>JANAVB010035817.1:505361-935361 GCA_029216955.1 Iris pallida
AGCATCAAATGGCCGTCACAGAAGCCTCATCGACTGAGATGAATGGGAGGAGTCGACTACGTAGATTTCTTAATGGTGCGGCTAGCTGGGGCTTTCTGTAAGAAGAAGAGAAGAGAATAGTGAGGGGCTATAGGAATAGAGGAGGATCCGTCGACTGCCAGCTATAGAGACGTTCGTACGCTCGTGCCTGCGTTTCATTTCAGGTTGGCAGGTCGACGCAGAGCGCGCACAGAAAGAAAGCAGTTAGGGGTGTCTTGGCAGGCCGGGAGTTGGGTCGGTGGGCTGCTCATAGGAAAGCAAAGAAAAGAAGCACAAGAAAATATTGTGGGTATATGGTTGGGCTTAGAATGGTAGAGTTGAGAAAGGACAAAAGGGATATGGATTATGGATGATTTAATTAGGAAAATTTTCAATCATGGCTTAAGCTCCTTAAGGCTACAATTGCTTAATATATACATATATTTAAACAACTCATCGCATGAACATATTTAATTATAAATAGTTTACTATTAATAATCATTTAATATCTGCTTATATAATAATTCTAAATAACCTAAAATTCAAGGGAATAATTAAAATAATGATATCAAATGATCCTTAAATTCCAAAAATATTTCATCTAGGGTAAAAAAAGAAAAAAAAATTGTTTAAAAGCTAGGGGGTTTACACTAGGTATTCCCTTGACATTACCTATACCAATGATACCATGTTTTCCCCACATGTGTATACTGCCCTCTCATCTTCTATTTTCTTGAACTTCTGATCCAAAACCAGTTAAGAAGGTCAAAACCCCAATTCGCCTAACTCCTATATGTTAACAGTATACCCGTATACTGTTATATGAATACGAACTAAGTTTATATCCATACACAATATATATATATATATATATATATATATATATATATATATAGAGTAACATATAGTTCATTTGGATATTAGGAGACACACCTATATAATTTCCCATCTAAAATCCTGCCAACTGACTGATACATCATCTTCCCCTCATTCTCCTTGTCCAACCTCTTCTCTAATTGCTGTTGTGCCCTCCTCTCTCTTCATTCATCCATCTTATCTATCCAAATCACCTTTCTACCTATGAATCTATCTACCAATCTAACTTCTCATCTCTTTCCTAACTGTTTTGCTCCTATACTGATCCTTGGCATACTAAGGTGCACCCAATCAGTGCACCAACTCAAGTTCACAGGCACACCTCAATTTCTCCCTCCTTTCCATGTTCAGTGTCACGGCCCGCTCCCATAGGAGCGATCGTCCTCGCTAAGGCGTGATTCCGCACAAGCCTAGATTGTGCTCGTGCAAGACGGTTTCCATAACGGCCGGTTACAGCGAAATATCATCCGGAATTTCCGAATGCTTTGATATGGAACTGTCTTGGAGACTGCTGCAATTTTTGGAAATTCCAAGAGCTCTCTCTCTCATCTCTCAATACAAGTCTTGAGCCAACGGATGCTTTGGAAGGCGACGTCCATAGATTATGTCCCGTATAAATCTTGACTCCATGCGACCGAACGCTTCGAATCGCCAAGAAACTCCATGCCTCGACGCATCCAAGCGAGCTCCGCGCCACGAGCTTCTACCTGTGCCTGCACATGAAAACTATGTGGGTGTCAATACTCTACTGTACTGGTGGAATGAGCTCCTTGCCCACCCATACAAAACCGACACGGTTGATTTACTTTGTGCAACATAGTCCCTTTTGATTGTCTTTCTACTCTTGCCTTAGGATTATTTTATGACCGACGCCTTGACCTATTTTGTGTCTCTAGACCATCCCGTGCTTGCAACAACAATGTTAACCTATCAAGTCGTACTTGCCTTTCGGCCAAAATCAGAGACGCAACTACTCGGTGAGACTCCGTTTCCATGTGACCGTGCTACAAAACCCATATTGAGGTTGTGCCTTGCAATTTAGTGAGACTAAACCATATCGCCGCCTCGCGGCCCTTGCTACTTTGATCGACAACTAACCCAATCAAGACTTGTGGACTAAGTATCGCTCGACCGACTTTGCCTTGCGGCGTTTCCTGTCTTGAACTCAAAATGACCCAAATCTTACTTATGCAACTTACATGCCAACACTTAAGACTCAACGCCACATCTCGTGCTGAAGCACGTCGCCTACGTTGAAGCCAAATCTTAGGCCCAAACATTGTGTTCCAACCATACACACATTCAACTAGACTCAATCCAAAGGCACACACGCGGATTTGCCGCCCGTGCCGACCCACCTATATGAGGTCACTAGCATCACAAGCTATACCTGGACTTATAGCTTTGTTATTCGAGATACCTTTCAGTGCAAGTAACGATCCCCGCTGAAAGTCCCCGACTAACCTGAGCGGGAGCGTACTCCCAGCTCGGCTATACACCTATTTCCTCCTAGGTCGAGTCGGTCCCATGGCCCAGTGTTGCCACTCGAGGAAATCTTCGTCCTTGTCGACAAGTTGTCCAATGACCATGCAAGACTCGACACAAACTGACGTCTCACACAGTCATTCCTCTTCCAATATTACCATCTCTTTCAAAACCAAGTTCAAGACTTCTATCCTTGAGACCCCTCGACGACCCACGGTCGCGAGCATTCTTTCCTTGTTACCCTATCATTTTGTTCAACTCATGAACGCCTATTTGATAGTCCTTTCTCAAAACTCACTTTGAATCAATTGTGGTCCTTGCCTTAAACACTAAGTCCGTGCATCGTGCCTTAAGCCGATCGTGCTCTACGCAACACTCTTGCCCAAGTCGACGGGCCTTGAGATCGTGGGACTACTTAACTTTGACAACCCGCGAAAGAGCGGGACGGTACTTGTAATGTCTTAGGACGACCGGCATAACTTTGCCTAACTTAACTTCGCAACAACTTAACGAGCAAAGGCTGCATCAAGCTTTGCCTTAATGGATCGTGCTGTGCACGCATTCGACTTGAATGAACAAGTCACTCGGGTGCCTAGACTTGGGTCACAAGCCACTCAACGCAACTTAACTCATGGGCAAGCCAAGGCTATACCAAGCCTTGGACGATGTGACCGTGCATGCTTTATGAAGCATTCATGCGGGCAACGCCTATGACTTAGACTACGATCATAACTTCGTCTACTCAACCAACTATCCTTCTTCCAAGCCACGGGACGAAGGATCGAGTGTCATTTTCAAAGCATCCCGTGCACCAACTCTAAGCCGACCGTTGGACCTTTCCATATTCTAACTCAATTCGACCCGTTTGGGATTATTCCCTTTAGCTATGTGGATTCGTCTCTTTTATTATCAAGTCTACTTGTGCAAGTTAAAAACATGCAATTTATTATGTGAAGGCTAAGATGAAGAAGGAGGTGGTGGTGGCCGGCGACAGAAATAAAGAAGAAGGATGGGATGCATAGTACTCAGAGTGCCAGGAGAGCCAGAGTTCGAGTTTACCAGTCGGGAGGCGGAGCAGAGCAGCGAAGTTTTCTGCGGAGCTTCAGCAGAGGAACAGAGCATGCCACATCCATTGATAGCTTAATTTATGGATGTATTTCCGGAGGAGTTGCCAGGGTTACCTCCGGACAGAGATGTGGAGTTCTATATAGACTTGGTGCCCGACGCAGAGCCGATATCTCAGCATGTCTATAGAGTGAACAACAGCGAGCTTGTGGAGTTGAAGAAGCAGGTGGATGAGTTGCACGACAAAGGCTTCATCCGATCGAGTTCTTCACCGTGGGGTGCACCAGTACTCTTTGTACCGAAGAAGGATGGGTCGGTACGGATGTGTATCGACTTCAGGACACTCAACAACCTCACGATCAAGAATAAGTACCCGCTGCCGAGGATCGATGATCTGTTCGATCAGTTAAGCGAAGCGAAGGTATTCTCCAAAATTGATCTGAGGTCAGGTTATCATCAAGTGAAGGTGAAGAAGGAGGATATTCCGAAGATAGCATTTAGGACACGGTATGGCCAGTTTGAGTTCATGGTGATGTCGTTTGGGTTAACTAACGTCCCGGCGGTGTTCATGAACTTGATAAACAAGGTGTTCCACCAGTACTTGGACAAGTTCGTGGTGGTGTTCATCGACGACATCTTGGTGTATTCGAAGCCCCCAGAGGAGCATGAGTTGCATTTGAGAGTGGTTCTGGAGACTCTCAGGAAGGAGCAGCTTTACGGCAAGCTCTCGAAGTGTGAGTTCTTCCTGGATCGAGTTGATTTCCTAGGTCATATTGTGATCGGAGATGGGATCTCATTCGACCCGAAGAAGATTTGTTGCTAGATTGAGTTAGGCATAAGTTATGTCGGGCTATTAAAGTCATAGCGAGCACGAAATATGCCGGTTTCGATGATAAGTCACAGTCTAAGCCGCATAATAGACATTATGGTTTAAATTAAGTAGGAAGGATATGCAACAGTCGTTCCTTGGGCTTCAAAGAATGGAAAGTTCATGCGACCGTTGTCGCCAAGGCGGTCCCACGTTTTGGGAGTCTCCAGCGATGCACGTTTTGCATAGTATGGTTTCAATGTACGTTTTGCATAGTATGGTTCCAATGCATGTTTTGCATGTATGAGACGGTCCCTCGGTTGGGAGTCTCATGGTTCCTATGCGCGTTTTAATAATTTTGGTTCGAGTCGTACCCCAGATTAGGCCATGCATTTACGTGAGTCTAGATGTTCTCGTAGGTGCGTGGTCATGGACAACTTGTGCACAAGGATTTCTTCCTCGACTGATATTACACAGGGGCACCGAGGCTAGGTCGACCTAGGGGGAAGACGTTGTAGCAGCGTTGGATTGTACCGCGTAGGGTAGTCGGGGGCTTCCCTTGGGGGCTAGCTACCTCGCATCAGAAGACCCGCCGCCTACCCGAGCTATGTCCATGATGGCTAGTTAATGCCAGTGACCTTTCATATAGATAAGTTGTTGTGTTGAGCAGCAATCCGCGTGCACGGTATTGGTCGAATCTAAGAAAAATACAAGCACGACAAGAATTGAGTTCAAGAAGGTATGCACGGTTGCAATACCATTAAGGAGCCTAAGATTTGGCTATAGTACGGATACGTGCTTCGGCACGAGATGAGTCGTTGGCATAGAGTTGCATAAGTTGGAATTGAGTACTTGCGACTTAAGTCTAGAAGGGTCGTAGGGCAAGTTCGGTTAAGTTAGAGTTGAGTTGCGAGGCACGACCTCGATATGTTATGGCACGACCACGTTGTTATGACACGAGTGTAGGCAAGCTGTTAAGTGGCGAGGCACTGCCTCGATTATGTTGCACAAACCGAGTTTATGGCACGACCATATTATTGCGTCTTAAAGCATGGCACGGAAGGCAAGCACGAGTCGGTTCGTTTATGTTGTAAGCACAAGAATGGTCTAGTGCACAACGATAAGTAAGTTATCAGTGCGAGACACGATGATGGTCTAGAGACACCAAATAGGCCACGCGTCTATGTCCTAAAACTGATCCTAAAGAAAGAGTAGAAAGACAATCAGAAGGGTTATGTTGCACAAAGTAAATGGACGTGTTGGTTTTGTGTGGGTGGCCGAGGAGCTCACTCCACAAGTACAGTTGAGTACTGACACCCACACAGTTTTCATGTGCAGGAACAAGTAGAAGCTCGTTGGCACGGAGCTCGCTTGGATGCGTCGAGACACAGAGTTCCTTGGCATTTCGAGGCATGCGGCCACATGGACTCTGGACTTATACGGGACATAATGTATGAACGTCGCATATCTGAAGCATCCACTGGATCGTCAAATTGTATTGAGAGATGAGAGAGAGCTGAGTGACTTGTATTGTGAGAAGAGCGAGAATGAGTGATTGTAATCATGGCCCCGTACCACATTGTAATCCTTGTTTCAATATCAATAAAGAGCATTTTGAATTTTGCTTCAAGTTTCCGCTAGTGTTATTCAATGTTTCTGCTTGGGACTTCTGTGTGACGACTCCGTCGCAACCTCTGTAATCGGCCGTTATGGAAATCGTCTTATACGAGCGCAATCTAGACTCGTGCGGCATCACACCTTAGCGAGGACCATCGCTCCTACGGGAGCGGAGCACGACTTTATGTCCTTGAACTTTCGATTAAATTCTTTAACTCTGGTGCATTGCTGCCGTACTCGATGTTAGTGCGCTCTCTCTCTCAATGTTCTGCGAGATGTCCATACAATAAGTCTAATATTTTCAAAAGCTCGTACAAGTATTCGATTGAACGGAATCGATAAACAAAGGCCTTTGTGCCGAACTATGTCGGACTTGAGTTGAGAAGGAAACCTATGCTAAAGTTAGCAAGTGGTGTGCGTGCCTGAATGACCCTACACTAACATTAGCAAATGTATGTGCGAGACCATAGTATAGTCCGAACGACAGGCTATGCACACAGCCTTTTGGCTAAGTTGTGCCGCGTATCGCGCACCTAAATCTTATAGTGCGAACGAGTTGCGGACGAGATAAAATATTGCTCGGATAAGACTAAGTAAGACTTAGAGCGTATCTCGATAGGGGCGTTATCGAACCAACGCTAAGGCGAAAACGGAGAATTGGTTTGGACTTTGAGGACTAATTCGAGCGACTTATTATGTCGAGAAGTGTGAATCATAAATATGATTTGCATGATGGACTATCGATAGAGGTATACGAGACTTAGATTATCGAGGTGACGCAAGCGATCACGCGGGAGTTTTGAGGCATGAATTTGAGAAACATATTAGTGAATGATAATAAAAACGACGAATCCACATAGCTAAGGCAATAATCCCAACTTGGGTCAAATTGAGTTAGAATATGAAAAGGTCCCACAGTCGGCTTAGAAGTGTTGTACGACGTGCTTTTAAAATGACACTCGATCCTTCGTCCCGTGGCTTGGGAGAAGGAAAGTTGGTTTAAGTTGCCACAAAGTTATGAATTAGCCTAAGTCATAGGCCTCGCACGTATAAATGCTTGATAAAGCATGCACGATCCCATCGTCCAAGGCTTCGCACAGTCTGGGCTCATCCCACGGGTTAAGTTGTTGCTAGATTGAGTTAGGCATAAGTTATGTCGGGCTATTGAAGTCATAGCGAGCACGAAACATGGCCGTTTTGATGATAAGTCACAGTCTAAGCCGCGTAATTGACAGTATGGTTTAAGTTAAGTAGGAAGGCTATGCGATAGTCGTTCCCTGGGTTTCAAAGAATGGAAAGTTCATGCAACTGTTGTCGCCGAGGCGGTCCCACGTTTTGGAAGTCTCCAGCGATGCACGTTTTGCATAGTATGGTTTCGATGCACGTTTTGCATAGTTTGGTTCCAATGCACGTTTTGCATGTATGTGGCGGTCCCTCGGTTGGAAGTCTCGTGGTTCCTATGCGCGTTTCGCTAAGTATGGTTCGAGTCGTACCCCAGATTAGGCCATGCATTTACGTGAGTCTAGATGTTCTCGTAGGTGCGTGGTCATGGACAACTTGTGCACAAGAATTTCTTCCTCGACTGGTATTACGCCGGGGCGTCGAGGCTAGGTTGACCTAGAGGGAAGACGTTGTAGCAGCGCTGGATTGTATCGCGTAGGGTAGTCGGGGGCTTCCCTTGCGGCTAGCTACCTCGCACGGAAGACCCGTCGCATATCCGAGCTATGTCCACGATGACTAGTTAATGCCAGTAACCTTTCATACAGATAGGTTGTTGTGCTGAGCGGCAATCCGCGTGCACGGTGTTGGTCGAATCTAAGAAAAATGCAAGCACGACAAGAATTGAGTTCAAGAAGGTATGCACGGTTACAATACCATTAAGGAACCTAAGATTTGGCTATAGTACGGACACGTGCTTCGGCACGAGATGAGTCGTTGGCATAGAGTTACTTAAGTTGGAATTAAGTACTTGCGGGTTAAGTCCATAAGGGCCGTAGGGCAAGTTTGGTTAAGTTAGAGTTAAGTTGCGAGGCACGACCTCGATATGTTATGGCACGACCACGTTGTTATGACACGAGTGTAGGCAAGCTGTTAAGTGGCGAGGCACTGCCTCGATTATGTTGCACGAACTGAGTTTATGGCATGACCATATTATTGCGTCTTGAAGTATGACACGGAAGGCAAGCACGAGTCGGTTCGTTTATGTTGTAAGCACGAGAATGGTCTAGTGCACAACGATAAGTAAGTTATCAGTGCGAGGCACGATGATAGTCTAGGCTGTTTGTCGGGGCCTGTGTGGCCTGCGGATTGTTCACCCTATGGCTGTTCGCCTGTGGACCGGTTGCAGTCCCTGGAGCTAGGCTTTTCGCCTTTTGCGCTCCCGAAGATGAGGCTCCAGAGGCTCCCGCCACCGAAGTCTCGGCTCTGGATTTTTTGCCAGAGACCTTGGTAAAGTCGTCCTCGGTGCTCATTTGCTCGAACACCCGACGCATCTCAAGGAAGTCTTCTTCGTCCATATTTCATATCCTGGTTAATGTATCAGCAAGAAAATTAGTATAGCCAGGAATATAAACAACATCGTAATTGAATATTTCTAAATATATTGCTATACGAATTCTTCTGAGGTTTTCCTCAGGATTATTAATAGTCTTTTTCTTTAAAAACTGAGCAACAGATTTATTGTCAGTTTCAATAATAAAATTTCTATAAAGAATATATAGTTTTAGGTAGGGGTGCAACTCGGGCAGACTAAACCCGAATCCGATCGGGTAAACCCGTTAATGGGTTGTGTTAGGGTTGAAGATATTCGGGTTCGGGCTTGGGCTCGGGTTAAATATTTGAACCCGATCAAAAATCGGGTTGGGCTTGGGTTCATGTGTTGGGTAACCCGAAGAACCCGAAACCCGACATATATATATATATATATATATATATATAGTTTCATACTACTTAAATAAAAAGTTTAAACTATAATTTTTTTCACCCGAACTCTTCAACTCCTTGTCCTAAATCTCATTTCAGTTTTATTTTGTAATGATTGATGCTTGATTGCTATTTGATTATGCATTTAATATTACTCTTGTTTAAAATTATTTCAAATATCATATTAGAGTCCGATAAACCCGATGAATCCGACCCAACCCGAGCCCTACCCGATCCTCCGGGCTTGGTCTTGGGCTTCATATGTTGAACCCGAAGTCGGGTCGGGCTTGGGCTCGGGCTAGGCTTATGATCTATCGGGTTGGGCTCGGGTTGACCTCAAACCCGACCCAACCCGCCCGAGTTGCACCCCTAGTTTTAGGCTTTTAATGGCTAATTTAACTGCCAATAATTCTTTGTCATAGGTAGCATATTTAATTTGAGTCTTTGTAAATTTGCCCGAAGTATAGGCTACTATTTCCTTTTGCTTTGCAATGAGTACCCCTGTCCAAAACAGATCAGAAGCATCGGTCTACAAGACAAGTTTTTCATTATCAAGTGGAAAATAAAGGATCTTTTGATCCTTAACCAGTTCTTTTATCTTTGCTATTTCTTCCCTTTCATCAGGTGAAAGCGAAATAGGAATTCTACTAGTATCCCACTTACGGGGCTGTTCCCCCGTATCTCGTTTATATTTTGCATGTTCAGTCGCAAGCTTTTCTTGTAATTTCTCAACTCTAGCAGAAAGATGGGGAATGAATTTTCTGCCATAGTTAAGTAATCCCAAGAAGCTCTGAAGTTCCTTTAAAGTTTTAAAGTCTTCAGCAAATTTTTTTATTTTAGTGTATATATGTTGTTGTAGTTCTATTTGACCGTTTTTAATTATTTTCCCTAAGAAATCAATCTCCGTTTTGAACAGCTCGATTTTCTTGGAGCATTAATATGCTGAGACTTTCATCTGAAGGAAAAAATACAATTCATATGGAGGAAATAAATGAAGAGTATTACGAAACCTTTATTAGACTCCAACAACAGGAGTTATCTGGAGAAATTGAGAGTCGTGATGTTTATTCCTACTATGATAAACATTCTAGGGCTATTGATTTCTTTAGATGGAAATATGCTGATAGTTCAAATTCAGGATCATCAGATGATGAAACTGAGACTCTGAACATAAGAGTTATTGAAGAAGGTCAGGGGAGCAATGACTCTATTGTCATACGTGCCGAACCCACGACCCATCCGGGATCAATAAATCCACCCCCGGAAGTACTTATGCGGGATGCGAATGCATCGCTAGATGAACCTTCCCTATTTACTCGAATGTTTAATGAGGAAAAACGAAAGGATTGGGTAAGGTTAAATGCCACCACTAAGAAAACATATCAAGAAAGACCATCTATACAAGATGGGTTGACATTCAATATCCATAATATTCCTCAAACATATGGGTGAATATATTTCAAATTGGTGCCAAAAGATATGTGGAATGGCATACTTCTTGCCTCCTGACATTACCACGGGAGGATTTATTCATTATGCCACTAGCCATTGGCAGGGAGATAGTATTGCCTGGCTACGTAACTTCGAAACTTTAAACCCTGAAGCCTCTGCTGAGGTGAAGAGTCATACAAATAAATTTGAGGCTCTTAATAAACTACTAGAATATGGTGTGGCAGACTTTACGGGAGAAGATCCCAGTGCCACGAAAGATTATGATAAAATACTACATAAAATAATCTTATGTGATATTTGTATGCTGGAAGAATTTGTAACCAAATATATTGGACTTATCTTCCACCTAAGTAATAAAGAGCATAAAGAATTTTGGATAAAAGGATTTTTTGTTAAAATACCATATCCGTGGAATAATATTATTAAGGAGATGTATGACAAAATTAGAGGCGGTGTGCATTCCACTGGAATGCTCAAACGAGCCTGTATGAGTGTCATGGATTAAACCTGTGAACAGGCCAAGGCACATACTCAAATAGAGAAATATATAAAAAATTAGGTACTTGGATATAGGTGTTGTTCCAAGTATGACGAAGATATTAACTATCAGTTCGGCTGTCCGCCCGAATATAAAGGATCAAAAAAGAGATGGCTTAGAAATAAACGAGGTAAGACCTTTAGGAAAAAGAAATATATAATCACTCGGAAAAAATGGAAACCGAATTTCAAAAAGAAATTCAAATCCGAGAAGAGGTTTGAGAAACGAAAGTTTATCAAAAAGAAAAAGTTCCGAAAAGGATGTAAATGTTTTAAATGTAATAGAGAAGGTCATTTCGCTAATGAATGTCCAGAAAACATTAGCAGCATCATTATCGATGACCTTGAGGAATACGGAATACATACTGGTACTATTGACGAAATGAGCAGTGATACATCTGCATCGTCATTATATAAGATAGAATCGATGAGTATATCCTCAAAGGAATCAGGATATTCTGATGAGGATCTCTGTAACTCTATTGAGCATCTCAAAATAAATATGAATATCATAAATAAAACATACAATCAGGTAAGGATTACCCTCCTTAGTGATAAGGGGATCCTCCCCATAAAAGAGGGAATCTCAGCTGGATATACTTTATATGCCAGTAAAGCTGTTAATATAAAGAGATATCGAAGTGCAGAAATAAGCTTCGATTTAAGAATATTCATACCTCTAGGATATTATTGGATAATTCATAGTATACCTCTACATGCAAATAAAGGAGTAATCCTTACACAGGGCTGTATTGAGCCCGTATCCAGACATAATGTGACTATAACAGTCAAAAATACGATAAAAAAGAAGTATATAAACCAATTTCCTTTCAGTCCAGATTTCTAAATAAACATACGTATGTATTCGAAAGAATGCAAGGAAACATTGAATTAAGGGGAGGAGAAGATTTCTCTTCCATCTGTCTCCTTGACAAAAGAAAGATAGAAAAATTGAAAAGGAAATACCAAAAAATGAGATATCTACATATTGGGTTAATACAAGTAAAAATAACGGGTCTATTCCGAACCGGAATAGATACTCCAATATTGGTTGTTTGTATGGACGAACGTATAATTAATAATCCTCTGAATAGTATTATAGGAGGAGCTAAATCCAATTTAGCAAATAGATTATTTGGATGAATATCCATCCCGACTTCTCCATAAGTCTTGAGGATGAGAACATACAAAAAACTTGTACTTTATCTATAAATCTACAAGGCATAGAACTCTTGCCTGGATCCAAGGTTTTGGGAATACAATGGGAACATTGTATGGCATTGAATGATACTCCTACATTCAAATCCATAACTCCCAAACATTTGGTCAAATTATTTGAGGTTGGAGTAGGTAAAACCATTCAACCAAGATTAGTTAAATTAGAACATTTGAGATTGGACAATGAGATGCAGTTGTTTGTTAAATCTCTTAAACCAAAAACCGAAGTACCTACCGAATACTTCATAGCATCAGGAAATACAATATCTACGGTTGTAAATAATCGACGACCTATTCAGGATGAAGAATCCTCGTCTTCCAATACAGTGAGAATATCACGATCTAACTCCATGAGTCATCTTGGTACACATCTATTGCCAGTTGATGAATTCTCTCATAGAGCTAGTATTAGTGATTGTCCTGTAGAAGGAATGACCAAATTGTTATTAGATCAGACAAAACAACATAGAGAAAATCTAGCTGTACATACACCATTATCCCGAATACGGGAACAAAACTCAGATCTTGCTTAAATGAGTACAAAGAAAGTAAGGCATACTGAATTTAATGCTAGCCAAATAAAAGAGGCTTACAAAATGTTTGTTATGACTAGTAAATACAAAGAGATTATAAAATATGAATATCCTATAAAGTCAAACTATAGAGTTATTGTCATGCGACAACTGGACAATACTTTACGTTGTCTCAGGGAACATATTCGCATGTATCATAAAATGAATCAGTCGGCCAGAGAAAAGGCTACCCTCCGTGGAATGAAGGCCTCAACCTGTCGATTAAAAAATAAAGAGGTTGAAAACACCAATGTTGAATTACTCCCTGAGGAGCACATTGATCTTACAATTGATGATGAACTGGACCTAGAATTAGCCGGTACATCTTTAGATATTTTGGGTCAGGATTTTGAGCGAATCAATGATGATATCGATTGGCTTAAGATACCTCTAGACTCTATTCCTGAATTGGAAGAATTACTCAAGTCTCCAATTAATGATCAGGACAACGTATGATTTAAAAACAGCTCCACAATATCATATTTATATACCCCTGACTCTGCATATTCCAGGGTACAAAGAATTAACTATCCACGCACTCCTGGATACAGGGGCGGAGGCTAGCGTACTACAGGAAATATTTATACCTGAACACTTACGTATCAAGGTCGAAAGGCCATGCCGGCTAAACGACTTTATGGGACGACAAGTCCAAGTAAATTATAAAACTAATATTCGTGTCCAACTACAGTATATACATGAAAATTCTAAAACATATGAATTTACATTTACTTTATTACCTAAAGAGTTTGATTGTGATTGTCTCCTTGGTATGGACAATCTACGCCATTATCCTCCATTTAATAAACATTATATAGACATTGATGGCATGTCTATACCACGTATTCCATTCAATATACATATGGCTGACATCTATAAGCCACACGCAGCACAGCGTGGTGATGATAATAATAATAGTACTAACGACGAGAACAAGGAAAAGGGAAAAATTTGTACATATACTCCCTGCGGAAAATAATTTCCATAAGGTTATCCATGGAATGTTAGAACCATTATACTCTGACAATCCATTAAAATGGTTTGATAGAGCTCCTCGATTTTGCAAAATTGAGCTATTGGACATACATAAAGACTCCAAAGTACGAGTCAATAGCATAATGGATCTCCCTCAGATAAGGAGGAATTTGCTAAGCAAATAGACGAGTTGCTTCGTCTAAAACTTATACAAAAAGTTAGCACTCATTCCTCTCCGGCTTTCCTAGTCAGGAATCATGCTGAGATTAAAAGAGGAAAAGCTAGAATGGTTATTAATTATAGAAAGCTAAATAGCTACACTAAATTTGATGGGTATTTTATCCCTTCAGCAGAAAATCTAATAAAACAAATACAAGGAGCTAAGTTTTATAGTAAGTTTGACGCCAAATCTGGTTTTTGACAAATAAAACTTGCTGATAAAGCATCTATTGAGCTAACAGCATTCAGTTGTCCTCAGAGACATTTCGAGTGGCTTGTTATGCCTTTGGATTAAAAAATGCTCCGCAAGTTTTCCAAAAGTGGATGAATTCCATATTTGGACATTTAGAATATGTTGTGGTATATATTGATGATATTCTTGTGTTCTCCAAAACCGCTGAAGAACACAAGGAGCATCTATTATCAGTAGTAAAATTACTACTAGATAACAGAATTATTCTTAGCCCCAAGAAAATCGAGTTGTTCAAAACGGAGATTGATTTCTTAGGGAAAATAATTAAAAACGGTCAAATAGAACTACCGCAACATATATACACTAAAATAAAAAAATTTGCTGAAGACTTTAAACTTTAAAGGAACTTCAGAGTTTTTGGGATTACTTAACTATGGCAGAAAATTCATTCCCAATCTTTCTGCTAGAGTTGAGAAATTACAAGAAAAGCTTGCGACTGAACAAGCAAAATATAAACGAGATACGGGGAACAGCCCCGTAAGTGGGATACTAGTAGAATTCCTACTTCGCTTTCACCTGATGAAAGGGAAGAAATAGCAAAGATAAAAGAACTGGTTGAGGATCAAAAGATCCTTTATTTTCCACTTGATAATGAAAAACTTGTCTTGCAGACCGATGCTTCTGATCTGTTTTGGACAGGGGTACTCATTGCAAAGCAAAAGGAAATAGTAGCCTATACTTCGGGCAAATTTACAAAGACTCAAATTAAATATGCTACCTATGACAAAGAATTATTGTCAGTTAAATTAGCCATTAAAAGCCTAAAACTATATCTTCTTTATAGAAATTTTATTATTGAAACTGACAATAAATCTGTTGCTCAGTTTTTAAAGAAAACTGAAAAAGACTATTAATAATTCTGAGGAAAACTCTAGAAGAATTAGTATAGCAATATATTTAGAAATATTCAATTACGATGTTGTTTATATTCCTGGCTATACTAATTTTCTTGCTGATACATTAACCAGGATATGAAATATGGACGAAGAAGACTTCCTTGAGATGCGTCGGGTGTTCGAGCAAATGAGCACCGAGGACTACTTTACCAAGGTCTCTGGCAAAAAATCCAGAGCCGAGACTTCGGTGGCGGGAGCCTCTGGAGCCTCATCTTCGGGAGCGCAAAAGGCGAAAAGCCCAGCTCCATGGACTGCAACCGGTCCACAGGCGAACAGCCATAGGGTGAACAACCCGCAGGCCACACAGGCCCCGGCAAACAGCTAGTCGCTTGGGACAACCAACTCTCAAGCTGCTAAGACAGCTGCCACACAGGCACAGCAGGCGAAGGGCAAGGCCTGGGAAGGACCGAAGAAGCCTCCTCAGAAAACTTTTGCCACCGCAATGTTGAAAAATTGGTACAATCAGGATCTTGAGAGAGTCGACAAGGGCTCTTGGGATCTGTTCAATGGCTGCTACAGAGCCATCCAAGCTAATGATACTAAGGGAGCTTGCTTCTGGCTCTCTCAACTCGAGAAACAATACATAATCTCGAGGAACAGTGCTATACAGCTAAACACAAAGTTGACTGATGTCCAAAAACGGGCGACTCAGTTAATCTCATATAGCTCGACATCAAGGTCTCCCGCACTTATATCTAGGGAGAAAGATCTATTTCAGGGCAATTGCGCTGAACATAGAGAGCTAAAAGAAATTTTAAAGCAAATAAATAGTCATGACCTGGTGAATCTCAGGATGTCCGATGTTCTGACTTTTTTCACCACGCTAGAACTAAAGGATGAAAAACTCCTGAACATTGAGTCCGAGGTCATGGTGCAAAAGATGAATACAATGTACCAACAAGGACTTATTGAGGAACCACGCCTCTTGGCTTATTTCAAGCGCTTGGATGACTCAAGCGTCACTAAATATTTCGAAGGCGAAGAAATTATATATAGTAAATATGAAAATTTACATTTAGTTGTATGTTTCCAAGAAATTGTAAAATTAGAAACTCAAATACGAAAGGGGCTTGTTCATGAAGTTTTTGTCAGCACTTCTGATGCAGAGCTCTACGAAAAGACCATCCCGAAGGTTTGTTGGGAGGCGGCCCTCTCGCACTCTAGCCGTTTCCAGAAGCAGTTCAGATTCACTATCTGGAGCGTCTGGGAAGAAAGGAGGTACATTACCGCACGCCTCGAAACACCAAGGACTCCGTGCCTCGATGCATCCAAGCGAGCTCCGCGCCAACGAGCTTCTACCTGTTCCTGCACATGAAAACTGTATGGGTGTCAGTACTCAACTGTACTGGTGGAGTGAGCTCCTCGCCTACCCATACAAAACTAACACGTCCATTTACTTTGTGCAACATAACCTTTTTGATTGTCTTTCTACTCTTTTCTTAGGATCAGTTTTAGGACATAGACGTGTGGTCTATTTGGTGTCTCTAGACTATCATCTTGCCTCGCACTGATAACTTACTTATCGTTGTGCACTAGACCATGCTTACAACATAAACGAACCGACTCGTGCTTGCCTTCCGTGTCATACTTCAAGACGCAATAATATCATGCCATAAACTTAGTTCGTGCAACATAATCGAGGCAGTGCCTCGCCACTTAACAGCTTGTCTACACTCGTGTCATAACAACGTGGTCGTGCCATAACATATCGAGGTCGTGCCTCGCAACTTAACTCTAACTTAACCAAACTTGCCCTACGGCCCTTATAGACTTAACCCGCAAGTACTTAATTCCAACTTAACTCTATGCCAACGACTCATCTCGTGCCGAAGCACGTGTCCGTACTATAGCCAAATCTTAGGTTCCTTAATGGTATTGTAACCGTGCATACCTTCTTGAACTCAATTCTTGTCGTGCTTGCATTTTTCTTAGATTCGACCAACACCGTGCACGCGGATTGCCCGACCAACACCGTGCACGCGGATTGCCGCTCAGCACAGCAACTTATCTATATGAAAGGTTACTGGCATTAACTAGTCATCGTGGACATAGCTCGGATATGCGACGGGTCTAGGGAAGCCCCCGACTACCCTACGCGATACAATCCAGCGCTGCTACAACGTCTTCCCTCTAGGTCAACCTAGCCCCGGCGCCCCGGTGTAATACCAGTCGAGGAAGAAATTCTTGTGCACAAGTTGTCCATGACCACGCACCTACGAGAACATTTAGACTCACGTAAATGCATGGCCTAATCTGGGGTACGACTCGAACCATACTTAGCGAAACGCACATAGGAACCACGAGACTTCCAACCGAGGGACCGCCACATACATGCAAAACGTGCATTGGAACCACACTATGCAAAACGTACATCGAAACCATACTATGCAAAACGTGCATCGCTGATTATTTAATTCAAATATGCATGTAAATAAGGATTTAGTCAACATTCAAATTTTGGTTCCTTTTGTGACTAGTAATAGTTGTCTAATGTTCTAAAAAGATGTCGCCAAAGTGACCTCTCTTGCATAGATAGTCTATGAGAGATGTTGGATGTTTGTGTGTGTACATTCATGTGAGTATTAGCCGGCCCAATGGAATGTTAATATTTGGCCGAATTGCACACATACCTGTGATGATAAATGTGTGACAATTATAAGGTTTACATGTGAATAATAATCCGAACCAAAGATGGCCTTATTATTTACATGAATTATTGTCAACGTTTGATCATTACACCAAGAGTACCTGACGCGGGACGGAGACTTAAGTTCAACTAATCCAAATTAAGATTTATAACAGATTTTAACTAATGAACAATTTTTTTGTAATGATTAAACAGAAAATGGTGGAAGGAGACATAGTTATTGTTATTGGTTTTGAAGTAAATTGCACGACTTACCCGAGAGAGTGTGATTATGTCGCAAGCCTTCGAGATAGGCGCAAACTTCGTTCTACGAGAGATAGGTCTTCAGCCCGTACTTGGACCTCTTTGAATATGGTGCACAACTCCGTGTTAAAGAAGAAGACCGTACGCGCCACTCGCGAACAGCATACTCGATCCGAATTTGACTTGGGTTTGGAGAAGTTGATTCGTGGGCATCGCCGTCATCTTCGGAGAGTCTTTGAGTGCTCATCCAAACAGAACAGCAAATCCTTCGGCAAAGACGTCAGCGGAATGTATTTAGAATAGACGAAAACTCACTTAACTCTTAGACTTCTCACCAAAGCTTAAAAGTGAATTTTATTCGCATTCATTCTGTGTTTCTTCTACAAGTTTTTGGTCATATTTATAGTCATGCACTCAACTAAAAGATAACACAAAATCGGAATCATAGAAAGAACATGACATAGGCTCATGAAACAACGTTAGGTCCTCCACATTAAATACGGGGCTGATTCCCGTATCTTGTGGAATGTCCAACTCACATGCGTTCGAACCAATTCTCCGCAGAACTCGATAAGGACCTGTCCGTTTGGCATGCAACTTCTTCACAGTTCCACGAGGGAACCTCTCCGGTCTCACTCGCACAAGTACTTCATCACCAATAGCAAATTCCTGCAATCTCTTGTGACCATCAACTGCCAATTTATACAAATTATTGCTCACAGCTAATCTTCTACGAATCTCAACATGTAGATCATGGATATGTTGTGCAAAAGTCTCGGAAGACGCGCTACACTGGGATCCTAGAGATCTGGGTAGAAGATCTATAGGTTTTCTAGGTTGGACTTCATTGATAGCCTCAAATGGACTCAATCCCATAGACCTATTGACCGAACTATTGTATGAAAACTCCGCCATAGGTAATATAAGGTCCCAACTAGCTAGGTGGGCACTAACTAAACACCTCAACAAATTTCCTTGACTCCTATTGACCACTTCAGTCTAACCATCCGTCTGCGGATGATAAGCAGTTGAGAACTAAAGCGTCGTGTTGAGTTTTTTCCAAAGGGTCTTCCAGAAATAGCTCATGAATATAACGTCCCTATCAGACACGATAGTCTTAGGCAACTCATGTAACCTCCAAACATCCCTAAAGAATAGGCTCGCTATATACGACACATCACTAGTTTTGCCGCAGGGAATAAAATGTGTCATCTTAGAAAAACGGTCCACTACAACAAAAATACAGTCATGCTTCCGTAAAATACGTGGCAAACCTAATACAAGTCCATGCTAATGTCATGTGGCAAACCTAATACAAAGTCCATGCTGATGTCCTGTCATGGGGTGAAAGGAATAGGTAAAAGAGTATACAAGCCCGTGGTGTTCTTCCTACCCTTCGCCATCTGACAAGTACGACGGTGTACAACTACTCTAGCGACATCGCGCTTAAGACTCGACCAATAAAATATATCCTCAACCAAAAGGATGGTCTTATTTCGCCCGAAATGTCCCGCAGCGCCGCCAGCATGCATTTCCCAAGTCAAGAAGTCTCTGAGGGAAGTAGAGGGAATGCATAGCCGGATGCACCTAAACAGGAAACCATCGACTGTAGTGAAACCATCAATGGGAGTAGAGAAATTCTATACAATTTAGTATAGATTTCACTAAAGTCTCGACAAGTAGGATACTCATCAATGATACAGTCAAATCCAATGACTTGAGTATCCATTGATCTCAATGTATACAATTTCCTACTCAATGCATCAGCGGGTTTGTTCTCAGCATCTGCACAGTACTTGAGGGCAAAGGTGTACTCTTGAATGAATTCCACCCACTTAGCATCTCGAGACCAAAGCTTCTTTTGAGAGCTCAAATAGCATAGGGCCCGATGGTATAAAAATAAAACAAAGTCTTTTGGGATAGGGCTTGATGGTCTGAAAATAAAACAATCTTTTGGGAGCAGGTAGTGCCGCCAATATCGTAAACTATGTACAACAGCATAAAACTCTAGATCATAGTTTAAGTAGCGTTGTTTAGCCTCATTCAACTTTTCGCTAAAATAAGCGATTAGATGGCCCTCTTGGCTCAACACGTCACATATTCCTACGCCCGAAGCATCACAAGCTACTTCAAAGACTTTCGAAAAATCAGGAAGGCGAAGGACCGAGGCAGAGGTCAACTTCTCTTTGATTTCTATGAACGCTTTCTCAGCGGCTTTAGTCCATGCAAACTCTCATTTCTTAAGGCCAATTGGTAATGGGAGCCATAATGGTACTAAATCCCTTGACAAATCTCCTATAAAATGTGGCCAATCCATGAAAACTCATGACCTCAAATATAGTCGTAGGTGCAGGCCAATCCCTAATGGCCTTAATCTTGTCAGGGTCCGCTGAGACGCCCTCACTGGACACGACAAACCCTAAGAATTGGACAGAGGAGGTCATAAAGGAACATTTCTTTAAATTGACGAATAACTTCTCCTTTCGGAGCACATCCAAAACTTGCATCAAATGAAAGAAATGTTCCCCTTGGGTTCGACTAAACACGAGAATATCGTCAAAGTAGACGACCACGAAGAGTCCTAAGAAGGGGCGCAAATTTTGGATCATAACTCTCATAAATGTACTAGGGACATTGGACAACCCAGATGGCATGACCATCCACTCATATAGCACATCCTTGATCTTAAACGCGGTCTTCCACTCGTCACCTTCGTGAAGGCGAATTTGGTGATAACCACTACGTAGATCTATCTTGGAAAAGGTACTAGCGCCTGCCATCATATCAAAAAAGTCATCAAGCCGAGGAATAGGGAACCTATACTTGACGGTTATCTTATTGATGGTACGACTATCTACGCACATCCTCCAACTGTCATCTTTTTTTGGAGTGAGTAGTGCAGGAACGGCACAAGGACTCAAGCGTTTACGAATAAAGCTCTTATGTAACAACTCGTCCACTTGGCGTCTAAGCTCTGCGTATTCTGTGGGATTCATTCTATAATGAGGTAAGTTGGGTAAGATGGACCCCGGCACTAAGTCTATAGCATGTTGGATATCTCTCAAAGGAGAAAGTTCGTCAGGTAGGTCTTCTGGCATAATAACACTATAATCGACTAAGACCTGACGAATCTCGGGGGAGGGGGGGGGGGGGGGGGGGGGGGGGCTCTACAATATCACTAGTAGGTGCAAGACTAGTGGCGACAATAGCATATACAAGTCCCTCCTCCTTGCTCTCATGGATAAACTCTCTTTTGTTCACCAGGTGGACTAGGGCCCAATTGGGAACTCCTTAGGTTTAGATGGATACGACACAACTTTTTTTCTTTTTGTGAGTGAACATATATGTGTTGCTCTTCCCAAAAGTAGTACGTCTAGGTCATAACGCCACGGTCTTCCCAATAAAATGTGTGCAACATCCATAGGAAGGACGTCACACCATATGCTATCTTCATAAGATGAAGAAAAGTTTATGTGACCCAGGCATCTTTGAGTGACAATGTGCAGTCTTGTCAACCAAAGTAACATTGTAGGGCTCGGGATGTTTCTCGGCCTTAAGTCCTATCTTCTCTAAAGCCGTCTTGGCAATACCGTTAACGCAACTTCCTCTATCAATCATCAGCTTACAAAATTTATTATTAATTTTGGCGAAGGTGTGAAAAATATGATTGTGCTTCCAGTCTACCCGCCTACAGGTGTAGCGAGCATGCATCTAACCACATGTAAGGGTGCAGTTGAGGAGGTTAAATCAAGTTCACAGACACTAGCTCCTTCCTCAACTCTATGGGGGTCTTATTCAAGTTCAAACTCTGAGCCATCCCTCGAGTCATTTGACTCCCTACCCAAGTGCAAGTTCCTAGAGGAACACTGATGAGCAAAGTGTCCAATACCTTAACAATTGTAGCACTTGGGTCCCTTACCCTCAACCATAGAGGTTTTCCCCTTTTCTTTATCGACAGTCGTACGTGACTTAGTGGGTTGTTCTACTGCCGTTTCGGTTGGTCCTTTTGTTGGTAAGACTTATTGTAGTTGAAGACCTTTTAATGTTGCTCAAATTCGAGCGCTATTTGCTAGGCATCTTCTACAGTAGTCGCCTTCAAAGGTCCAATTTCACGTCTAAATTCAGATCTCAAGCCAGATCAAAATTATAAGAGCGTGACTCGAGGATCCTCAACGATCTCACAACGAGACATCAATTCGTCGAACCTAATCACATACTGACAGTTTACCCTGACGAAATGTGGCCATTTGGTCCATTAGATGGTCTCTATAGGATCGTGGGAGGTATTTTTCGCGAAGGATCTCTTTCATCTCGATCAACGTGCCTATAGGGGCTCTACGTAAGCACTCTTTGTCCTTCTCAATTGAAGACCGATATATCCTAGCGGAACCAGTCAATTTTATTTTGGCAAGTCGAATGCATCTCTCGTCAGACATATCATACCACTCAAAATAATCGTCAATGCTAGACAACCAATCGCTAAAAACCTTAGGATTATGGCGACCATCAAAGGATGGGACCTCTACCTTTACTTTCTTAGTGATGTCATCACCTCGAAATCTATAGGTATGGTCTCTTGGACGATATTCCTCGTCGGAATGGTCATAGATATCAAGGGAAATCCTAACTCTAAGTTCCTCTCTCCTAGGTGGAGCATGATTAGCGGAGTTTTACCTTTCGGTAGGGTGTATGACATTTCTAGGACCCTCCCTAGCATGTTGTGTTGTAGATAAATTTGGTCCACGAACGGTTGTTGTCACTCCCGAGTGAGATGGATCTCGCAACGATAGTTTGATGGGATTGTTCAAGTGCTTATATTGCTTCCATTTGGTTGACTCTGGCATTTAAAGTCTCTATCCTAGCATCAAGTGCATTAAATCTAGTATTAAGTTCATCTAGCATTTCTTATTTAGAGTCTAAAATCATTGAAGACAATTTATCAAACATCTCACTATTTTCCATGTTCGAACTTAAAATTCTCCCGCTGCGTAAATGCATAAACAATCCTAATATCTTAAAAAAAATATTTTTGTTGAGAAGTTTGGATTTCATTTATCTTTATTGTTATTTGTTTGTTTGGGAGGTTAGTTTAGATGATATTGTAGTTGAGAAGTTTAGATTCTTTTGTTTGTTGGGACGTTAGTTTAGATAGATCTTCCTTAGAATTATTTTGTGTTATCTTTTAGTTGAGTGCATGGCTATAAATAGGACCAAAAACTTGTAGAAGAAACACAGAATGAATGAGAATAAAATCCACTTTTAAACTTTGGTGAGAAGCCTAAGAGTTAAGTGAGTTTTCTTCTATTCTAAATACATTTCGCTGACGTCTTCGACGAAGGATCCGTAGTTCTGTTTGGAGCAACACTCGAAGACTCACCGAAGACGACGACGCCGTCCACGAATCAACTTCTACGAACCCAAGTCAAATCCGGATCGAGTATGCTGTTCGCGAGTGGCGTGTACGATCTTCTTCTTCGACATGGAGTTGTGCACCATATTCAAAGAGGTCCAAGTACGTGCTGAAGACCTATCCCTCGTAGAACGAAGTTTGCGCCTATCTCGAAGGCTTGCGACATAATCGCACTCTCCCGGATAAGTAGTACAATTTACTTTCAAAACCAATAACAATAACTAGATCTCCTTCCACCATTTTCTGTTTAATAATTACAAATAAATTGCTCATTAGTCAAAATATATTATAAATCTTAATTTGGATTTGGATTAGTTGAACTTAAGTCCCCATCCCGCGTCAAGTACTCTGGGTGTAATGATCAAACGTTGACAATAATTCATGTAAATAATAAGCATATCTTTGGATCGGGTTATTATTCACATGTAAACCTTATAATTGTCACACATTTATCATCACAGGTATGTATGCAATTCGGCCAAGTATTAATCTTCCTTTGGGCCGGCTAATACTCGTATGAATGTACACACACAAACATCCAACATCTCTCATAGACTATCTACACAAGAGATGTCACTTTGGCGATATCTTGTTTCAATGAGTCTATTTAGAATATTAGACAACTATTGTTAGTCGCAAAATGCACCAAAATTTGAATGTTGACTAAATCCTTATGTACATGCATATTTGAATTAAAAAATCATAAGTCATCTGATTAGATTCTATTGAATATATGCATCAAAAGATTATATCAAATAATCCATAAAGATTATACCAAAATTTATCTACTACATGATAAATATGTGAATCTTTTGCATGATTTAAAACATGAATTTTAATTTGACCAAAATTTGCATTATCAACTTAACAAAATTCATGTAATAATCTACCGAAAACAAAATTCTAACTTTTCTGTAGACTGAATCATGTAATTATGTCAGAAGATATATTCTTTAATCATAACCAAAATAATGGTATCAGCAAAATGAATCATAATCTTTATAGAAAATAGTCATCATCTCTTTGCTCAACCATATCAGAATAAATAAATAAAGAGATAACAATATCAATATTCTGTAACATCTTCTGTAGTTTGCCATACTATAACAATTATGATCTTTATCAAACCAAAGCATATTGGAATATGTTAACATTATTTTCCAATAATATTTAAGATGTCTTTTCTAATTCGAAATTTCTAAATATAAGGGCCTAAAAGAGATTTTTTTCTTATTCCCCAATTCATTCTTACGTGCAAAGCTATGTTGTTGCTTCCTTTCTTTTGAGTAAATAAGAAAATAAGGGGTTGATAACTAATTTGCACTTTTGTGTGGTATCCTTTGTGATTGATACTAAGTAGTCACAAACTTTGGCATTCGGAATTAATTTTGGTTGTAACTCGGAATATATACCGCATGGCTAAAGCAAACGAAATTTCTTTGTGATTGAGACTGTGTATAATAAAATATGTGTTGCATGGCACCAAAGCAATAACTCTTCCAGAAAGAGAGGGACAAGGAGGAGCAATGCATCAGTATCAAATAGTTTATGTGCCGATTTTAGGATATTTAAAAAAAACACAACTTGTTTCAATCATTCGATGAAAACATTATCAAATCATTTATGACGATTCCATCTTTCCTCACAATACCATCATAACATTGAGGAATAAGGATCCAATGCAACATTATTGAACAGCAATGTCATCCGTTTAGAAAAACTGATCTAAACCCTAATTTAATTAAATTGAACAATCTAGGATTCAAGAACAATATAAATTGAATCTAAAATTTCAAATCATGAATCAAACTAGAAAGGCTATGATACCACTCGTTGAAAATTATTACATGTTTATTCATGAGATGAAGAACAAAATAAATGCGGAAGCATACCTGAATCCATTGATTGGCTTAATAGATCTTGAAGCAGACGTCTCTTTGTGGGGTTCGATCTTCCAACTCGCTACGACCCTTAATAACAAAGATGAAATCTTTGTTCCTCTATCTGTTGATGGGGATGCAAAAGAGAATAGAGAAAACCCTCTCTTTGGTAGCCGTATGAGTTAGGGACCATAACCCTAATGAATATATATATATATATATATATATATATATATATATATATATATATGTTTTGATATTTCTAATTTGGCCCCTCATCAAATTAGATTTACCTCCGGTATCTACACATTATTTTCATGACAGTTTTACCCTTAAGCCAATTTTCCAAATAGACCACTTTAATTCGACTTAATTATTTAGATAGCCCAACACAATTAATTTTACATGTGTGGCCCCAAATTATTGAATAATTCCAACGGTGTCAATGTCACTCGAGATAAGATGTCATGAATTTTAATTTTCATAGATAGAAATTATGATCTCAAACAATCAATTTCAAGGGTATCATAAGATGACACACTCTAAAAGTGCTCAGTTCAATCGCACTCTCTTGTATCCACCAACATCAGTATGGATTAATTCCTCTTGGATTTCACATTTTACAAGCAAACTCTACAATAACTCCATCAACAACACAACAACATCATCAGCAAGCAACATAAACTCTCGTATTCCCAGTCGCCTCCACGTGTTCCTATTTCGACAAGAAATTGTAAAATTCTTATGTCCCTAATCTCCTCCGCATGTTCCTATTTCCAGACCCTAACCCCTCTCCAGTATTAATCAACAAACACAATATATCATCCACAAGCAAACATAACCTAATCTATTTCATTTTTGTACCGTATCTTGCCCAGAGCTGGGGCTGGGTTCCGCGGCACTCGCGGATGAGTATGGGGAGGTTCGGGTTGAGGCTCTTCAGATCTTTGTAGTTCTTCTGGACGAACTCTCTGCAGGAGGAAGGATCGGATCAGATCGATCGGTTCCCGACACACAAAATTGAATGTGAAATTGGAATATTTGGGGAATTAGGGTTAGTTGGGATATTTGGGGGAATTAGGGTTAGGGTTAGTAAACCTGGCGGGGGTGCTGGCGGGGGAGGTCTGGCAGAAGAGGAACCGGAGCTCCTTCAGGTTGCGGGACAGTTGGCCTCTCCACGCCATCTTCTTCCTCTCTCTCTCTCTCTCTCTCTCTCTCTCTCTCTCGAAAATATATGACAACAGCGGCAAGCACTCTCAAATCGGTGTTTTCACCGGCTTTAAAAAAACATTGTTTGATAATAATAAAAAATGGTCAATTATATATATACATATATATTTTGAGGGTTTTTTTTTTTTTTCTCCGAGCCGACGAGCAATGACAAAGAGGGGATATTTCTTGAGGTGTCCTTCTCTCCGAACCAACCAGCAATGCCAAAGGGGATTTAAATCGAAAATATATGACAACAGCGGCAAGCACTCTCAAATCGGTGTTTTCACCGGCTTTAAAAAAACATTGTTTGATAATAAAAAAAAATGGTCAATTATATATATACATATATATTTTGAGGGTTTTTTTTTTTCCGAGCCGACGAGCAATGACAAAGAGGGGATATTTCTTGAGGTGTCCTTCTCTCCGAACCAACCAGCAATGCCAAAGAGGGGATTTAAATCGTGTCCATTCCCACGGAAACCGCCGGTGTACCCAACTGATTCAATTATAACTTGATACTCTTAATTATTCGAGTTCTTTTAACTTGATATCTTAATTTTAAAACTTTGAGGATCTGCTTGGATTGAGGGGCAAAAATAAAGCAGAGTTGAGTAATACATATAATCTTGCTTGTGTTGGATGGAGAGTTAAGTGGGGTGTATTTAATAACTCTTTCTTAGATTGGAGGTTTTGAGTGAGAAGAGAAACAGTAAATATATAATAGTTAACAAAATATTCTTATTAAATATGTCATAAAATGAAGAAGGTACGGAGAAGCATGTTAAAAGTAAAAAAGAAAAGAAAAGATTATGATATTTTATAGGACAAGAGTATTTATGACTTTTAAACAAAATGTCTTATTTTTCCTCATTAACCCTCCGATTTGGGGTTAAATAAATAAGCAGAAGAGGGTTAAACAAATCCTCACTCAACTCTCTCTCCTAACTCGCATCCTCAAATCAATCATGGTTTTATTTTTCCTTACTTAACTCTGTTAACTCCAGACCCTGATAGATATCAACTTAATATCTTAAAAATTAAAATTACAAAACTATCCCTTTCCCACCCACCCCTCAATTTGTTACAGATAATATTTGGATATATAATGAATTAATTTATGATTTGTTATATTTTTTTATATTTCAATTAAGTTTTGTTATAATATATGTGAATATAGTTATATAATATTAAGTAGTTAAATTATTAGTTACTAGTAATATGCACGTGCATTGCAGTACAAATAAAATATTAAAAATTGAATATGAATTTATTATTAAAACTATGATATCTAGGAATTGAACTCAAGCAAACAAACAAAAAAACCTCCCACTTTAACCACTTGAATTAAAATTATTTAGTTATAAATAAATCATATAAAATAGTTAAACTATTACTTTTTTGAATAAATAATTGAGTACTTAGGTAGTTGTTTTGTCACGCCCCAGAACCAGAATACTGGAGAGCGGGGGAGTGACTCAGCCAGCTACGTATTACGGGTAGATGAATACCGTATAATACGATCAATGCTGTCTAACCAGACGAGGGGGTGCATACTACATAAAAGTCTTACTATGGTCATTACACATCTATTGTCTCAATCATTCAAACAAGAAACAGAAATATAGAACATGCAAGGTAAAGCAGTAAGGCGTCCCAAACGCTCAGTCAAAATGTTCTTGAGATCTGGCTTTACAAAATACAGCCAGATGATATAGCAAGTGTACACAATTGTTATCAGCTGCAGTCTGACTTAATTACAATTATGCAAAAGTAAGTACAAGATAATCCGACTAATATGTCGGTGCCAAACGGCAAGGTATAAAGTAGATAACAAAACGAGTGGTGAAGTTAAGGAACCCACTCGAGGCCTCCTGCGATCATTCCTCTAGTATTGACCATCCTGGAGGTGGAAGTACGCTGAGTCCTCGGGAACTGGCTCTAAATCTGGCCATGCAAAACCAGAGAGGTTAGACCTCTAATAGCAAGTACCACAAGGGAGCACGACATGAGAACTAAAACCAGTAAGTAAGAGAATATAATAATAGATCTCTGCTTGCTACTAGAACTCACATCACATCAAGATACTTCGAACCAACCTCCCAACCAAACAAGGACAGAAGTTGGCCCGTCATGTCCTGACATTCTGATCATCCCAGTTAGGTAACAGAGTACAGTGCACAAACAAATCATCTTGAACGGCCAATCAACTCCTACGGCTTACTATTATGAGTCCCAAGTTATCCTGGAATAATGCAATTAGGGATTCCTCAGTTCTTACTATGTGCAAGCAAGGCTAGTCTATCCAGTCGATCAATTGGCCCATGCATGAATTAGACGAGTCCTAGCAGAACGCCCGTCAATATACAATATACAATAATAATAAAAGCAGATACTGTTCCCTGCCCGTGTGACAGATTTACAGTATCTGTGGGAACCAGCCGGCCCGTCGGGTACTACTCGTCCCAAGGGGGCTGCCATATAAGAATTCGGAAATCCATTCTCTCCATGCAATCATTATTTTATTTAACTTAATAGTCTCTACGTTGAGTGAAATCCCATGCCGTGGATCATGGTCATTCAAATGAGTACTTTCGTACGGGGTACGATATGCACAACTCTACAACGATACCAGTGCGGTTAGGTTGCAGGTCTTACATAGCGTAATGCAACAATCAAATCTATCCACGGTAATCATGCCTTGACCATAAAGTACACATGCTTCTTTTGTAGAAAAATAACTAAATAAATAAATAAATAAATAGATTGAAGCCTGCATGTGCATGTATGTCAATATTCGGGATCAGCCAGTCGAGTACAATAGTTCATAACATGAACGTGTCTCATTCATTTCATTCAATAAGACGACTAGCCAGTCTCTTAGTTCTAATTAGGAACGCATGATCAATTTAGTCAAGATAACCATTATTATCAATGGTGACAAGGCATGAAAGTCAATTAGCATTAAACGGGGTTGAGTCTACAACTCTCAGGGTCAAGTCCCAGTCAATCCGGGTATCTATAACTCAATTCATGACACATGGTACATCCCACGTAACAATCTATAATTAACAAAAATATCAACATATCATGATTATATCAAGTTTATACAAAAAGGCGTAAGGATATAAAATAGACGTTAAACATCTAATAAGATATCAATATACAGGGCTATAAAAGATCCAGGGTAAGCAGGCTACTCTCATGTCAGCCTACGCTCATGCCAGCGTACGCTCAGGTCAAGCTACGCTCAAGCCAAGCTAGCGTATGGAAGTCATACGCTTCCAAAAGGCAGCGTATGAACTCCATACGACTCCTTACTATCCAAGTCAGCGTATGCAAGTCATACGCTCCCAAAAGGTAGCGTATGGACTCCATACGACTCCTGACCATTCAAGTCAGCGTATGCAAGTCATACGCTCCCAAAAGGTAGCGTATGGACTCCATACGACTCCTGACCATTCAAGTCAGCGTATGCAAGTCATACGCTCCCAAAAGGTAGCGTATGAACTCTATACGACACACGCTTCCAAAAGGTAGTGTATGCAAGACACACGCTTCCTAAAAAGGCAGCGTATGGACTCCATGCTGCACTAAAGAGCGCGCACAGCTCAGTGACGCAGCTAAAAAGCTAGCATACACTGCTCACTGTCTTCTCCAAACAGCAAGAACTCTATGGTTGTACCCTAAGGCTTCAAAAGTCCATAACTTGGTCAAAATAAGTCCGAATCCAACTTTCCAAAGTGTCAAAATTGGGTAGGATGAACTGCTCTACGACATGGAACCATCAAATCTTGAGAACAAAGAAGTTTGCTAGATCAAAACCCATAGACAACCGAAAATACAATAACTTAGATCTACAAGAAATGAACCAATGAAATCAAAAATACTAAGCACTAAACTCTCTTAGAATCATGAGAGGAAGAATATTGAACCATAAAATATGGTCCTCATGTAGAGCAAGATGTACTTGCCTAGTTGGTAGGTAGAGAGAGTAATGAAAGGAAGAAGAAGAAGTAATGGTGAAGAAGGAGTGAATGAGGAGAGAGAAGGGAGAGGGTGGCTTTAAATAAAAGGTGGTGGTAGGTGGGAGTTGGGCCGGGTCCAATGGGTCCAATGGGTCGGGTTGCACGGGTCCAACAAGGCTAACCCGAAAGTAAAACCAAAGCAGGAATTAAAATGCAGGTAATAAAATTACAGGAAGAAATGCAGAAATAAAATTGCAGGAATTAATTAGCATAAAAATTAAAGAGCAGCTAATTAATTAACATAAAAATTTAAAGAGCAGATAATAGAATTGTAGAAAAATAAAGTGCAGAAAATAAAATGCAGATGATTAATTAACATGAAGTTATAGGAATTTAAATACAGGATACTACATGATAAATACTAAATAAATACATTCAGGCAATATACGTATTAGAATACGCATTCCGGGAACGGGGAGTGACATGTTTACTTATCTTATCCTTCTTATTTTTAATTTATTTAAATGTTGATTATATATATATATATATTATTTTTTTAAAAGGAAATTTTATTGAAAAGAAGACTGAAACAGGCTACACAGACCAAACAACCTGTCCCACGCAGGGGACCAAACACAAAACACCAAATCTGTCCCACGCAGGGGACCAAACACAAAACACCAAATCTGAAATTCAAAACGCACGAGGCCCGGGGTGGGGGGGGCACGTGGCAGGCGCACACGGCTCCCGAGGGGGGCAGGTCCACGCGCTCTGTCACTCCCCGTTCCCAGAATAAAGTATTTTATATGTGTACTTCTTGACTGTATTTATTCAATATTTATCATGCATTTATTATGTATTTAAATTCTTCAATTTTGTGCTTATTAATTTTTTTGTATTTTATTTTCTGCTTTTCTTTGGCTCTTGGTTCATTTCGGTTCATGGGAAACCAACTTGGTTCGGTTTGGTTCAACATGGAAAGGAATGGATGGCTTGGATTTGGTGGAGAGAATGAATGGTGGAGATCCACTTGACCTTGATATAAAAGTTCTTCTTCCACTCTCTCTCTTCATTCATTCACATTTACTCCTCCACCAAACCCTAACCCATTGGAGAGGCAAGTACATCTTGCACACCATGAGGGATTTCATGCATCCCCATTTATTTTTAGTTTATGTTGTTCATCTTCTCTTCCTCTACAAGTTTAGGTCTCACTACACCAAAAAAGGTTTTTAGGAATAGTTTTTTTATGTTCCTAATATTTTTAGGAACATATCATAACTATTCCTAAAAGTGGCGTTGCAATATTTGGAACACATATAAATCGTTCCTAAATTTAGTTTGGAACAGTTATCAGGCGTTCCAAAATTAGATTTTTGGAACATATATAATGCGTATCTAAATTATTTTTGGAACATATTTTAAACGTTTCAGAATGTCATTTTGAAACACTTTAAGCTCGTTCCTAAATATAATTTGCAACACTTTTGCATTATTATTATGGCTAATTTTGCAACACTTTATTAACGTTCCTATTTATTTTTTTAATTTCATTTTTGTATTCCATTTTTTAAGTTGAACCACAATTAGGCTAAAGACACAAATTAAATAATAGCTTAAACAAAATAGTCAATAAGAGAACATTTGAGCAAATTATTAACACATGCACAACATCTCTTCCAAAGATCCACAATGTTTCTCTTTTAAAACAAATAACACCTTAATATATTATCTCAAACAGACATACAAGTCAAAACTTTCCTTCCAAATGGCAATATAAACATCACAAGAGAAAAGGCATCGTACTTCTTCGTACAAGTCACAAATATTCACCAGAGAAATTGAAATATTTCAAAATTATTGAGAAGTACAAAATATGATAGCATTCGTCTCTAGTTAGGGCAATTTAAATCAAGCACCATCAGACTCCCTCCTAGATTACCCAACTTCGGTAGTATACCTACTTGGATCTCTGTCTTATCAAAAATTAGTTCTCCGAAACATGATCCCAAAAATTATTCTCCAATCGAATGATAGAGATTTGAACAATGACAACTAGAAACACCTGCATGCAACATTATGAAACAAGTTAAAATCAGAAAATTGCTAATACATATAGAACTAGGAAAAATGGTTATTTGAAGCAAAAAAAAAAAGAACTGGGCATACCATGCACATCAGAACAAATAGCTAATACCATGCACATCAAAACTGGGCAAAATGGCTACATGAAGCAAAAAAAATTGTAAAATCAATTTGTATCCCAAATGTTACCTAACTTATTCCACCAGGCTGAAACTATTGTACATATTCTATAGTTCAATTCATGATTTGCAGAAGATATGGGACTGTGAGAAAGGTCTAACACCGAAAGGTATAAGAAAAAAAAAATCTCCTTCCCCCTTCTTTTTGCACCAGTATACAAACGAACATGTTCATAAAGGATGAGAGTTCCAACAAACTGTGTGTCTCTTGAAGAGTTTTAGGCGGATTCCTGGAAGCAAACAATCTATTTGCTTTCTTTGTTCCAGCTTTTGAATCACACTTTGTACTAATAACTTTTGCTAGCAAGATTATCTAGAACATAAAAAGAAGCATAGAGATGACAATACAACATGATTAATTAATGAAATCTAAAATAACACAAAGAAAGATGCCCAACCACTAGAACTAGCAACAAGGTATTAATTTAGTTTTACTTGTCATGAAGTAGGGTAAGTCGTTAAATTTTGTAAGTCACATCAAACTGAAGTATTGGTTTCAGTAAGACGACTTACTACAGAAAGTTTGAAAGGGCTGAATTTTGGCTTCCCTCTGCGACCATACTTGAGTAAGTGTGCCCCTTTCTTTAAAGCTGTAATTGCCTGAGCATCATATGGACATATAAACTTATTTAGTAATACAATAACAAAAGAACAACTAGCATAGATACGTAATAACAATTGTTGCAATTCTGTAACTAGACGATTTCGGGACTAATGCTGAATCTGCTGTTATAACACAAGTAACTTGATTAATATATTAAAAGTCTAAAGTTTGTTTTAAACATTTTATGTTATCACTTCATAAGTTTGCTGTAAGCATTTCTTGGAAAGAATTTTCAAACCAACACTGAAAAGTGTTGTTGTTAAGTTCTACTTAATTTTCACCTGTCCACCCTCCATTAATACCTCCAGTTTCACCCCAATTGTTCTCAATATTAACCATTGGGATAAAATCATTGGTGGTAAGGAGTTATGTCCTACAATATAGTTGTGCAATATGGTCCACATTGTCTATAGGATAAATTTGCATTCAAAAGGTCATGTCAGACAACTATTTTTCCTACATCCATCGAAACGGAACATATGGGCTTGCTCAAAGGTTACGGTAAGGACTTCTTATGCCACTTCTTTTTTTTGTCTAATTAAGAGGTAAAAGATTGTTCTAGCTTTATGTCTAATCAAAGGCTTAAAAAAGTTCCATAACAAATGGCAAAAATAGGGGCTGATTGGAATGGGTGACAATACAGGAAATAAGATAAAATAGTCATATATCTCCATTCATAAGACCAACACTAATGGATATAAAAATTCTCTGAACAAGTGAACGTCTTATGAAATTTTCTTTCGAGAAACTATGTGTTAAACAGAATGACCAAGATGGCAAGATTACTTGCTGAATTCAACAGACTAATAATGGTCAACCGATGTGAATACATCAAAGAATCTTGCTACTATTAACACTACCTAGGAATCAAGCACCAAAAACCAGGGGAGCTAGTAAAACTACGAGATTAAAAAGTAAAAAAAACCATAAATCACATAATATAGAACATTAAGATTTTCTGTGTACATAAAAGCTGGATAAAGATGAGCAAAAGGAAAAAAATCACCCTTTAAGACGAACCAATCAGTTGAGAATTGCTAAATAGCAACACAAGTAAGAAAACGATGTCAATCTTATATCATCTACCGATATCTAAATGTATGATCTTAAGCTTCTAGAAAGAAGCATTTGCATCTGCGCTGCACATGAAAGGGAGGCTACACAAAGCACAGCTAGTGCATGTCATTCACTGAAACAATAAAAAATACATCTTACTCGTACAAAGTTACAGTAAAATATCAAACTAGATATTTGTTGGCAGAAAATCAGTAGGACCTAAATTAGGCCATGATTAGTACTAAACATGGGATAGATAACTCATTATGGTATCCTCACAAAATAAGATGAGATATTGTATTAGTAGATATGGCTGACCAATCAATGAAGTGGCATACCTTGAGAAACCTTGGTATCTAAAGATTCTTACACTAGTACAATGGTAACAGAGAAAATATACAAAAGAAAAAGAAAAAAGATACCATATTGATACACAACGGAAAATTGCTATTTTCTTCACCAAATAAGGGGACTGGAACCTATACCTCAAAAGGATTAGAGTTTATCAATCCCTTCCCAAGAAATTCATCATTTGGTAATTTAATCTGGGTTGAGATTTGTAAATTGGCATTGTAAAAATAAAATTGCAAATTGTAAGTATCAATATGCTTATCATATGCAGTATCACTATGTTGGGATTTGCTTGAATATCTGAGTCTGATTTATCAGTATGCTTTAAACTTGCTTGCATATGTTTTCCAATATGAATCAAATTTTGGAGTATAGTAAATCTACAAATTTGCAATTTGGTTTCATAGCTTAAAGGTCATGTTGACAATGTGTACACATTATTTGTATGTCTATAGAAAGTTTCATACTACAAGTTTTGCTCCATCTTGTGACCTGTAGGAATTCCCGTGTTGGCATTAGCTTAATTGGAGAGATGAACTGATTGTGCTATCTTGCAATTATTTTAAGTTTCCGATGGACATGATTTTTGAATCACTTCAAATGTAGGAGACAGATTTATAGGAGCTTCTCTCTCAGGAGACCAAGAAATGATGTTTCTTGAACACCTTTCTTACTTATCAGATTTACAGGAGACGCATGTAGGCTTGTTATTCCACTTGCCTTTGCAAATATCCATTCTTAGCTTGATATAATTTTTGCTAGTGCAATGTACCATAGCAACTATGGACAATGACTCAAATGCTGAATATAGATTGAGTATATTAAATCTACAAAGTCCCTTGATTACATGTGTTTTCCACCATGATTCAAATTTTGGAGTATAGTAATCTACAAATTTGTAGTTTGGTTTAATAGTGTAGAGGGCATATTGACAATGTATGTACAAGTATTTGTATTTTTACATACTGATAGAGAATAGTCAGCTTACTGACTTATATGATAAGCATATGCTTATCACACTGATAGAGAATAATTTTGGAGTATAATCTCATGCATATTCAATTGTCTGCTGTAGAGAAAACTCGCATTGCAACTAAATTGATGGACCCTTACTCTTTTTGCTGCTTGCTAAGTGCTATTATGTAGGCATTATATATCCTTTTAAATTTGCATTTTTAATTTTTATTAACATGGAAAAGTTGTTAACCAATTAAGATCTGACATCGAGGTTCAAGGCAGAATATCAAACATAATGGAAAACTGAATAATTTAAACATGATGGAAACATGGACATGAGGTTAAAGGCAGAATATCAGTATCAATATGTTTTATATTTTCTAGGAACTGCATTACTATACCATTCATTCATATATGTTTGGTTCAAGACATGAGTTCCTAGACATGAGGAAACAGAGACATGGATACGGTGAATTGGACAAGACATGCACTAAAAATTGAGTTCCTAGACAAGCAGTATCCGTCATATATGAATCAGTATCGGTATCAGTCATATACGAACTAGCAAGCATTAAGCAACAGAGCATACAAGCATAATAGACAAACCCATAAAGTCTAAATGGTTTACCTTCCTTCATATATTTCAATGGCCATGCCTTGTCCTTTGTCACCATTAGTATTTCCTCTGCCTCTTTTCTTTCCAACAGTTGAACCTATTCAAACTTTTGTTAGGAATAGGTACTGCTACCTCTGGCTCATCTACTGGTTCAACCACATAAAAAGTAGCCTTTCAGGTCGAATTAAGCAAGAGCATAAAGTAGACCTCATAGTTATTCTCTCCAAGGTACATCTAAAACCTCACCAATTTCCAAATATTTTGGGTTTAAGCTGAAACATAAAACTAGAAGGAGCAAATGGTTTTAAGACGAGTGTATAAGATATAGCAAATGCTTGCTAAGAGAAGTTATTTAGATTGCCCCAACAATCCATGTTGGGCTATACACTATATTGTGTACATACGAGAAAATAATGTTGGTATCAGTACTGAGTATTGTACTAGTATCCGTATCCATATGCATTTATGCAAATCTTGGATATGCTAATTAGTTACCTATTATCTTTTATTTAGGAAACCAATATTAGTGCTACATTATTTACAATACCAGAAGAGACATTTAAATAGCTTTGAAAGAGTAATTGCTTCCAGTATGAGAGTGAGATGAAGTACTAACTTTCTTCCCTAAGTGACTCTTTCGCACAGCTTCCCGATTCTGAACGAGCCGCCTAAGTGACTGCATGATAGATTTCCAAGAGCACAAGTTCAAGTTCAAGATGCTAACTTCAAATGCACTACCCACTTAAATATTTGAAAATTTGTAGTACCTTTTGCTCCCCCTTCTTCTCCATTAATATGACAGAGCAATCCAGAGACACAATAGCCCTATGATGATCACCTCCCAACTATAAAAAAATTGGTTCAACAAAGATCATCCTAACAATGAAAATTTAGCAAACTAAGCATTAAGAACACGAGGAATTAGGCCTACATTTCCTGTATTTGTACAACATCAGATGTCAGTGTTTCCAAAGCATCATTCATATTGTTGTGTAAAGCAACTCATACCCTCTAAATAAATGTCAATTATCGGACGATAACTTGATATGAAAGCCTACCAGAGAGGAAAACTAGATCAGTCATATTTAATTCTTCATTAGCAAAAGATGTATGGAAAGAGCTGAATGATGAAACAGAAATTTGAGTATTGGCTTCTGAAGCATTTGAGATCAAGTCATCCTTATCACCTATAAATAACTCATAACTAATAAAGCACAGACACGGATACGATACAGTAACATGGTCATAACACATACTTTTAGAGTGTGTGTCCTAGTGTATTCTAGAGCATTCAGATTGTGTCCGATACATGACTGACAAAATATAAATCATAACCTAGTTAGTCGTTAGATCATAAACATTCTCTAAAAAAATGTTAAACATTTTCGACACGATTCACATCCGTCTAGGCAAAATAACAAAGAAAAGAGAACACTTGGAAATGACAACCCTGGAGTAAAGAAAATCCCTAATTTGAATGATGATGTCAAAAAATTACACTCCATAAATAATCATCAAGAAGAACATACCATGGCTCAAAGATTACCAAATCGGATTTTTTTTCTTGGACCTACAAACACAAACACAACAATCAGAAGAATAACGATCGAGTCAAATACAGACCTAAATAAGAAATTTAAAGATCCGACAAAATAATTCAAAGATATGATGTTATAGACCAAATAAAATAAACAAAACAAAACAAAATAAAATCACCGAGAACGAAAAGAAGTGTAGGAGAATAATTTCATCGAGTATTGTGTTGATCCCTAACTCTACGTCGGTGAGGAAAGGAGGAGGATGAGGAGGACGATCGAGATATTTACCACCAGAGGGAGAGATCTTGTGAGAGAGAGGTGTCCTTGGAGCGAGAGAGAAACTCGGTTTCCCTTCTTTCATAGGAGATCGGTAACCAATTGTGAAACAAACAGTAGTTTCAATTGTGAACCAATTGTTGCCTTCTTCTCAAATACTCATCAATTCAACAACAGTTGGAACCATAAAATAACACACAATTATACTTAAAGAGTTAATAACTACAACCTAGGGTTTCTAAATCTTTTCCCTAAATCGACAGAAATAACTTGGGCTTCGAAACCCTAATCTTCAGAGATTCCTGGCCGAAAATAAAATAATAACTAATTCGAAACCCTAACCGGAGATTACTGGACGAGAAATAAAAATAGGGCTTCAAATTGTAACAGACCTCGCCAGGAATGGTGGATCCAAGAAGTGCAGCCATGGCGGACGAACAACCGACGACGAAGAAGAACTCTTAGAGGATTGAAGGAAGTTGCTTCTAAAATATAGAGAGAAAAAGACCAAGTCCAATTATTTGCCCCAATAAATTAAAGGATTTTATGAAGAGCAGAGCTCCAGTAAGTTTAGTGTCTTTCAAAACTTTTGAGGGAAATGAGTGTTTCCCTCCTAACACTTTTTATTTTACGGGGGCGAGAGTCCTCAGGAAAAAAGTGGGGGAATGTTTCCCTCCTAAAATTTTCTTCCCCTATAGTGAGAGGATGATTTATGACTTTATTGCTGTAACACTTTCCTACAAAGGACATGAGATGCACATGTATGGCATCATCAATTTTAAATGCCTTTAGAACATTATTAAGGCGTTCCTAAATAAATATATTTTTTTGAAAATTAAAATTCAATATATTAGGAACGCTTTTTAAGTCTGGAACACTTTTATTCTGTTTCAACACCTAGGTACAGACAATAAGCGTTCCAGATTAAAAAATGTCTAGTGTTCCAAAATGTCCATTTTGGTGTAGTGTCTTGAAGTTTTTGTTTTCCATGGATGGTTGGGTATAGATCTAAGTTTTAAGTTTTGGTTTTCATAGTTTTGGTTTTCATATGACATTTAGGGTTTTGATCTATCAAACATTGTTGTTTTCGAAATTAAGTGGTTCCATGTTGTAGAGAATTTAATTCTACTAAAGTTTGGCTTTTGAAAAGTTAGATTTCGATTTATTTTGTGAAAGTTATGGCAAAAAGTATTTTGGTTCGTTCCTATATTCATCTGCAGCACGAACAGCATGTCGCAGAAGGCGCATGTCGCAGTAGGCGCATGTTGCAATGAGGCGCATGTCGCAGTAGCCGCATATCATGTCGCAGAAGGCGCATGTCACAGTAGGCGCATGTTGCAAAATGAGGCGCATGTCACAGTAGCCGCATATCATGTCACAGAAGGCGCATGTCGCAGTAGGCGCATGTTGCAATGAGGTGCATGTCGCAGTAGCCGCATGTCATGTCGCGCATGAGCCGCATTGAGTCGCATGTCGCAGTAGGCGCATGTTGCATGAGACGCATGTCGCGGTAGGCGCATATCATGTCGCAGTTGAGCCACATGAGGCGCATGTCGCGGTAGGCGCATGTGGTGTCGCAGTTGCATGCATGACGCAGAATAGGCCGCATATGCATAAATTGGTTGTTTCTGACTGTTATATGTCCTAATTAACTGAATTGTGGCTAAAATTTCTTTTAACTCCCAACATAAATTTGTTGATCTTTTCCTTGGATTCAAGAATATGTTACCAACTATTTTATACTAGTTATGGACTGGACCATGCTTAATACTAATTGACCTTCATGCCTTGATACCATTGATAATAATGGGTATCTTGACTAATTGATCATGCGTTCCTAGTTGGAACTAAGAGACTGGCTAGTCGTCTTATTAAATGAAATGAATGAGACACGTTCATGTAATGAACTATTGTACTCGATTAGCCGATCCCGAATATTGGCATACAGGCACATGCAGGCTTCAAATTGTTATTTATCTATTTTACGAAAACAGCATGTGTACCTTATGGTCAAGGCATGATTACTCCGTGGTTAGATTTGATTGTTGCATCACGCTATGTAAAACCTACAACCTAGCCGCACGGGTATCGTTGTAGAGTTGCGCATATCGTACCCCGTACGAAGGTACTCATTTGAATGACCATGATCCACGGCATGGAACTTCACTCAACGTAGAGACTATTAAGTTAAATAAAATAATGATGGCATGGAGAGAATGAATTCTCGAGTTCTTACATGGCAGCCCTCTTGGGACTATTAAGTGCCCGACAGGCCGGCTGGTTTCCACAGGTACTATAAATCTGTCACACGGGCAGGGAACAGTATCTGCTTATATTATTGTACATGCTATAACGGCGGGCGTCCCGCTTGGACTCGTCTAACTACATGATTGGCACAATTGATTGATTGGATAGACTAGCCTTGCTCGCACATAGTAAGAACTGAGGAATCCCTATTTTGCATAATTCCAGGATAACTTGGAACTCACAGTAGCAAGCCGTAGTAGTTGCATGACCGTTTAAATTAATTTGTTTATGTGCTGTACCTACTCTGTTACCTAACTGAGATGATCAGAATGTCAGGACATGACGGGCTAACTTCTGTCCTTGTTTGGTTGGGAGGTTGGTTCGAAGTGTCGTGATGTTATGAGAATCCTAGTGGAAAGCAGAGATTTATTATTATATTCTCTTACTTACTGGTTTAGTCCTTCATATCGTGCTTCCTTGTGGTACTTGCTATTAGAGGTCTAACCTCTCTGGTTTTGCATGGCCAGATTTAGAACCAGTCCCCGAGGATCCAGCTTACTTCCACCTCCAAGATGGTCAATACTAGAGGGATGGTCGCAGGAGGACTCGAGTGGGTTCCTTACCTCCCCGCTCGTTTTGTTATTTACCTTATACCTTGCCGTTTGGCACCGACATGTTAGTCGAATTGTCTTGTACTTACTTTTGCATAATTGTAATTAAGTCAGACTGCAGCTGATAACAATTATGTATACTTTTCTACATCATCTGGCTATGTTTTGTAAAGCCAGATATCAAGAACATTTTGACTGAGCGTTTGGGACGCCTTACTGCTTTATCTTACATGTTCTCTATTTCTGTTTCTTATTTGAATGATTGAGACAATAGATGTGAAGTGACCATAGTGAGACTTTCATGTAGTATGTACCCCCTCGTCTTTTAGACAGCATTGATCGTATTATACGGTATTCATCTACCCGTAATACGTAGCTGGCTGAGTCATTCCCCCGCTCTCCAGTATTCGGGTTCTGGGGCGTGACAAGTGTTTTCCATAAAGAAATTCTCTTTATTTGTTGTGTTTCTGGGAAAATTACAACTGTGGGAATCCGATCTAGAAGACGATCGCTTTATTCCTTGGACTATGCGAAGAAGAAAAGCTCTCAAAATTTTGACAGTAGATATCAGTGTATCTGTACAATGAATGAGAAAAAGAACTCTATTTATAGAGTCGAAAATAAAACTGAAAAAATAACTGTCTTCACAGCCTGTGCTTAGTTGAAAATTATGCAGGATTTAACATACGCAAGGTTGTGAGCAGTTACTGGACGTGGCCTGTAACTGTTGGACACATGGCGATCATGCATGAGTCGTGTGCAAGTTACAGGACACGCAGGCGAGAGATCAGTGGCATGGCTGCCACGTACTCCAATTTGATGAAATCTACGCAGACTTGTTGAAGACGAAATCTACGCAAACTCGGTGTAGAAAGCTTCAAAATCCACGCAAACTTTGGGCAAGAAACTTCAGGATCCACGCAGACTCGAGGCAAAAAGCTTCAAAATCCACGCAGACTTGAGGAAGAAAACTTCCGAATCCACGCAAACTTGAGGTGAAGAACTCAAAGATACACGCAGACTTGAGATAGGACTGCCAGCTGTCTTGATTTGGCGTGTCTTGACTGACACAAAATTTCTGACAGTGATTGCTTTGTCAGTCGCATTAAATAACAAGAAACCCTTTTTGGTACGCCAACTCGATGAAGGCTGAGTCTTGCTGAAGAAGATTTCGTAAGTCACACAATAGACGGCGGTGATCTCTCGAGTTCTGTGCATACGTGGCATACGAAGAGACATTCTTCGACTGTCGTGCTGTCAGTCATAATGACTCTCTGACAAATGATGAGCTGTCTCCCAGCGTGATTTGTAAAATATTGTCTGGATCAACTGAGCGTGACTTTTGACTCTGTCTTGATCAACTTAGCGTGACTGTCATTTTTAAAGGTCTACAAAACCCCCTTCAAAGTTTTCGAAAAATGATAAATTATTTCGAAATACTTTGAAATAGAGATGATAAAATGGAATCAGTCACGCTGATATGACTTCAAATTTTTCGGAAGTCGGAAAGACTTCGAAGTTCTTTAAATGTCATGATGACTCTTCATTTTTCGAGACTGATTGCATCCAATTTATGGTGGAATATGAACCGCCGGCGAACTCTGTTATATAAGCAGGGAGAAGATTCATTTTTAATCTTCATCTTACGTCAACATGATACCAAAGGAGAAAGCTGAGGAAGAAGCACGCAAGTTGGGCTTTTGTTCCTATGGTGATTCCACTTTTGAGGGTAAAGAACCGGAGCCTCTGGTTTTCGAGTTCAAAGACGATCCCATGCATTTAGCCAAGAATTTCCTGAGCTATTTTGGTCTGGATGGCTCGTCTTTTTCTGATGGACGCAGCCTTGTAGAGCAGCGTGAAATGTTGAAGGCTCTGTTACACCGCATGGGGGTTAAGAGCGTAGAAGAACTGGGCACTAAGCTCAGCCGTTCTGGGAAATAGAGCGTGTCTTTCATGCTCTTATTGCACTCTTTTTGTTTTGTCTTTTGTAAGGCCATCAGTGCTGAAGAACAGTTTGGCAACTCTAGAGGGGGGGGTGAATAGAGTATATATATATATAATGACCAATTAAAAAATTACTCTTTCACGAACAATGAATAATCAGAGTAAAATGCGGAATGTAAATGAAAGACAAGAGAGCATACGCAAACACAACAATTTTAACCTGGTTTCCCTCGTGGAGGACTAGTCCAGGCCTGAGAACTCTAGCTCAGGATTAAATCCACTATTTGTGAAATAGTAGCTTACAACCCGTGCCTTTACTTCAGAAGAGCACGTCAACTTCTTACAGAGAATCGCAGTGGCGATTGCTTGGAATTGTCCAAGCGATTTCTTCACTCTTGCACAAGAATCCTAACTGAGAGATGCTGAGCACTCGAGACTTAGGAGGCTTGTGGCTAGTAGATGGGAAGGGTATGGCTTATAGAGCTTGTAGGAGAGAAGAGAAGAGAAGATTGAGTGAATTGAAATGAGAGAATTCATGCCCTATTTATAGTGTTTTTAGAGGTAGAATTCGGCCAGAATTCGGGTAGGAAAATTCAAAAATTTGGCCGTTGGACAGCTAGCAACCAGCTAACCCTAAAATTAGGGTTCCTGATTTCTAGGGGACAGAGTTCGGCCCGAACTCTGTGTGGAGGCAGAGTTCGGCCCGAACTCTGTCTCCAGAGCACAGAGTGATTCTAAGTGGGACTTGTGGGCAATTTTATTTTGGTGGAGCTTGGGATTTTGGGTAGGCTTGTAGACTAAGTTCCAAGAGCTCAGCATAACTCAGAGTACATACTTCTAGACTCAATGAAATGTAAAAGTACAGACTCGAAAATATACTGAGAGTCGGAAACTGAGCTGTCGTTTGTCCCGAACTGAAAGCAGACGTCGTGTGTCGTATTGAATTTATACAGATATTATTTAGTCAATGTAGTCAATATTTGGTTGACTGTGACTTTGTGTCAACAATCTCCCCCATATTGATAATTGACAAAATAATATATGTATATTTCAATATTCATACCTTGACACAGTTGATTACAACATAGCTCCCCCATAACTGATGCAGAGCTAGAATCGGATAGCTCCCCCGTAATCAGTGAACGGTTCCGAGCTAGAAGTAGTAGCTCTCCCCCGTAAACAGTGCATATACCCTGTAACCTGATAGATAACATATTCCCAGAACGAGCACAGATATACACAGATGAATGCATAGAACCTGCATAGAACCTGTAATAGTTTCCCAAAACAAGCCAGCACAAAAATATACATATGTTTCTCCCCCTTTTGGCAGTTAGCAATATAAATAAGCAATGAATAGTAATGCAACCACACCAAGAGAAAAAATAGTATAATACTAGACAAGAGAGTGCATTGGCATAAAAGAAATTACGAGAAATAGCATAAAATGATATCCACCAACCAGAATGTCAAACACATCATCAGGGTTCTAAGATAAAAATCCAGTACATAAATCCATAACTAAATAACTAAAAACATAAAGCAACTAAGACCATCAGCAGTGGCAGCAGCATAACAAGCCAGTCTCCATCACGGAGCACCAGAAGGTCCTGGAACATCTGAAGGACCAGGGAAAGAGTGACGAGGGTCCACGAAAGCATCATCCGGATCTATATACCTCATGACCCACGGATCGTCTATACGATGACCCGCTCGATCTGGATCCCGCTCAATAGGCACATGCAGATCAGGATGACGAGCGAGTGAATACCGCATATCATGCAGAGAGTTCCCAAGGGCACTAATCTGCAGAGTGGTACGGTAATCCTGCTGCGTCCAACGATCATCCTCAACAGCAAAGCGATCGCGAAGCATAGTCTGTATAGACTCCAGGGTGGCAGGAGGAGGAGGTGCATCCTGACCAAAAGGAGGGGCGTCAGGCTCCTCATCCTCAGAATGCTCAGATGCCTCAGGAGAGGCGACAACTGCCTGAGTACGGCGTGCCTTGGACAAGAAGGCAGGAGCGGGCAAGAATGGACAGTCATGAAGAGGAATGATAAATGCACGAAAAACCATAGGAAGATATAAAGGATAAACTAACGCCCTTGGTTTTTTCCTACAATTTATCATCCAATCCATCATTGTCCTAGGAAGATTGAATGGAATACGATAATGGAGATGATATAAGGCTGAGATCTCAAAGTATGTAACTTCATCAGTTGATCCAGCCTTGGGTAAGATGGTGTTAAAAATCATGCGATGAAGTTCATAGAAGTAGGGATTGAGATGCTTAGCCATAAGCTTGCGATGACTTATGTTAGGAGCACATAGTTCCTCCTTGAATCCTTCAAGAGAAGTATCGCCAACAAATTGGAATTGGCGTGCTTCCACAAGTTTATCCCAAGCATCAAGATTAATAAGTTCAAGAAACTCCCCCAACTCCGAATCATTGAAGGCGATGTCAATACCGGCAACCCGGGAATAGATGTGGGTTGCATCAAAAGTTAAATTGCAATAAAACATTTGGATTGCACTACGATAGATGACAAAATTTGAAGCAACTAAAGCATCCAAACAAAGATCACGGAATAAAGACTCATATTGAGAAAATATGGTGAAGTTTATGGGATGACCCCCAAACACCGGACGAGTTCTAAAATCGCTAAACCATTCATTTGAGGCTTCTAGCGACACAAAAAGACGGTCGTCATAAGTGTTAGGGTCATCGGGACATGGTGGATTGAACAACGGATTGAGGGGATGTTGTTCATCTACTTGTTCAATCGGAGGAGGAGGATTCGAAGAGGAAGCACCCTCGGTTCGGATCCTCTTCCCACGATTGGGCAAGCATGGAGCCATTTGCAAGAAATTTGATAACTTGAAAAGGAGAGAAAAATGAGAGTTATACCTGAAGATAATGTCAAACAGTTGAAGAGAACGTTGAAAAACCCCTTTCCCTTGAGTTTGAGAAGAAATAGAGCCCTCTATCTCAAGAACTAGGGTTAGGGTTTTGAAGGAAGAAGATGGAATAGGTGGAGAAGAAGGAATTATGGGAGGAAAGAGAGGGAATCCCGAAATAAAGTAGGGCTTGGTCTTTGGTCGGGTGAAATATTGACCATAGGATTAGAATTGATCCAACGGCACAGCCAGATCCCGACCCTGGAACCAAGGGACCGAACTCGGCCCGAACTCGGATAGGAGCAGAGTTCGGCCCGAGTTCTGGATCATTGGTCCAGAACAGAACAAAGGCTAAAATGAAAACAAAAGTTGAAGAATAACAAGAAATGATAACAAAGAAAAAGATTTAAGAGTTAAACAAAAGAAAGTTGAGGACACCAAAGAGAATAGAATAGATAGAGAAGGAGAGGTACACAGAAAACAGAATGAACTTTTTAGAAAATATTAATTAGGCAATATTAAATCGAAACGAGCCATATAATAAATAAAGATATATATTGTGGTTCAATAGTCCAAATTTGCCATGGGTTAGCTGCAGGGGCCGGATCCCAGCTAGCGGTAGTCCTGAGGACTAGTGCACCGTGTCGCTTAGGCTTTTACGCCTTGTTGTCAGAAGGACCCTTTCGGCTTGTACCCATACCAAATTCTTCGTAAAAGAATCACAATATACTCGATATTTACGCAGGTGAGTTTCAATTTATGACTGCTTCATCTAAGATTCCAAGTTCACGACAAAGAAAATTGAAACGCTCTTCGGATAGTGGCTTAGTAAAGAAATCTGCCAGCTGATGATCAGTGTCAATAAATTCTAAGTTAATCGTGCCATTTTGCTGATGATCACGCAAAAAGTGGTGTCTGATCTCAATGTGTTTAGTGCGTGAGTGGCATACAGGGTTCTTAGTCAAATTGATGGCACTAGTATTGTCACAGAATATAGGAATATGCATGAAAGATAACTTATAGTCTTCCAAGGTTTGCTTCATCCACAGAATTTGTGCACAACAACGCCCAACTGCTATGTATTCAGCTTCTGTTGTGGATAGTACAACAGAGTTCTGTTTCTTGCTAAACCAGGAGACTAAAGCTTTTTCTAATAAATGACACGTGCCGCTCGTACTTTTACGGTCGACCTTGCATCCAGCGAAGTCAGCATCAGAGTAACCAATAAGATCAAATGATGTTGACTTGGGATACCATAGGCCTACTGTAACCGTACCCTTAAGGTATCTAAAGATACGCTTAATTGCGGTCATGTGTGATTCCTTAGGATTAGCTTGATATCTGGCACATTGGCAAACACTGAACATGATATCGGGACGACTAGCAGTTAAATAAAGTAAGCTGCCTATCATACCTCGATACTTACGTTGATCAACAGGTTTGCCGCTCTCATCTGGTTCGAGTTTGGTTGAAGTGGCCATTGGTGTGCTGATTGGTTTGATGTTGTCAAGATCGAACTTCTTCAGCATGTCCTTGGTGTACTTTGATTGGCAGATGAAAGTTCCATTAGCCAGTTGTTTTACTTGCAGACCAAGAAAGTAGTTGAGCTCTCCCATCATGCTCATCTCAAATTCCGTCTGCATACACTTGGCAAATTCTTGACAAAGAGTTTCATCAGTAGACCCAAAAATAATATCATCAACATAAATCTGAATTAATAGATTGGTGTCTTTGAAAGATTTGATAAACAGTGTAGTGTCAATTTTCCCTTTAGAAAAACCTTTCTCAAGCAAGAAGCTGCTTAGCCTTTCATACCAAGCTCTGGGGGCTTGTTTAAGGCCATAAAGCGCTTTCTTTAGCTTGAACACGTGGTCGGGAAATTTGTGATTTTCAAAGCCAGGGGGTTGTTTGACATAAACTTCCTCCTTAATAAAGCCATTCAAGAAAGCACTTTTAACATCCATTTGAAATAATTTAAAGTTCTGATGATTGGCAAAAGCACAAAGCATCCGAATGGATTCTAGTCTAGCAACAGGAGCATATGTCTCATCGTAGTCGATACCTTCCTCTTGGTTGTATCCTTGAGCTACTAGACGAGCTTTGTTACGTGTGACTGAACCATCTTCACTTACTTTGTTTCTAAACACCCATTTGGTACCAATTATTGAGTGATTAGCCGGTTTAGGAACTAGTTTCCATACTTGGCTTCTCTCAAATTGGTTGAGTTCTTCTTGCATAGCTGTAGTGCCCCGTCCCGCAAAGTCAATCGGAGGAATCGAAACGCCGACGGCGTTCGGCCTTAGCCTTGCTTACGGCTTGCTCGGAGACATCGCTCAGGTGGGGTAGTTTCGGTGAACTCTCCTCATCTTTGCCTTCACATAATAAATCGTGTTTTCAACTTGCACAAGTTAGGCTTGATAATAAAAGCTACGCATCCACATAGCTAAGGGAATAATCCCGACGGTTTGAATCGAGTTAGAACATGGAAAATGTCCCACGGTCGGCTTAGAGTTGGTGCACGTCGTGCTTTGAAAATGACACTCGGTCCTTTGTCCCGTGGCTTGGGAGAAGGAAAGTTGGTCTTCGGTGCGAAAGCTGAGAGTTAGCCTAAGTCATAGGCGTCGCCCGCACAAATGCTTGCTAAAGCATGCTCGGTCCTGCCCCGCAAGGCTTGGCATAGCCTTTGCTCGTCCCTTGGGTTAAGTTGTAGGCTTGAGTGAGTTAGGCAAAGTGATGCCGGTCAACCTAAGTTATCCTATCGTGCTGTCCCGCTCATTCTGCGGTTGTCAAGTTAAATAGTCCCGCGACCCTAAGTCCCGTCGGATGAGGTATAACTCAGGATGGTAGTATTGCGTAGAACATGTGTTGGTCTAAGGCACGAGCCACGGTTGGTTCAGGGGAAACTTATCCACGGTCGGTCGATCCTTAAAGAAACACGATATGTTCAAGTAAAGTTGGAAGGCTATGCAGTAGCCGTTCCCTGAGTTCAAAGAATGTTAAGTCTAAGCGATGGTTAGTCGCCGAGAGGAAATATGTCGGGACTGTGGTTCAGTCGCCGAGGCAACCCTGGTTTGGGCTCTGCAAAGGAAGTATGTAAAAAGGTAAAGCAAAGTAGCTAAATGATGATGATGAGACCATGCATTACGTTAAGTCTAGAAGTTAGCGTAGGCGCGTGGTCATGGACAACTTGTCGACAAGGGATGGTTTCTTCGAGCGGACACCCTGGGCCATGGGACCGTTTCGGCCTAGGAAGAAACAAGTTATAGCTGAGCTGGTTAATAGGCAATTGGTGTGTCGGGGACTTGCATCGGGGATCGCCACCTGCGGTGCAAGGGTCCCGAATGCCAGGCTATGTCCAAGATGGCTAGTTAATGCCAGTGACCTTTCATATAGATGTGTCGGCACGGGCGGCAATCCGCGTGCGTGCCTTTGGATTGAGTTGAGTTAAAAGTGTATGAAATTAGTGAACACAATGTCTGGGCCCAAGATTTGGCTGCAGCAAGAAGGCGGCGTGCTTCGGCACGGAATGTGGCGTCGAGTGATAAGTCGTTGGCATAGAGTTGCATGTGTTAGGCTTGAGTATGTTGCGAGTTAAGTCAAGAAAAGCCGTAGGGCAAGTTGAAGTGAAGATACGTTAAGCGTTTCGAGGCGGTCCCTCGGTTGGGAGTCTCGCGTTCCTATTCATGTTAAGGTGATGTTGCAAGCACGAGAAAGGATCTAGAGGCAAGGGAATGGAGTCTTTCGTGTAGCTGCGTCTCCGATTATGGCCGTAAGGCGAACATGACTTGACAGGTTAACGTTGTTGGCACGAGAAGTGGTCTAGCGACAAAGTATGAGTTAACATTGACATTGCAAGCACGAGATGGTTCTGATACACAAGTTGCGCTAAGGCGCCGGTCCTAAACTGATCCTAAGGCAAGAATAGAAAGACAATCGAACGAGGGTTTATGTTACACAAAGTAAATGAAACGTGTAGGTTTGTATGGGTGGGCGAGAAGCTCACTCCACCAGTACAGTGGTACTGACACCCACACAGTATTTCATGTGCAGGCACAGGTAGAAGCTCGTGGTGCGGAGCTCGCTTGGATGCGTCGAGGCACGGAGTTCCTTGGCGAGTCGAAGCGTGCGACCGCGTGATCTGAAGACTTATACAGGACATAATGTATGGACATCGCCTTCCGAAGCTTTCGCTGGATTCAAGTATTGTATCGAGAGATGAGAGAGTGCAGAGTGACTTGTAAATGAGAGAAAAGTGAGCACGAGAGACATTGTAATTTGGCCTTGCGCCCACAGATGTAATCTTGTATTCAATATCAATAAAAGAGATTCTTTTGAATGACTTGTGTTCATGTGTTCTTCTTTAATTCCGCTACTATAAATCAATGTCTCTGCACGGGACTTCTGTACGACGACCCCGTCGCAGCCGCTGTAATCGGCCGTTATGGAACCCGCCTTGCACGAGCGCAATCTAGGCTCGTGCGGCATCACGCCTTAGCGAGGACGATCGCTCCTACGGGAGCGGGGCGTGACATAGTGGTATCAGAGCACGGCTTTACGTCCTTGGACCGTCGATTGAATTCTTTAACTTCGATGTTTTTGCAAAACTCTGTTGCTTCCGCAAGTTGTTATCGTTGGTGCGCTCTCTCTCAAATGTTCCTCGGCATGTCCATACAATAAGTCTAAATATTTTCGAAAGCTCGTACAAGCGTTCAATCTAACGCATCGGTAGGCTGTTGCCAAATACGTCGATAGGGCCTTTGTGCCGAACGTTGCAAACTTGACGCGATAGAAAATATGTGCTGCTGTTAACAAGTCGCGTGCATGCCTAATTAGTCCAACGTTGACCCTAGCAATTGAGCGTGCAAACTCGGAATGTAGTCCGCACAGGATGGCTATGCACACGGCCTTTTGGCTAAGTTGTGTTTCGCGTCGCGCACCTTGACCCTTGGTGCAAACGAGTTGCGAGCGATATCAAGTATCGTTCGGTCGGGAACGGAGATGCACTTAGAGTGTCTATCGATAGGATCGCTATCAAACTAACGCTTAGGCGTACACGAAAGATTGATTTGGATTTTGAGAAAATAGTACGAACGACTTAGTGCGTCGGTACGACGCGAGCGACTACGTTAGCGATTCGTCGAACGAATCTGAAGGATATCTTAGCGCATGATGCGAACGTGATTGAGGACTAGATCTTATGGCTTGAATCCGAGTGGTGTATGTGATAGGTTCGGAGAAGAATAAGAATGAGTGTCGACGATTAGTCGAGTGGCTCGAGTCCGAGTGGTGTATGGTTTGTCTTGGAAATTGTTCGAGTGAATATCGAGGATTACGAGTATGTCGGCGAGGCGATGCGATCGCGCAAAGCCTTAGAACGCGTCACGCTTAGTTGGTCGTGACTTCGAATGTCCCAAACGAGCATTTCGTTCGGACAACTTGTGAATGAGCAATGCGAGTTAGAAACCGATTCGGAACGATGAATGAAAATGAATGGTCTTGATCGAGGAAATTTAGAGGATCGTACGTGCGATATCGGATTGATACAACTGAAATGCGACTTGAGTTTTGAATAATGATCTTGAAACGAGCTTGAGGAAAAGCGACTGAACTTGATCTTGAGTATTGAGAAAATTGAGGAATATCCAACTCGGACAACAGCATCAACGCACGACTCGAAATTGGTTGCAAAGGAAGATCGTCAGGTTACGCATATCGTCGATGGTATTGAGGCGTATCAAAGATCGATATGCGATAACTCGGGGGTACTCTGACTCGGCGAATGACGGTCGTGCAAATGTCATTGTTCCGTTGGATGCTATACTTGGGATGTTAAAATGTGTCGAGGAAAAGATAGACTTGGCTCGAGGATTTTCTAAGTTGAATGAATGACGATCAAACTTGGCTTGGATGAAAACTGGAATGTTTGGATTTGCTTTGTCGATAACCACAACGTTGACGTTCTTGTCTTATGCGAGCGCTACTCCAGCCTCGCACATGCGTCACGCCGATTAGGGCGATCACTTTGCGTGAGCGCTGGTATGGTGATTCATACAGCGGGAGTGGTCGAACTTGCACGGTACGACAATGTGTGCTTCGACTTGTGGTTTGACACGAAGATAGACTCGAGATTGAATTGGTGTGCTTGTCGATTAAACTTGAGGATTGAATAGGCCCAATCCGCGTATCGAGAATGAATGAGTCTAAACTCAAACAAGAGTTACGCCCCGATGAGAATGATTATACCACGGGAGCGTTGCGTGGTGATTCACGAACCGCCGTGGATAATCGGACTCGCGTGAGATTGAGGCACAACGTATTGTCGAGCAAGACGACCTCGTGATCGAATACATGAATTGGTTAGAATTGGTGATTGAAAGAATTTGAAATTCTGCGCAATGAACGCATTGATGCGAATAGGTGATCGTGCTCGATGTTTAGAAATTTGAGTGACGCGAGCTTGGGTAGAAGACCCCGTATGATCGACTATGGTTTGACCCTAGGATTGGGGTCAGTATTGGCATTATTGTTGAGGAACTATGATTCCAATCCTGACATTGACTTAGCCTCGAAAAGAAATGGCCTAGCGGTTAGGCGAGACGCCATGTTTCATGAGTTATCAGTCGAAGGATTGATCTTGAGGATTGGCATGGATGGATAGCGTGAATCACGAATGTAGAAAACCCTGTTCATGAGATTCGGCTGACATGCATATATTTCAGGGACGCCTGGTTATGTGCACGATGCGACTTGAGTGAGAATGACAAATTTTCTATCATGCGGCTTGGCTGAATGCATGTATTTTAGGGACGCTTGGAATGCGTGCACGATCCAGCCAAGTGATGCGGCGAGTTCAAGCAAGGCTTGAAATGTGGGAGTGTGTCGAGACCTTGAAATCGCGTTAAAGGAAAAGATTGATACTAGTGCGAGCGTGGCTCAGATTCGAAGGAACGCGTAGGCGAAATGTGTACGATTAAGTCTTGGCCATAGAAATGGTAGGATGACTTGCCCTCAGGAAAGTCTCGAGGACGAGACTTGTTCTGAGTGGTGTATGTTGTAGTGCCCCGTCCCGCAAAGTCAATCGGAGGAATCGAAACGCCGACGGCGTTCGGCCTTAGCCTTGCTTACGGCTTGCTCGGAGACATCGCTCAGGTGGGGTAGTTTCGGTGAACTCTCCTCATCTTTGCCTTCACATAATAAATCGTGTTTTCAACTTGCACAAGTTAGGCTTGATAATAAAAGCTACGCATCCACATAGCTAAGGGAATAATCCCGACGGTTTGAATCGAGTTAGAACATGGAAAACGTCCCACGGTCGGCTTAGAGTTGGTGCACGTCGTGCTTTGAAAATGACACTCGGTCCTTTGTCCCGTGGCTTGGGAGAAGGAAAGTTGGTCTTCGGTGCGAAAGCTGAGAGTTAGCCTAAGTCATAGGCGTCGCCCGCACAAATGCTTGCTAAAGCATGCTCGGTCCTGCCCCGCAAGGCTTGGCATAGCCTTTGCTCGTCCCTTGGGTTAAGTTGTAGGCTTGAGTGAGTTAGGCAAAGTGATGCCGGTCAACCTAAGTTATCCTATCGTGCTGTCCCGCTCATTCTGCGGTTGTCAAGTTAAATAGTCCCGCGACCCTAAGTCCCGTCGGATGAGGTATAACTCAGGATGGTAGTATTGCGTAGAACATGTGTTGGTCTAAGGCACGAGCCACGGTTGGTTCAGGGGAAACTTATCCACGGTCGGTCGATCCTTAAAGAAACACGATATGTTCAAGTAAAGTTGGAAGGCTATGCAGTAGCCGTTCCCTGAGTTCAAAGAATGTTAAGTCTAAGCGATGGTTAGTCGCCGAGAGAAAATATGTCGGGACTGTGGTTCAGTCGCCGAGGCAACCCTGGTTTGGGCTCTGCAAAGGAAGTATGTAAAAAGGTAAAGCAAAGTAGCTAAATGATGATGATGAGACCATGCATTACGTTAAGTCTAGAAGTTAGCGTAGACGCGTGGTCATGGACAACTTGTCGACAAGGGATGGTTTCTTCGAGCGGACACCCTGGGCCATGGGACCGTTTCGGCCTAGGAAGAAACAAGTTATAGCTGAGCTGGGTAATAGGCAATTGGTGTGTCGGGGACTTGCATCGGGGATCGCCACCTGCGGTGCAAGGGTCCCGAATGCCAGGCTATGTCCAAGATGGCTAGTTAATGCCAGTGACCTTTCATATAGATGTGTCGGCACGGGCGGCAATCCGCGTGCGTGCCTTTGGATTGAGTTGAGTTAAAAGTGTATGAAATTAGTGAACACAATGTCTGGGCCCAAGATTTGGCTGCAGCAAGAAGGCGGCGTGCTTCGGCACGGAATGTGGCGTCGAGTGATAAGTCGTTGGCATAGAGTTGCATGTGTTAGGCTTGAGTATGTTGCGAGTTAAGTCAAGAAAAGCCGTAGGGCAAGTTGAAGTGAAGATACGTTAAGCGTTTCGAGGCGGTCCCTCGGTTGGGAGTCTCGCGTTCCTATTCATGTTAAGGTGATGTTGCAAGCACGAGAAAGGATCTAGAGGCAAGGGAATGGAGTCTTTCGTGTAGCTGCATCTCCGATTATGGCCGTAAGGCGAACACGACTTGACAGGTTAACGTTGTTGGCACGAGAAGTGGTCTAGCGACAAAGTATGAGTTAACGTTGACATTGCAAGCACGAGATGGTTCTGATACACAAGTTGCGCTAAGGCGCCGGTCCTAAACTGATCCTAAGGCAAGAATAGAAAGACAATCGAACGAGGGTTTATGTTACACAAAGTAAATGAAACGTGTAGGTTTGTATGGGTGGGCGAGAAGCTCACTCCACCAGTACAGTGGTACTGACACCCACACAGTATTTCATGTGCAGGCACAGGTAGAAGCTCGTGGTGCGGAGCTCGCTTGGATGCGTCGAGGCACGGAGTTCCTTGGCGAGTCGAAGCGTGCGGCCGCGTGATCTGAAGACTTATACAGGACATAATGTATGGACATCGCCTTCCGAAGCTTCCGCTGGATTCAAGTATTGTATCGAGAGATGAGAGAGTGCAGAGTGACTTGTAAATGAGAGAAAAGTGAGCACGAGAGACATTGTAATTTGGCCTTGCGCCCACAGATGTAATCTTGTATTCAATATCAATAAAAGAGATTCTTTTGAATGACTTGTGTTCATGTGTTCTTCTTTAATTCCGCTACTATAAATCAATGTCTCTGCACGGGACTTCTGTACGACGACCCCGTCGCAGCCGCTGTAATCGGCCGTTATGGAACCCGCCTTGCACGAGCGCAATCTAGGCTCGTGCGGCATCACGCCTTAGCGAGGACGATCGCTCCTACGGGAGCGGGACGTGACAATAGCAGAGATCCAAAATTCATCAGTAAAAGCTTCAGAAATGTTTTTAGGCTCTACTTGTGAAATGAAGGTAGTGCTAGCAACAGAGTCTCTTAATGATGATCTAGTAGTAACTCCACGTGAAACTTCACCTATGACTAAATTTTCTGGATGAGAAGGTTTGAAAGAGAATTTCTTAGGCAAACCCTCCAGAGAATTAGTTTCGGTTGAAGTATTCATTGGAGTAGAAGTTGATGGCTCAATGTCATCATTAAGAGTATTTGCTGTACTGTTGTCTTCATCAAAAGTCACATTTGTTGACTCTTCCACAATAAGTGAGCGTTTATTGAAAACTCTATATCCCTTACTCTTGGCGGCATATCCAAGAAAGATACCATCGTCAGCTTTGGCATCAAATTTGCCTAAGTTGTCTTTGGTGTTAAGGATAAAACATCTGCAGCCAAAAACTCTAAAAGAAACATTTGGGGTTCTCCCAAACCAAAGCTCATAGGGTGTTTTCTTCGAAATGGGACGAATAAGCACCCTATTCAAAATGTGGCATGCTGTACTTACAGCCTCTGCCCAAAAATATTTTGGAAGAGAAAATTTATTCAACATGACTCTAGCCATATCGCCAAGAGTCCTATTCTTCCACTGCACAACACCATTTTGTTGAGGAGTTCTAGGACAAGAAAATTCATGATCAAAACCATTTGCATTACAAAAACTTTCAAAATCTGAATTTACGAATTCGCCTCCATGATCACTTCGGATTCGAGTAATCATGTAGCCTTTTTCGTTTTGAACTTTATTTACAAAAATTTTGAAAACAGAGATAGCGTCGCTCTTATTAGCGAGAAAGAAAACCCAAGTAAATCTCAAAAAATCATCAACAATAACAAAAGCATAAAGTTTGCCACCAAGGCTAGCTATTCTACTAGGACCAAATAAATCCATATAAAGTAATTGCAAGGGTCTAGTAGTACTTACAGAGTTGATGGAATAAAATGAGGATTTAGTTGCCTTGTTTAGTTCACATTCGGCACATACCGTGTCCTTTTTGAATGTGATGTCAGGCAATCCTCTCACTAGCTTCTTGGTAGAAAGCCTGGATATAGCATCCATGTTGGCATGACCGAGATGCTGGTGCCAAAGTAGTCGTTCGTCTTTGTGGGCATATAAACATCTACCTGTATGGTTAGTATTTATAGAGAGATAGAAAATATAGATATTGTCCTCTCTTTTCCCTTCAAAAGCAATGTCTCCTGTTGACCTATCATAGATATAGCAACATTTTTGTCCAAAGTTAATATCATATCCATGATCAGCAAGATGGCTAATGCTGAGCAGGTTATGCTTTAACTCGGTCACTAGGCAGACATCCTTTATAACAGGAAAAGGAGGATGACCAATGATACCGTTACCTATTATGTGCCCTTTGAGATTGTTACCGAAGGATACGTATCCTTCTCTTTTCATCGATAGTGATGCAAAAAGATTTGCGTCTCCCGTCATATGTCGCGAGCACCCACTATCGAGAATCCACTTACTCTCAGTTGAGGAGGGAAGGTCCACCTACATCAAGAGTAGATGTGACCTTTGGTACCCATTTTCTTGAGGGTCCTGAAAAGTTAGTTTTTGGAAACCAAGCATATATTTTCTTGTCTACCAATCTTCTAACTCTACACTGTGGTGAGATGTGTCCATGTATTCCACAGTAAGTACAGATAGCATTTTTATTTATATTGGGAGCATGATAATGATATCTATAAGCAACAGGATGAGGATGATATGGAGAGTTAGCATGGTAATGAGGACTATGCATAGAGTGAGTGGCATGATGATGATGTCTGTGTGGCATAGCATGATGATATTGACTGTGAGGAGTGGCATGCTGAGATTGTCTATATGGCATAGTGTGATGCTGTGGCATGATATGATGATTTTGCTTATGTGGCATAACATGATGATTTTGTCTACGTGGCATGGCATGTTGATGTGGTATGGTATGATGACTTTGTCTATGTGTAGAGTGATATTGGTTGTGTCTTTGTGCAGTATAATGAGTATGAGGAATATTCTTACGTGCACGTGGTTTGTGAAAGTTTGTGTATATAAATGCATGGTTATGTGCTGCATGAGAATGACGTGGTTGACTAGTATGAGTGATGTTGTGCCCATGTGATTGGGTTTGAGGTTGAACAACCTGTTTACCCAATTTGGTTTCTAATCTTTTAGACATAGCTTGCAGTTCATCAATCTTGATATTTAAGCCATAAATCTTAGTCATGGAAATCTTGTGTCTACTCTTTTCTTCAGCAAGCAACGTGTTGAGAGTAGTGATTTCTTGAGTTTGTTGCTCAATACGTGCTTCAGCATCATGTAAGCTTAATTTAAGCTTGGATACTTCATCAGTGTCATTTGTGGGTGATGTGTTTCTAACATTATCAAGAAGTAAAGAAATTCTTTGTATCTCATCTTCTAGACTTTTGATTTTGTCCTTGGCATGCTTGTATTTACCGATAACCTTTTTGTGATCATCAAGTAAATCGGTGAAAGCATCGCCAAGTTCATCAAAAGAGAAGTCATCTAAAGTTTCGTTTGATACCTTGGTGGAATTTGCCATGAGGCACACATTTGCTTTGTCTTGAGGAGAGTTCTTTTCTTCCTCGGAGTCACTTGCTTCGCTTTCATGCCAAATGCTTGTGTTGGCATACCTTTTTGATGAGTTCTTCTTGTAGGGCTTTTCATACCGGTTGCTTTTCTTTAAGAGCGGACAGTCTCTTCTGACGTGTCCAGTCTTTTTGCAACCATAGCAGGTTGGCTCTTCTTCATCGTCTTCTTGTGGTTCCTTCTTTCTTTGATTGAAGCGAAGGAATTTCTTGAAGTTACGTACCATGAGAGCTTGGTCTTCATCATCTGAGATATCGTCTTCAGTCTCATCGTGATCAACCTTTCGTCGATGAACTTTGAGTGCGATCTCCCTGGTCTTCGGAGCAGGCTCTTCGAAGTCCTTGAGGTCAAGCTCGTGAGTCATGAGCTTGCCCATCAACGTCTCCATAGACATACTTGTGAGATCATTTCCTTCTATGATGGCTGTCACCTTAGGGTTCCAAATCTTTGGTAGCCCTCTGAGTAGCTTGCGGATCTTCTCATGGTTTGAGTACTGCTTACCAAGCGAGGATAACGGGTTGATGATGTCGAGGAATCTTGTAAACATTTGAGTGATCGTCTCATTTGGCTTCATCTTGAAGGCTTCGTACTCTTGAGTGAGACGGCTTATCTTTGATTCCTTGACTTGAGTGGTTCCTTCATGCGTCACTTCCAGAAGTCTCCATACTTCATGAGCAGTGGTGCATGTAGAGACCCTGTTAAACTCGTTCCTGTCTATAGCACAGAATAAAGCATTAATAGCCCTAGCATCTAGACTTGCCTGTTTCTTCTCCTCGACAGAATATTTGTCGTGTGGTTTCTCAGTGAGGTCACCATCGACAACTATTCTGGCGGGCTTTTTGTAACCGTCAGTTACGACAGTCCACAGGTCAAAGTCTAGAGACTTCAGATAAAAACTCATCCTTGTTTTCCAATATGTGTAGTTAGTTCCATCAAATAGGGGAGGCCTATGAGTGGACTGACCTTCACCATGATTGGAGATCAAGGATTGTGTGGTTGCCATGGATCAGCTCTTAGGATGTTAGTCCTTATAAAGAGAACAGAGCTCTGATACCAATTGAAGAACAGTTTGGCAACTCTAGAGGGGGGGTGAATAGAGTATATATATATATAATGACCAATTAAAAAATTACACTTTCACGAATAATGAATAATCAGAGTAAAATGCGGAATATAAATGAAAGACAAGAGAGCATACGCAAACACAGCAATTTTAACCTGGTTTCCCTCGTGGAGGACTAGTCCAGGCCTGAGAACTCTAGCTCAGAATTAAATCCACTATTTGTGAAATAGTAGCTTACAACCCGTGCCTTTACTTCAGAAGAGCACGTCAACTTCTTACAGAGAATCGCAGTGGCGATTGCTTGGAATTGTCCAAGCGATTTCTTCACTCTTGCACAAGAATCCTAACTGAGAGATGCTGAGCACTCGAGACTTAGGAGGCTTGTGGCTAGTAGATGGGAAGGGTATGGCTTATAGAGCTTGTAGGAGAGAAGAGAAGAGAAGATTGAGTGAATTGAAATGAGAGAATTCATGCCCTATTTATAGTGTTTTTAGAGGCAGAATTCGGCCAGAATTCGGGTAGGAAAATTCAAAAATTTGGCCGTTGGATAGCTAGCAACCAGCTAACCCTAAAATTAGGGTTCCTGATTTCTAGGGGACAGAGTTCGGCCCGAACTCTGTGTGGAGGCAGAGTTCGGCCCGAACTCTGTCTCCAGAGCATAGAGTGATTCTAAGTGGGACTTGTGGGCAATTTTGTTTTGGTGGAGCTTGGGATTTTGGGTAGGCTTGTAGACTAAGTTCCAAGAGCTCAGCATAACTCAGAGTACATACTTCTAGACTCAATGAAATGTAAAAGTACAGACTCGAAAATATACTGAGAGTCGGAAACTGAGCTGTCGTTTGTCCCGAACTGAAAGCAGACGTCGTGTGTCGTATTGAATTTATACAGATATTATTTAGTCAATGTAGTCAATATTTGGTTGACTGTGACTTTGTGTCAACAAGTGCCTCTCTTGAAGAATGTAGTACAACTTTTGCATTAAACAGCATGCATTAATGAAGAATATTAAGTGGCACTCTTTGACTGTTTCCAATGTTGCATTGTCTTCCAAAGCACACATGTCATCCATTCCATGGTTTACGAACGCTATTTACGCGGATCTTTTCCAAGAATAGACTCGTACTTTGTCCTTTAAATAGGCAGCTGAGTTTCAAAGATACTCATCTCTCATTCTTCTTCTTCTTCTCTGAGAACGAAATTTTTTGAGAGATTTCATTTTCAAACAGGAAAGCAATGCCTTCTAATGTTCGATTTATGCATACTGTATCAAACATGAATTTGCCAATCCTTAGCACCAAACTTGAAGGTAAGTCCAGTATAGTAAGCGTACTTTTTTTGCTGTTGAAGATAGGCTTTCTGTTTCTGATTGAACAATGCACGCTTGACCAGCCAGTGCGTGTCAAATGACATTTCTGTTGATTAATTCTCTTTTTCCTTGCTGTTTTCTGTAGAAGCTCGGCTAAAGATTTTCTTCAGAACTGGCATTGGTGATGTGGATGCTGTGGAGAATATCCTGCTGACACCTACATCAGGGAGCTCATACGCCTTTGATGCGTACATCAGACAACTCAGAACTCTTCGTGGGATAGAAGGGTCTTCCTCAGATGGTAGGAAGAGCCTTTATATACGAGAGTTGGATGGTGGAGTCAACTCTACCCCGAGAAATCGGGTAGTAGAGTTCCTTTCATGGCAAAACTAGGAATTATATCACAAGGTTTGGATACATTCCTGTCTTCCTTGAGAGGTTACCCCCAATCCACCAGTTGTATTGGCAGCAACACATTTTCGTGTTGCCCTACTCTGTGGTTCTCCTCTCGTCTGAGAGATAAGACCAGAGTTTGATTCCTGCTGGACACCCAGGAATTGCCATAAACAACGAGATTGCCAGAGAAGATCCAAGAAGAAATAGATCTCAGTTGTACATAGAATGAAAATCCAAGATTTGTAATAGATTTCCATTATGATTTGTAAGAAAGTCTAAGAAAATGTAATAGACTTTTTGTGGTGAAATGAGAATGGAAATGATAATTCTTCTATGCTCAAAAATTTGTATTTGTGGATGAATTGTGGACATGATAGATAATGAAATCTTCTTTTCTGTTTTAGAGTATATGATATTATCAGAGGTATTATGGACGTGATAATATGTAGGAACTCAAAAGAAAATAGATTGATTTCTATGCAGAGGTCAAAAAGAATGACAAATGAGTAAGTAGATTCGGAATTGATTCAGAGGTTATAAAAATGTGATCAATAATGAATCCCCACTTAATAAATTTGATAGAAGATTATGAACGGACGAACCGTTAGATGAAATGAACGGATGAACCGTCGGATGAACATAATAAATGAACGGATGAACCGTCAAGCATTAATGAACGGACGAACCGACTGATGAATGTGAGAAATGAACGAATGAAGCGTCAAGCATTAATGAATGTGTGAATCGTCGAATGGATATGACGCTTCATTGTTTGAGAAACTTCTGCCTATAAATATAGCAGAAATCTGACAAGAACGAACGCTTCTTCTTTCAAACATAAAAATGTCGTCTGAAGAAGCATCCAAGAAGGTTGAAATCGCCATGAAGGTTCAGAAAGGCACTGAAGAACACCCTGCTGATCCAATTCAATCGAAGAAGGTGGAAGCAGGCGAAGGTTCGTATGCACCCAAGCCACCAAGGGACATTCTGGACTTCCTGCTCGAACCAGGAAGGACTGAAGGAGAAGAAGCCATGAGGATGGCAGCTTGCAAATTTCTTGTGGGTTCCAGCAAGGAGATCCTCAGCTCTTTTGCTGATCACGTCTTCGAGAAGGATGGCAGTGGCCCACGTCCAAATGTAGAAAAGGATGATAGTGATCTTCCTTAATATCATGTATCATCATTCATGATTAAAAATAAAATAAAATTTTTATTTCTAAATATGAAACTGTCTGATAATTACAAGCATTTATACATAGTACTTTTTAAGGAATTTGTCATTAATAGGCATCAAGACTTTTCGACCATCCAATTCTGAGAGTTGATAAGCTCCATTTGAGAAAACTTTGCTCACAATATAGGGACCTTCCCACTTTGCGTCAAATTTGCCCTTGCTCATATGAGTCATAGTCATAGGACGTCTGACTGTTAGAACAAGTTCTCCTTTTTGATATGCTCGAACTCTGACTTTCTTATTAAAAGCTCTTGAGATCCTAGCTTGATAGAATTCAATATTCTGTTGAGCAGATAATCGCTTTTCATCCAGAGCTTCTAATTCCTGAAGTCGAAGACGATCATTATTTTTAGCAGTGAGTTCATTAGTGATTGCTATCCTTAAAGAAGGAATTTGAATCTCTAATGGAAGAACAGCTTCGGAACCATACACCAGAGAAAAGGGTGTACATTTAGTAGCATTACGAACTGTAGTGCGATAAGCCCACAAACATTCACCGAGCTTGTCACTCCAATTACGTTTGTTAGTAGAGACAAACTTCTTTAGGAGTTTGATGATGGTCTTATTGAAAGCTTCTGCTAATCCATTAGCTGCTGGATTATATGCGGTAGAAGCCACATTGTTGATCCGATGGTTGTCGCAGAATCGAGTAAATTTTTGACTGACGAACTGTGGACCATTATCATGAATAATGCGTCGAGGAACACCAAATCTGTAGATGACATGATGCTTAATAAAGCTGATGACATTGGATGTCTTAACTTCAGATAAAGGAATGGCTTCGGCCCATTTGGAAAAGTAATCGGTTATTGCGAGAATAAACCGATGACCTTTTGATGATGGCGGATTGATTAGACCAATGATGTCCATGCCCCAAGCTTCGAAGGGCCATGATGCTGCCGTCGGATGTAGAAATTCCGAAGGTTGATGAATAAAATCCACATGGATTTGACAGGCTTTACACTTCTTTGCGTATTCGATGGCATCAAATACCATAGTGGGCCAATAATAACCCATACGTCGAATACGGTCTTGAAGTTTTGGTCCAGGCTGATGTGCACCACAAATTCCATCATGTGCTTCGCGAATGATTTGTTGAGCCTCGTCACCGGCAACACATCGAAGAAGTAAACCATCATAAGCTCGACGATATAAGGTCTTTGTTGTATGATTGTAATAGAATCTGAGTGATCGTCGTCTGATAGATGCTGCTTCATTCGGATCATCTGGAAGAATATCGTACAATACGAAATCTAAGAAAGGAAGTCTCCAATCTTTATCCGTATTCTGATTCTCGACCGAGTTACTGAAGATGAATTCCATACTGGAATCAGAAGAAGATGACATCGATTTACGACTGAATCCAAATCCTCTTGTTGTATTGACATCATGAGATGTTGATTCTTCAATATCAACTGGAAGTCCTAGGGTCAGATTGTTTTTGAGATGAAATAATTCTCGATTGCGAACAACAATCATTTGTTGACGTCTGATTGGAATAGCCAACACCGCCGCAAGATTGGCAAGAGCATCAGCTTCTGTGTTACATGCTCGTCTAACATGTTCAATGAAGAATTCTTTGAACGAAGAAGCCATAGATGTAGCCGATCTATGATAAGGAACCAAATCTTAATGGCGAACTTCATAAGTACCCCTTATCTGATTGACAATGAGTTTAGAGTCTCCGTACGCCTCCAAATGTTGAATATTCAGATGTTTAGCGAGTTGAAGACCAATAAGCAATGCATTGTATTTAGCTACGTTGTTTGAACATGGCTGATCAAGAGAATAGGCTCTTTGGATAGCAAGACCTTCTGGCGATACAAGAACGATTCCAACTTCAGCGACAATATCACCATTAGGACCAATTCTTGAAGCTCCATCAAAGAATAGACGCCAAGTAGAATCTTCTTCAGCAATTTGATTCGAATCTAGGACTTCATCTGGGATTTCATCATAGAGTTTTGAATTTTCTGGAATTGAGTGAGCAGCCAGAAAATCAGCTAAAGCTTGGCCTTTGACTGATTTCTGAGGAATATAATGCATGTCATACTGAGCAAGTAGAATTATCCAATTAGCCAGTCGAGAATTCAAAACACTGGGTTTCTTCATCATGATCCGTATAGGATTGATCCTGGAGATGACATGAATAGTCTGGCCCATGATATAATGTCGTGTCTTTTGAACAGCGAACATCAAGGCTAGACATTCTTTTTCAACCGGTGAATATCGAGGTTCAGCTCCGGTCATAGTGCGACTGAGATAATAGATGGCTTGTTCATGACCATTTTGATTCTTTTGAGCAAGTAATGCACCCAATGAATGACTCATTACTCGGGTATACAGAAGGAACGGTATTCCTGAGATGGGAGGTACCAATACTGGTGGGCTCATCAGATATTATTTTTTTATATCATCGAATGCTTTCTGACATTCATCATTCCAGACAAAAGAGACACCTTTCTTCATAAGTTTGTTGAATGGTCTGCAGCGTCCTGATAAATTAGAGATGAATCTCCTGATATAAGTGATTCTTCCTTGAAATCCTCGTAGCTTTTTTAAGGAGCGTGGAGGACGCATCTCTTGGATGGCTTTGATCTTCTCGGGATCCACGTGTATACCTTTAACGGTAATGACGAAGCCGAAAAATTTACCACTAGAAACGCCTAAGAAGGACTTAGTAGGGTTCATCTTTAATTGATGCTTACGCATTAGATCAAAAATAGTCTTCAAATCTTGGATGTGATCCTCCTTTTGTCGACTTTTAACTGCAATATCATCAACGTAGCATTCGACTATTTTTTGCAGATGTTCACGGAATATAGTGCTCATAGCTCGTTGATAAGTTGCTCCTGCATTCTTGAGACCAAATGGCATAACTGTATAACAGTATGTACCAATCGGCGTTCTGAAAGAAGTGTGCTTCTCGTCGTCTGGAAACATTTTAATCTGATTGTACCCAGAATACCCGTCCGTGAATGACATCCATTCAAATCCACAGGTATTATCGATCATGACATCAGTGATTGGTAGAGGGAATTCGTCTTTAGGGCATGCCGCATTGAGATCGCGAAAGTCTATGCAAACTCTGATCTTGCCAGTCTTTTTAAGAACAGGAACTATGTTAGCCACCCAATCGGGATGTTGTTCCTCTCTAATAAACCCGAAGGTAATGAGTTTATTGACTTCAGCTTCAATTGCATCCATAATATCTGGACGAAATCGTCGCTGTTGTTGTTTGACCGATTTAGCATTCGGCAAGATATTGAGCTTGTGAGTTGCAATTTGTGGATCAAGTCCTGGCATATCTTCATAACTCCAAGCGAAGACATCGATGTAATCACGAATGAGTTTGATCATGTCTTACTTATCAGCTTCTGAAAGACTTTTACTGATGAATATTGGTTTGGGAGATCCCTCTTCACCAACATCTATTTGAACAAGTTTATCTTCAGTCGGAGGTTCTTTTTGCTCAAATCGGAACTCCCATTGATTATCTAACCTTTGGGCCCATTGTTCTGATTCAGGTGAAATTTCAAATTCTTCTTCGTCTTCATCACTTTCTTCAGAATGATCAATAGAAACCATGTTGGAAGACAGAATATTGCAGTAGAAGTCCCCGATACTTGTATCGGAATCCCAAGAAGTGGTACTAGAAGAATCAGATCTTTTATCTTCGTCAGACTCAGGATCTTCATGGATAATATTGATAAAAGGAGTAGGAGCAATATAGCCCAATCCGCATTTCATCCTCCCATATTTCAGAGGAGGAATACGAACAGACATTTTTCTTCCTTTTCCACTATTGAGGCCAGTCCTGAAGTCATAGCCCATATTTTTGATGATGTCTTTAGATTGCTGACTATAACGGCGTAGTTGTAATCTTCCAGTATCATCATTTCTGTCATCATCTTCTAAATCAGAAGGACTTTGGGGCCCTTTGTAGAAGAATATTGGAATATCTCCTAGCTTTCTGCTGGAAACTAGAAAGTATGAAGATTGTACAGGTTCTAGGGATACATCTGTATGAACAGTCTGTACAACTCCAATGGTTATTGTGCTCAAGTCATTTAACAGATGTAAATAACTATGAACATAATTGCATACATCAGCGTACTGCAAAGGTGGAGACTTTTCATTAAATGTAAAAATAGCAGTATTTACATTGGGAGAAGGCTGGGCCTTAGAGATTTTAGCCAAGTCAATGACTAAAGGGGGAGAAGAAGAAGAAGAAGAAGCTTTGTTTCGATTAAGATCGATAACAAATGGCTCAGAAGAGGTGAGCTCCCTTGAAACTTGAGATGGAAGAGTAGTCCGCCCTCCAACAGGAATGATCAGAGTATCTTGAGTAGATGACTGAGATAGTGGAGAGATCCGTCCACTCACTGGAATGATTAAAGAACCTTCTCCAGAGAGTTTGGGAGATTGTTGTTGAGTAGTTCGACCTTTAACAGGGATTATTAAGGTCTCACTTTGTGAATCCTCTTTCTCTATGGCTTGTATGATCCTTGTATACTCTTCTTTGTACATCCGGGAATCATTGAAATAAGCTTCAACCCCATGGAAGGGATTTATATCAGCAACTTCTTTTTGTACTCTTCCATTGCTGTCAATGTACTTAAAATACTGATGAAGAGTAGAAGGCACCACATTATTTTTATGAAGAAAGGGCCTTCCCAGAAGAAGATTATAGGATCCCACGATCTCAATCACATAGAAAGTGACTTTAGATCTGAAATCACCTATCTGAAGCTTCAGATGAATCTTTCCCAAAGGCTCGCTTCGGCTTTGATTGAATCCCAGGATAGTAGTAACCGTCTTGGAGAGCTTGTGAAGAGGGATTTTTAGCTCATCCAATAGACTCTTTGGCATTATACTTATAGCAGACCCCGGGTCGATGAGGATACGATCTATCTTCATTGTATCGATATAACCGGTGTAATAGAGAGGCCGATCATGTCGATTGTCTTCCAGTAGCATGTCATCTTGTGTAAAGGTGATATTTGGAATAATCTCCAGTACACTGTTGTAATGTAAGCAAGTGGCAGGTTCTGCATCTGGCTTCTTTAATTGAGCAAGACAAGAGTCAGCTTGAAGAAGTGCTTCACTTAACGTCTCTCGAGTCTCTTTGGAAAGACGTAGAAGTTCAAAGAGGGACATTCTAGCTGGAGTATTAGCAAGCTGAGCTAAAATGTCGAAATTATAAGGCTTCTGAAGTCCAAGAGGAGGAGACTTCTTGATTGGTTTATCAAACCGAGCATGTTGTTTGTCTTTCTCCAGAACTGTAGGCTTGGGAGGAACAGGTTCAACCGGTGTAGTTGAAGGAACAGGTGCAGTAGATGATTCTTCTTCAGGAGGAACATTAGGAGCATCTTTATCAGCTGGAGGGATATCAGGAGCATCTTCAGGATTCTTGGAATAATCCTTTAGATAAGGTTTTCCCGTTCGAGTAGCACTAACAAGTGCTTCTTCATTATCTTTTGGCTCTGTGTCAGAGGTAGATCCGAGAGAAGTCATATGACATGATTTAATCTTTCCAGACTTCTTGGACTTTTGAGGAGAATGAGATTCAAAGTCTGCCACTAGATCAGGATGAATCCACATGATTTCTCCAGTCTTCAAAGTGATTGGCACCAATCCTTCAGACTGTGGAGGAGGAATATTCACTATTTCAAGAGTTATCTTGGGAATAGGAACGATCCCACTTTCAAGGAGTTGAGAAGGGAAATCTCCAAATTGCATAGAGACGACGTTAGAAGTGACGGTCTTCTCTTTTGGAGTAAGAGAGATAGCTCCAGACTTAATCATTTCTTGGATCTTTCCTTTCAGTACATAACATATACGAATTGTATGACTCAGCATTCTGTGGTGTGGACAGTATTTGGGATGATCTGTCTTACCAGCTTCATCAGGTTTCTTGATTTCAGATAATTGTATTTTATTACCTTTCAGCAGACATTCAAAGATACCAAGGACATCGTCGTCGTCAAAAGAATATTCTTCTTTGGGGCGATGTGTTCTTGATTGTTGAGTTGTAGAGGCAGGAGTTTGAACAGTTGATGCATCTTTGCTCTGAAGATTAACTTCAAGAGTTTCTTTTCCCTTACGAGCATTATTTTTATTGTTAGCACCTTGACCTGTTTCTTTAGGAGTCATCTGCACTCCTAAGCCTTTGAAGGTTTCAGCACTAATTTCTGCAACTTTGGCACTAACTATAAAAGAAGGCCAGTCTTGAAATTGGGTAGATCCTGTCCACATGCTGATGATTGGCAACAAGTTTGATTTGCATGTGTCAATGGTGACAGCATCAGGAGTTCCAAGAGGCATCTTCAGAGCTTCTCTTCGAAACCGTTCAATGTAATCCTCTGTAATTTTATTATTTTTCTGCTTGATTCTAATAAGAGCAGACATAGTCATGTCATTGAGCCCTTCATAGAACCGTTCAAGAAACATCTGTTTGAAACCGGCAAATGAAGTAATGCACCCATCTGGGAGACTTCTATACCATTCATAAGCAGTTCCCTTGAGACATCCAATAAATACCCGAGTAAGGAGGGCATCACTTGGTTGCAATTGGTCAGTCATCACTTCAAAGTGATTAATAAACTGACTTGGAGAAGTGGTTCCATCATAGAATGAGATAGTAGGAGGCTTGTATTTAGGAAGATACGATACTTGCTTCCATTCTATCGGATAAGGTTGCTTGATGCCTAACCTTTGTAAACCATCTTTCTGTTTGAATGCCTCGAATTGAGTTTTGAGATTCCTCAATTCTTCATTAACAACTCCGGAGGATTGTGGAGTTGTAGCTTGTAGAGAATAGTTGGGAGGGGGAACATCATTGTAAGCACTACTCCCAGCTCCAGAGAGACTAGGAACTGGTTGAACTTGCCCAGGAGTATTAGACTGGACTGCTGGAGGAACATGTACTGGACTTACACCAGTGTCAATTGGTGTAGCTTCTGATACAGTCTATTGATTTTGCAGTTGGGCTGCCATGAGTTCGTACATTGACTTTATATTATCAGCCATAGACCTCATTTGCTGTTCCAAAGAAGCAATTCTTTGTTCTTGAGGAGTCATGGAAGAAGAAGGTTCGTCAGTATTCCCATCAACCATATATGTTGTGACTGTACGAGGGATTATTGATGAACTTGTGGATATTGTATGCTCTGAATCACTGCTTCGTGCATCAAAGTCAGTTAGAGGAGAACTACCCCCAGTAGGAAGAGGTGGGAAATTAGATTCTCCCAGAAATTCAGAATCATCTACAGAGATCAAATTTCTTTGACTAGAAGCCAGGACTCTTGATCTGGTGCCTCTATATACTCCATCTGGACTATCATTTCTATCCCCAGCATCCCGAGAGGTCATGTTGACAGAAGCAAACAAAGGCTCATCTTCATCAGGCATAGGTTCACACTGAATCCGATTAAAGACAGATTGTCGTTTAGTTTGACATCTGCATTGTATTGTGATTCTCGGCTGGAAGTCATATTCATGATCACCATGGTTTTGAACCATTGATTGACATCTGCACTGAATTATGACTCTTGGACAGAAGTCACATTCAGCATGATCTTTTGTCATAGAATTATTCCTTCTCTTCTGTTGAAGATGTTCTCGTAAATCTGTTTGTGAAGATTGAGGAGTATATTTCCTGTTCTTGGGTCTTGATGGCTCTTGATTATACAGAGAGTGATTAATATGAGCCACATAGTTTCTTGCATACTCTGCATCTGGATCTCTTATCCTTGTTTCCAACTGGTATAGTTTCTTAACGCCAGAAGGGTTTAGTTTTGTTCTTAGATCAGTTGTAGGTAACACATGGAGTTTTCCTTCCATTGATCTGGATATTTGCAGAGAAGGAAGAGTTGAACCATCCCTTTGATTAGGAGTTGGTAACAGACCCTCTTTTATGGACAAATTCTGTGCCCAATTTGAAGAAGTCATAGAAGAAGACATTAAGGAATGTTTCTTCTTAGACTCATTCAAGTTTTGAGACATAGAATGTCCAGAAGGAAGAGTAGTCAAAAGACCATCTCCTTTCCTTTGACTAACAAAAGTGTCAGTCAAAGCTGTTCCTGAAGTAAAAACTACAGGAGCAGAAGAAACAAAAAAAGTTATTCCTTTTCGAAGGAACTTTGTGTGGAAGACCACCCCCAGTTCTAGGAAAACTTGGTAAAGAAGAAGAGATAGCTAAAGAGCCATTCTTCTTGGATGAAATACACGCTGAAACAAATTTGGTTAAAGAACCAGAGCTGTTAGCGTGACTTTTGAATTTAGAATTACACACTGAAACAGATTTGGCTAAGGAGCCAGTACTATCAGCGTGACTGTTGAATGTGGGATTACACACTGGAATAGATTTGACTAAGGAGCCAGTACTATCAGCGTGATTTTTAGAGTTGAATTTGCATGCTGGAATAGATTTGGCTAAGGAACCAGTACTGTCAGCGTAATTTTTGGGATTGAATTTGCACACTGGAACAGATTTGGCTAAAGAGCCAGTACTGTCAGCGTGACTTTTGATTTTAGAATTACACGCTGGAACAGATTTGGCTAAGGAGCCAGTACTGTTAACGTGATTTTTGGTTTTAGAGAGACACGCTGGAACAGATTTGGCTAAGGAGCCAGTGCTGTCAGCGTGACTTTTGGGTGTGAGATTGCACACTGGAACAGACTTAGTTAAAGAACCAGTGTTGTCAGCATGACTTTTGAATGCTGTCATCTTCGAGCGCACAAGAGTGTGCGTGCTTGCAGTAGACTTCTTGCCAGTGTTAGGAGTAGACACTGTGGCAGAGACTTCACCATTGACTACCAACTGATCCTTAGGGACATAGACAGAGTGTCCCTTCGATTTGGCAGTGGTAATGGAGGCTGGAGTGGGCTTGCCACCCTTAGCCCGCTACATTTCTTCATAGGCGAGTTGATCGAGTTTGATTGTCATCACCTTCTTCATCGAGCCGATTGACGAAGTGTCGCATTGAGTTGTTGCCATCTCAGAAGAGGAGATGGTTTTCCCCAGCAGAGTCGCCAATTTATTTTCCATAAAGAAATTCTCTTTATTTGTTGTGTTTCTGGGAAAATTACAACTGTGGGAATCCGATCTAGAAGACGATCGCTTTATCCCTTGGACTATGCAAAGAAGAAAAGCTCTCAAAATTTTGACAGTAGATATCAGTGTATCTGTACAATGAATGAGAAAAAGAACTCTATTTATAGAGTCGAAAATAAAACTAAAAAGATAACTGTCTTCACAGCCTGTGCTTAGTTGAAAATCACGCAGGATTTAACATACGCAAGGTTGTGAGCAGTTACTGGACGTGGCCTGTAACTGTTGGACACATGGCGATCATGCATGAGTCGTGTGCAAGTTACAGGACACGCAGGCGAGAGATCAGTGGCATGGCTGCCACGTACTCCAATTTGATGAAATCTACGCAGACTTGTTGAAGACGAAATCCACGCAAACTCGGTGTAGAAAGCTTCAAAGTCCACGCAAACTTGGGGCAAGAAACTTCAGGATCCACGCAGACTCGAGGCAAAAAGCTTCAAAATTCATGCAGACTTGAGGAAGAAAACTTCCGAATCCACGCAAACTTGAGGTGAAGAACTCAAAGATACACGCAGACTTGAGATAGGACTGTCAGCTGTCTTGATTTGGCATGTCTTGACTGACACAAAATCTCTAACAGTGATTGCTTTGTCAGTCGCATTAAATGACAAGAAACCCTTTTTGGTACGCCAACTCGATGAAGGCTGAGTCTTGCTGAAGAAGATTTCGAAAGTCACGCAATAGACGGCGGTGATCTCTCGAGTTCTGTGCATACGTGGCATACGAAGAGACATTCTTCGACTGTCGTGCTGTCAGTCATAATGACTCTCTGACAAATGATGAGCTGTCTCCCAGCGTGATTTGTAAAATATTGTCTGGATCAACTGAGCGTGACTTTTGACTCTGTCTTGATCAACTCAGCGTGACTGTCATTTTTAAAGGTCTACAACAAGGTTTTAGTGGTGGCCCATGTAGGTCTGATTTCAGACTTGTGGGGTATTTTTGACTTATTGGATGTCTCAATCACACGTGTTCCTTCTTGATCTCATGATTCGTTATCCTCAACCCTTGCTTGACATTCCAGTATCCTTTGACTTCATTGATCCTTCATGTCCGGTTGTTTGATTGTTCTCTTGTCCCTTTTCTTAGGGGCACTTCGTCCGCATCGGTCAGAGCTAGGCAGCAACAGCAGGAGCAACATGGACAACCTGACCAGGTCGGTCAGCAACAAGAGCCAGTCTCACCTCAGGAGACTATCCAAGAATAAGTGATAGTAGAACCAGCAGCTGGACCGCAGTATCCAGATGTTCCACCACCAACCATAATTCCACCTACCCAAGTGGACACACCAGCCCTTCTGGAGATCATGAGAGGAATGATGGCTGCTCAGCAACATCAGATGTTGGCCCAGCAGCGCATGCACACTCAGCTACAAGAGCAGAATGTGTTGCTCAACCAAGGATTGCAGACGGCTTTGGAAAGAGGAGTGAGGACTGATTCAGGAGCATCAGCCAGGTTTTGCAAGTACAACCCCCGCCGTTTCGAAGGAACGGAGGATGCCATCTCTGCAGATGCATGGCTTAAGGATATTGAGGCTATTCTGATAGCAGCTAAGGTGCCGGCAGAAGAGCGTGTGGATCAAGTGAAGTTGTTACTTCAGGATCTCGTACGTGATTGGTGGAAATCAGAGGAGGTAGGCATCAGACGTCCTGTGGCTTGGGACGATTTTACTGCAAGGTTCAAGACGAAGTACTATGGAGTTGTGGCGCAGTTTGAGCTACAACAAAAATTTATTAACCTCAAGCAGGCCGGCAAGACGGTAGATGCTTATGCAGCGGAGTTTTGCAGATTGAGCAGGTTCGCCCCAGAGATGGTAGCAACAGAGAGCCAGAGGGCTATGAGGTTCCAGCAAGGGTTTCACCTTGAGCTCTTGCAATTGATAGAGGGGCATAATTACCAGACTTTTGATGAGGTATTGACGGCAACCCGAAGGCATGAGATTACCATTCAGAGGATCACGGCAAGGACTGGAGGTCAGAAGAGATCTCACAGTCAGATTGAAGGAGGAGGAGGAGCAGCTCCCCGAACGACAGCACCATCCCTTGGCATTCGCATTCATGATGTGGCAATGCGAGGGCCAGCACCACCACCCAGGCAGCAGCAGCAACAGAAGAAGAATCAGCAACCTCCAGCAGGCTGCACTTATTGTGGGAAGATGGGGCACACTAGAGATGTGTGTCGGACATTGAACGGGCTGTGTTTGATATGTGGAAATCCAGATCATCGGGTTACCACATATCCCATAAATTCGAGGTCAGGAGGACCAGTGCAGCAGTTTCCTGCTCTGCCAGCACCAGGGGCAGGACAGTATCGAGGACCCGCAGTGGCAGTGAGACTATTGGCCCAGCGTCCGTTAATGCCACAGGCTCAGATGTTTCGGCAGCAGGGACCGTCGATGCAGCAACACCAGCATGGACCACCCCAGCATCATCAAGGCAGGGGCCAGCAGCAGCACCAGGCTAGGCCGCAACATGGGAAACAACAAGGAGGTCGAGGGCAGGCATTCACTCTGTCCTTGGAGGAGGCATTAGCATCGGGAGATGTTGTGGCAGGTAACATTCTCGTCGCCTCACATCCCGCAGTAGCATTATTTGATTCAGGAGCATCACACTCATTTATATCTGCACAATTTGCGACACGGCTAGGAATGGAGTTCGAGGCATTGCCAGGAAGGTTGAATATACTCACTGGCAATGGGCTCGTAGGAGTTAGTAGAGTTATTCTAGCGTGTAGCGTTGTAGTTTGCGGGTGTTCCTTACCCGCCCGGTTGATAGAATTTCCTGTTGGAAATTTCGACGTTATCTTAGGCATGGAATGGCTGAAAGACAGTCATGCGACGATATATTGTCGTAGAGGGAGTGTATCTTTTGATATTCCAGGCATGAAGAGATTCACCTTAGTCTGATCAGAGGCAACTCAACAAGAGCAGGGAGTAATAACAGCAATGGAAGAAGTTCAAGTCCCGAAGGTAGTTGAAGAATTTCTAGACGTATTTCCCGAAGAACTTCCAGGGCTACCACCGGTTAGAGATATTGAGTTCAGTATAGAATTGGCACCTGGAACTAAACTAATATCAGATCGAGTTTACAGAATGGCAGATTCAGAGCAGGCCAAGGTATATCAGCACATAGAGGAACTGAAGGAGAAGAAGTTCATCCAAGCTAGCATATCACCATGGGCAGCACCAGTGGTACTTGTGGGGAAGAAGGATGGGTCATCCAGATTGTGCATCGATTACAGGAAGCTTAACGCGACGACAGTAAAGAACAAGTACCCACTACCCAGGATCGACGACTTGTTTGATCAGTTGAGCAGAGCTAGAGTTTTCTCCAAGATAGATCTTCGTTCAGGGTACCATCAAGTGAGGGTTCGGAAGGAGGACATTCCCAAGACAGCATTCAGGTCGAAGTAAGGGCATTATGAATTCTTAGTAATGCCGTTTGGTTTGACCAATGCTCCAGCAATCTTTATGGATTTGATGAACCGCATCTTTATGCCATACTTAGATCAGTTTGCATTGTATTTCTTGACGACATTCTTGTATACTCTGCTAGTGAAGAGGAGCATGAAGACCACCTCAGGAAAGTGTTACAGGTTCTGAGAGAGAACCAGTTGTATGCCAAGCTCAGCAAGTGTGAGTTCTGGACGAATCATATTTCATTTTTGGGTCATATCATATCAGGAGCTGGAGTAGCAGTGGATCCCAAGAAGGTAGAAGTAGTAGAGAGTTGGCCAGTACCCAAGACCGTAGCTGATGTACGGAGTTTTTTGGGATTGGCAGGATATTACAGAAGGTTCGTATCAGACTTTGTAAGGCTTTCAGCACCTATGACCCGCTTGACACGGAAGGATGTACCATTTGTCTGGTCGGCAGAATGCCAGGCATTATTTGAGAATCTAAAGCAGAAGTTGATATCAGCGCCTATTCTTACATTACCAGTTGGACCCGGAGGTTTTATCGTTTATTGTGATGCGTCAGGAAAAGGACTTGGATGTGTCCTCATGCAGCATGGGAAGGTGATAGCATATGCATCTAGGCAGCTTCGAGACCACGAGAAGAATTACCCAACTCATGACTTGGAGTTGGCGGCAGTAGTATTTGTTTTGAAGCTATGGAGGCATTACCTATATGGTGACCGAGTAGACATGTACACAGACCATAAAAGTCTGAAGTACATCTTTACTCAGAAGGAGCTGAACATGAGACAGAGAAGATAGTTGGAGTTGATCAAGGATTATGACGTGGAGCTTTAGTATCATCCAGGCAAGGCTAATGTGGTAGCAGACGCTCTTAGCAGGAGAGGCGGCGCATTTATGTTGACAACGCAGAGGCACATCTTAGAAGACCTTCAGGAGATGGGCATCGAAGTTATACTTCCTAGTGATGTAGGAGTTCTAACAAGTTTACAAGTTCAATCCGACTTGGTAGACAGGATCAAGGCAGCTCAGGCACAGGACCCAAGGATTCAGAAGCTTAGAGCAGAATGTGAGTCAGGACTCAGGAAGGAGATGCAAATTCATGAAGATGGTATGCTTAGGTTTGGATCACGCCTATGTGTGCCTAGTGGAGATATCAGACATGAGGTTATGACAGAAGCTCACAGTTCTCAATATCCTATACACCCTGGAGGGACCAAGATGTACCAAGATATCAAGCAGCACTTCTGGTGGAACGGGATGAAGAGGGAGATAGCTAGATTTGTTTCCCGTTGCTTGGTATGTCAGCAAGTGAAGGCAGAACAGCAGAGGCCAGCTGGGTTATTGCAACTGCTTCCTATCCCGGAATAGAAGTGGGAACACATCACAATGGACTTTATGACCGGTCTACCGAGATCACCAAGTGGTAAAGATGCTATTTGGGTGATAGTAGATCGGCTTACAAAGGTGGCACATTTTCTTCCTTTTAGAGTAGGTCAATCTACGGAGAATTGTATATGCAACAGATAGTCAGACAACATGGAGTCCCTGTCAGCATTATGTCAGACCGAGATACCCGTTTCACATCACATTTCTGGAAGAGTTTACATCATAGTCTGGGTACCAAGTTAAGATTTAGCACGGCTTACCATCCCCAGACGGACGGGCAATCAGAAAGAACAATTCAGACTTTAGAAGATATATTGCGAGCTTGCACCCTAGATTTTGGGGGATCTTGGGAGAGCCACCTGCACTTAGTTGAGTTTTCTTATAACAACAGTTATCAAGCCAGTATCCAGATGGCGCCATTTGAAGCACTATATGGTAAGAAGTGTAGGTCGCCACTAGCATGGGATGATATCGGGGAGAGGAAGATGTTAGGCCCGGAAATGATTATTCAGACAGTGGAAGTGATCAAAGGAATTAGAGAGCGACTTCGAGTTGCGCAGGATCGGCATCGTCATTGGGCGGACCAGCATCGTAGGCCGCTAGAATTTTCTGTTGGGGACCACGTGTTCTTGCGGATCTTACCTACCCGTGGGGTCATTAGATTTGGCGTTCGCGGGAAGTTGAGTCCGCGATACGTAGGACCATTTGTTATTCTTGATAGGATAGGCGATGTTGCTTATCGTTTATCCCTTTCACCTTCGTTACGAGAGGTGCATGACGTATTTCATGTATCTCAGTTGCGAAGGTATGTATCAGACCCAAGCCATATCCTTGATCATTCTGAGCTGGTTGTTGGTACCAACCTGTCTTACGAGGAACAGCCTGTGTCTATTTTGGACCGAAGAGAGAAGATACTCAAGAACCGAACAATTAGCCTTGTCCGGGTTGCTTGGGGTCATCACCCATTAGGAGAGTCAACATGGGAACGTGAGGATGATATCCGATCACGGTATCCGCACCTGTTTGACTCACAAGGTATCTCTCTCTATATACCTTGATTGTCTTAACTCCTCATGCTTGTCACCTTATGAGTAGAATTGCTTGATATCGTAGGTTGTTAAACATAGATATATTGCTTGCTATTGACATTGTAGAATAGCTACTTGCTCCAATTACTTGTACTTAGATTAGTCTAGCTCTGACATTTATGTCCTGTTTGGATCTGAAATTCCGAGGACGGAATTTTTCTAAGGAGGGTAGAGATGTCACTTCCCGTTCCCAGAATAAAGTATTTTATACGTGTACTTCTTGACTGTATTTATTCAATATTTATCATACATTTATTCTGTATTTAAATTCTTCAATTTTGTGCTTATTAATTTTTTTGTATTTTATTTTCTGCTTTTCCTTGGCTCTTGGTTCATTTCGGTTCATGGGAAACCAACTTGGTTCGGTTTGGTTCAACATGGAAAGGAATGGATGGCTTGGATTTGGTGGAGAGAATGAATGGTGGAGATCCACTTGACCTTGATATAAAAGTTCTTCTTCCACTCTCTCTCTTCATTCATTCACATTTACTCCTCCACCAAACCCTATCCCATTGGAGAGGCAAGTACATCTTGCACACCATGAGGGATTTCATGCATCCCTATTTATTTTTAGTTTATGTTGTTCATCTTCTCTTCCTCTACAAGTTTAGGTCTTGAAGTTTTTGTTTTCCATGGATGGTTGGGTGTAGATCTAAGTTTTAAGTTTTGGTTTTCATAGTTTTGGTTTTCATATGAAATTTAGGGTTTTGATCTATCAAACATTGTTGTTTTCGAAATTAAGTGGTTCCATGTTGTAGAAAATTTAATTCTACTAAAGTTTGGCTTTTGAAAAGTTAGATTTCGATTTATTTTGTGGAAGTTATGGCAAAAAGTATTTTGGTTCGTTCCTATATTCATCTGCAGCACGAACAGCATGTCGCAGAAGGCGCATGTCGCAGTAGGCGCATGTTGCAATGAGGCGCATGTCACAGTAGCCGCATATCATGTCGCAGAAGGCGCATGTCGCAGTAGGCGCATGTTGCAATGAGGCGCATGTCGCAGTAGCCGTATATCATGTCGCAGAAGGCGCATGTCGCAGTAGGCGCATGTTGCAATGAGGCGCATGTCGCAGTTGAGCCACATGAGGCGCATGTCGCGGTAGGCGCATGTGGTGTCGCAGTTGCATGCATGACGCATAATAGGCCGCATATGCATAAATTGGTTGTTTCTGACTGTTATATGTCCTAATTAACTGAATTGTGGCTAGAATTTCTTTTAACTCCCAACATGAATTTGTTGATCTTTTCCTTGGATTCAAGAATATGTTACCAACTATTTTATACTAGTTATGGACTGGACCATGCTTAATACTAATTGACCTTCATGCCTTGATACCATTGATAATAATGGGTATCTTGACTAATTGATCATGCGTTCCTAGTTGGAACTAAGAGACTGGCTAGTCGTCTTATTAAATGAAATGAATGAGACACGTTCATGTAATAAACTATTGTACTCGATTAGCCGATCCCGAATATTGGCATACAGGCACATGCAGGCTTCAAATTGTTATTTATCTATTTTACGAAAACAGCATGTGTACCTTATGGTCAAGGCATGATTACTCCGTGGTTAGATTTGATTGTTGCATCACGCTATGTAAAACCTACAACCTAGCCGCACGGGTATCGTTGTAGAGTTGCGCATATCGTACCCCGTACGAAGGTACTCGAATGACCATGATCCACGGCATGGAACTTCACTCAACGTAGAGACTATTAAGTTAAATAAAATAATGATGGCATGGAGAGAATGGATTCCCGAGTTCTTATATGGCAGCCCTCTTGGGACTATTAAGTGCCCGACAGGCCGGCTGGTTTCCACAGGTACTGTAAATCTGTCACACGGGCAGGGAACAGTATCTGCTTATATTATTGTACATGCTATAACGGTGGGCATCCCGCTGGGACTCGTCTAACTACATGATTGTCACAATTGATTGATTGGATAGACTAGCCTTGCTCGCACATAGTAAGAACTGAGGAATCCCTATTTTGTATAATTCCAGGATAACTTGGAACTCACAGTAGCAAGCCGTAGTAGTTGCATGGCCGTTTAAATTGATTTGTTTGTGTGCTGTACCTACTCTGTTACCTAACTGAGATGATCAGAATGTCAGGACATGACGGGCTAACTTCTGTCCTTGTTTGGTTGGGAGGTTGGTTCGAAGTGTCGTGATGTTATGAGAATCCTAGTGGAAATCAGAGATTTATTATTATATTCTCTTACTTACTGGTTTAGTCCTTCATATCGTGCTTCCTTGTGGTACTTGCTATTAGAGGTCTAACCTCTCTGGTTTTGCATGGCCAGATTTAGAACCAGTCCCCGAGGATCCAGCTTACTTCCACCTCCAAGATGGTCAATACTAGAGGGATGATCGCAGGAGGACTCGAGTGGGTTCCTTACCTCCCCGCTCGTTTTGTTATTTACCTTATACCTTGCCGTTTGGCACCGACATGTTAGTCGGATTGTCTTGTACTTACTTTTGCATAATTGTAATTAAGTCAGACTGCAGCTGATAACAATTGTGTATACTTTTCTACATCATCTGGCTATGTTTTGTAAAGCCAGATATCAAGAACATTTTGACTGAGCGTTTGGGACGCCTTACTGCTTTATCTTACATGTTCTATTTCTGTTTCTTATTTGAATGATTGAGACAATAGATGTGAAGTGACCATAGTGAGACTTTCATGTAGTATGCACCCCCTCGTCTTTTAGACAGCATTGATCGTATTATACGGTATTCATCTACCCGTAATACGTAGCTGGCTGAGTCATTCCCCCGCTCTCCAGTATTCGTGTTCTGGGGCGTGACACGCTCGGCCCGAAGGGGCGTGCTGGACCCGATGGGAAGGAGCCTCGGGACCCTCACCCGCAGCCAGGGGGAGGGGAGGCGCCACCGGAGAGTGCACGGGCCACGACGGGCCAGGGCCGACGAGGGGGCTGGAACTACGCCGGCGAAGCAGACCTGGGACAGCCTGCAGAGGGCGCGGGGCTCGAGGCCCAAGGGCGGCCATCACGAACGAGCGCAGGGACCGAGAAAGGGGGTTGGGCCCGAGACAAGGGCGCTGCCACCGGGGGAGGGCGGACCGGAGGGCGACTGCGACGGGCGGACCCCTGGCGGCAAGGGGGAGGCCTGGGGGGAAGCTCGGGGCCACTACCGGGAGGAAGGCCGACGCGGAGGAGGCGGGCTGGCGGGGGCGGGGGCACCAGCCGGAGGCTCAGGACGGCGGCGCTGCGAGAAAGAGGGGGAAGGCGGCGGGGACCACGACCGACTGGCACTACGACTCGGCGGGGGCGACAGCACAGCGGGGAGCTCCGCGGCGCCGGGGAAGCCGAGGCAGGGGGGAGTGTCACGGCGGCTGGGGGGCCACGCAGGGAGGTGGCGCCACACGCCCAGGCAGGGGATGGAACCAAAGCGGAGGGAGGGAAGACGCGCGAGGGGGCCTGGGGAATCCGCTCCGACGATCGGAAGGGAGCGCCGAGGGGGCCCGGAGAGCGCTAGGCCTGGCGATGGGGAGGGAGGCGGCCGCATGGGCACCACGACTCGGCGGCGGGCAGGGCGACGAGAGAGGTAGGGGGAACATCGGCGGGAGGAAGGGCAGATGCTCCCGGCGCCGTCGAGGGGGGGAACACGACGGCAGGCTGGACGCCGGGGAGAGGGAAGGGCACCAGCGGCAGGAGGAAACGCTGCGGCGGGAAGCGCGGCGAGGGAGAGTGCCGGGGGGGAGCCGCTGCGGGAAGAGCCAGCGAGGGAGCTACGAGGGTCGGGAGAAACGGGGGGACAGCCGAGCCCGAGGCAGGAGGAGGCGCCGAGGAATAGAACGAGGCGGGAGGAGAAAACGCTCGAAAAAGGGCTGCGACCAGGGCGGACGGGTCCTGGGACTGGGGCGGGGGCGCCAGGGTCGAAGGGGCGGAAGGATCTGAACCCGGCGCGACGAAGGGGGGAATCACGGCTTCTGGGAGGGGCGACGCGACGACAGGGGCACCGGGCTGGCCGGGACTCGGAAATGCCGCACGCGGGACGCCCGGGGGAACCGGCGGGGGACCAAGGAGGGAAGGCGCCGGGGACTGCCGAGGACGCCGGGAACGGCGGGGTCTCCGATGTCGGGAGAGGCGTCTGCGCTGAGGAGAAGGTGGAGGGAGGAAAGCGCCGCCGCACGACGGGCACGCGCCGTACGTGGGAGAGCGGGGGACTCCCCATGGAGGAAGCGCCTGGTGGCCGAAAGGGCCAAGGAGACCGGCCGAAGATGGAGGAACCCGGCTTGGGAGGGAGAACCCAGGGGAGGCCGGCCGTCCGCCGAAGCCGGGGGGGAGAGGGAAACCCGAGGAGCTGGGCTGCTCATTCAAGAGGAAGCCACACCCAAGCCATGATATATATATATATATATATATATATATATATATATATATATATATATATATATATATATATATATATATATATAGGGTACTAATGAATTAAAAAATTCTGCTTATAAACTTGTTCACTTAGGGTTAATAGTTATAGGTATAAAGGATTTGATGAGAAAAAATTTAGGATGTAAGACCTTAGTTACTATATATGATAAAAGATGGAATGACATAGCCAAAGGGATGTTAGCAAGCATAGAAGTGGATATGAATAGTAATTCAGGAATCTTTTATTGCAGTCCAGACTTTCTAATAACAATAAAAGATTTCATAAAAAATATTTACGTAGGAATACAAAGAAAGGGTTACGAAAAAGTACATACTGGAGAAAACCTTATGATATACCTAGGCTTTTTAGGAAGATGTACTACAAACTCAAAAATAAAATATAGAGTACATACTGATGGCGTAGTTCAGATAATGAGCAGTAAAGGCATTAAAATGATTAAACCTTTAGATTATGAACTAGAAAGGTTAGCAGGTTTAGAATGGAGTCTAGACAAATTTATTTAATCAGTTAAAACTCTAACTCCAAAAGAATCTTTAGTTTATAAAGAACACTGTGGCCATGTAAATTTAAGATTTACAGATTATGTTACTCAAACAAGCCAAGAAGACAATGAAACAGAAACAGAAGTAGAATCCAAATATGTAGAAATAGAATACGAATCACTAGAAGAAGACAAGATATTATATCCAAAGGAACTAGATTTGATCAACCTGACAAAACAAGAGCTTTTAGAATTAGAAGAAATCCATTATAGAAATAAGACCATAGCAGAAGACCATTTTTTATATTATGATGAAATTAAAAACATTTGAATAGGAAAAATTACACAAGAGACAGATACTATTGATATAGAAACAAATGTTTCAGAAATATCCTATCAAAAGGATCTGACAGAAGAAGAAACTAGCACAGCAACATCTGCTTCTCCCTTCCATAAAACTGTTCCTTTAGCACCCATCCATTATAGTGGAGGAAATGTACCTAGAATACCATATACAGAATACAAAGATAAATATAAATATGGTTACAAGTTCATAAATAAAGGTAAAAGACAACCGTTAGAACAACCAGTAAAATTTTAGGCTAAAGGAGAGCCACAGATCCTTAATCTACCAGCTCACGACCCCCAAAGTTGGTCTAATGTAATTGATGTATGGAAATATACTTTGGTAGGAGAATACTATAGATCAGCATATAATATGGAACCAGAAGAAATGTTTAGATATTTAGAAACCTATTTAGGAGAAAGTATAAGAGCAATGTGGGAAGCTTTTAAAAGCACACAGGTAACAGAATATAATCAATTAATAGCTTTAGGAACAAACCCATATAATTTTGTAAATAAAATCCATAGCCTTGCTACAGGAGAAAATCCAAATTCAGGACATATTGGTATACAAAAAGATGCAATAAGACAACTAGAACCGTGAGCATATACAAATGGAAGTATATCAAACAATTTTTGAATGATTATTTTTACTATACATGCATATCAGGTAATGCTTTCAATCAAGACTTAGGAGATAAACTATTTAGAAAACTTCCAGGAGCTCTAGGAATAGAAATAGCTGAAAAATGGAAAGAAGAACCAGGCATAAAGGAAAAGCCTCAACATCCTTGGACTATTGGACAGAGAATACAACATATTATAAAAATATTAAAAGAAAAATGTACAAAAATACAAATACAAAAATAATTAAAACATTCAGATTATGGATTTTGTAAAGAGATATACATTGCCCAAACTTATGGAGCTAGTGACAGACAGAATAAAGAATATAAGAATAAAAATAATAAAGGGTATTACTCAAAGAAGAAATATTATCTTAGAAAATATAACAGAAATAAACCTTATTTAGATCCAAATAAACATGTTAGAAAGTTTAAGCCTAACAGACTATTTAAAAATAAGCTTGAACGCTTCACTTGTGGAAGCCACGAACATTTGAGTAGAACTTGCCTTAAAAGAATAAATAAACATGACAGAAATAGTACATTAGTAGAATGCACTAATGAAGATCTAATTAATATAGATGAAAATGTTTCTGATACATAATCCATTTATTCTATTATATCTTTAGAAGACCAATCATTAAGAGAAAGAAACAATAATGATATAAAAGACGAAGAATTTATAAATACCTTTAGACATAATACAGAAGAATGGTTTGAAGATTTAGAAGAATTTGATTTAGTAGAAATTACCCCTAGCAGCTCAGATGAATGTATACATGAATGGGAAGTAAACATTGGAACATACAACATATCCTGTTACCAATGTAAATGGTTTCCTAGTAAAGATAGAAGGGCTAAATGTAAAAAATGTTACATAGAAGCATGTATTAAATGTATAGAAAAAACTCAAATCATAGAAAAATCACTTAAGAGCTTTCAAGAGTGCGGAATAGAAGAATTCAAAATATTAAAAAAGAGAGTAGAAAATCTAGAAGATGAATTAAGACTAGTAAATAACAAAATAGAGATAATAGAACAACAAAAGGTAACTAATAAAGAAAAACAAATACAGATTACGCAAACCCAAAACTGTGTCCAAATATGTAATTCTGAAAATTTAAAAATTTAAAAGTTAAATGTCTAGTAAGAATAAAAGATTATCAAATAAGGTGCCTAGGATTAGTAGACACTGGATGTAGTAATTGTATTATAAATAAAGATATAATTCCACAGAGATATATTATTAAAGCCTCTAAGCCTGTTAGTGCTCAACAAATGGATGGTGGACTACATTTGTATGACAGCTTATAAATCCCAGGAAGTAAAATTAGTTTTGAAACTAATTGCGGACAAAGTATTGAATACTCCCTCCCTTCTGATAGTACATGGGTAAGACCACTTAAACTTAGAATAGACCTTGTATTAGGATTAAGTTTTCTACTCAAAGATAATGGAAGTATATTAATAAGCAAAAATTATTTACAACTACAAAAATACACATTATTTACTCCAGTTTTCTTAAATGATGAACCTACTATGACAAAATTAATAGAACAACCCAAAATAGAAGAATGCAAATGTAAGAGAGAAAGAGAATGTCAACTAGAAGAACAAGAAATAACATCTGAAGAAGAAGAAATAGAATATAATAACTATGAAATAAGTTCAAAATTTTTACATCTTGAAAAATTTTATTATGCATTAGTAAGTGAGCAAGATATTGAACAATTAATGCATAAACTAGAAAAATTAGAAATAATAGGAGAAAATATATTAAAATATTAGAAAAAAGATAAAATACTTTGTAAACTAGATATAATAAATCCTAACTATAAAATTAGAACGGCTAAAATTAATGCTACAAATCAAGAAGAGGAAGATTTTAGAGAACATATTAAAGAGTTATTAAAATTAGGAATCATTAGAAAATCTGAAAGTCCTCACAGATCTGCAGCTTTTATTGTACGAAATCATAGTGAAATAGTAAGAGGAAAAAGTAGAATGGTAATAAATTATAAAAGACTTAATGACAATACTAGAGATGACGGATATACTATACCCGATAAAACTCAACTAATTAATAAAATACAAAATTATAAAATATTCAGTAAATTTGATCTAAAATCTGGATTTTGGCAAATAAAAATGCATCTAGAAAGTATAGAATGGACCGCATTTACTTGTCCAGAAGGACATTTTGAATGGCTTGTTATGCCTTTTGGCTTAAAAACTGCACCTCCTATTTTTCAAAGAAAGATGGATGATATTTTTCTAAAACATAAAAAATTTGTAATTGCATACATAGATGATATTTTAGTCTTTAGCAAAAATAGACAAGAACATAGAGGACACTTACAAATCATCATTTTAGAATTTATAAATCATGGACTAATAATTAGTAAAAAGAAAATTCATCTATTCAAACCCCAGATAGAATTTTTAGGAGTTATTATTGGAGAAGTAAAAATTAGACTTCAACCACATATAGCCCAAAAGGCCATTGAGTTTCCTGATAAGCTTGAAAATCTAAAAAAAAAATACAACAGTTTCTAGGATTAGTAAACTATGCTAGATCATTTATAAAAGACCTAGGAAAGATTGCTGGTCCTTTATATGCTAAAACTTCTCAAACAGGGCAGAAATATTTTAACCATGAAGACATTAAGATAGTAAGAGAAATAAAAGAACTTATTAAAAAACTACCAGAATTACAATTACCCCTTGATACAGATTATTTAATTATAGAAACGGATGGAAGTAATCTCGGTTGGGGAGCTGTTCTCCTGGCCAAACCAAACAAATATTCAGATAAAACTACAGAAAAAATATGCAGATATGCCAGTGGAAGATATAAAGAAAAAGAAAATATTAGCAGCATAGACGCTGAACTAATATATATATATATATATATATATATATATATATATATATATATATATATATATATATATATATATATATATATATATATATATATATATATATATATATATATATATATATATGGCGAGATCTAAAATAGGACACTCCCGGAGTGGACAAGAATTCGGTCCCCAGACTCCAAAATGGTATACAAAAGCTCAAAAAGAAAAGTATACCAACCTAGCCCAATCGATACAACCAGAAAGGCATAGAGCAGAGAACTCCCTGCGAAAAACAAAAGCCAGCCAAAGCTGAAAAACTAAACCTGCAACACACATCCAACACCAAATGCAAGCCAAGTGCTAATGGCGACACCTGATTCGTGCCTTCGATACATGTCGTGAAGCTTCCACAATTAGTTGATCCATCAAAAAAAATACTCCTTGTAATGGTACTTGTTCATACACTTCCAGAGCACCCAGACCCCAGCAGCAAGGAAGATGAGCTTAACGTGCTCCTTGGACAGAGCAAACCACTAAATAAACGGGCCACGAAAGGGCCAGAGGAGCTCCCGAGCCAAAGACAAGCTGGAAATTGTAGTACCCCATCCAGATAGGCGACGGACTATGTAATATGCTTGCGGCAAGTCAGACTCGGTCGGAAACTTAGATGGCTAGTCTGACTCGGTCGCTATGCTTAGTAAACGGTAACACTTTGTGGCATCAAACAAATTAATTTGGACGAATGTTACGAGAATCGATCCAACTAATTGAATGACTTATGTTAGAATAAGTCTTAGATGCAGCAGACTGTATCTCAGCGAGTGAGCTCTATATAAGAGTCCTTCGATGGGACCGGACTATTGTATGGTTCTTTTGAAGTTTTCGCTGCTTGGTTTTGATGAATGTATTTTTGCGTCGATTTCTGTATTCATTCTAAGAATTTTGAAACGAAAGATTAAAGAAGAGATTCTGATAAAATATTGGTGCCATTGCAGGAGCTCGCGTAACTGAAGCTTGAACGTTACGAAGCGCTCTGACTCTCTGTGTAGTGCCCCACTCCGCGAAGGCACTAGATGATCAAAGAAATCAAATTGCTGGCTCTACAACAGAAGACGATTGATCTGGGTGAGTGGATAAAGACTCATTTTAAGATTCGCTTACGTCTAATAAGAATCTGAGTTTTTGATTGAATGCTATTGTTAATAACAAGATGATAAATCATTGAGTATGCTCATAAGAGATAAATTATATGCTGAAAAGAAGATTGTTCCCTGCTAATAAGAAACGATATGATGCCTGTATGCTAAAAGATAGATTGTTGCCTGATAAAAAGAAATAAATTTTTGCTATGTTAAATCAGATGAGATGATGCCATGCTAAAATAGATAATTTTTCTGAATATGACTTATTGTCATGCTTGATAAGAAAAGAGACAAAAACTGTTGGCTATGAGATCCGAAAAGAATGAAGGCACGAAATGAACGTGTCGTGCATCTGCTAAGGCATAAAATGAACGTGTTGCATATCTGAAAGATCTGATCAAAGTCTGTTTCATCTGATAGAAATGCTAGAGCATATACATTGGTCTCGGACAATTTGTGCACAAGTATCGTCTTTCGGGTGGATGGGGCGCCTCGAACCACTCGGCCTAGGAGAGATTAGGGCACCCTGAGGTAAATGAGACCTCACGATCAGGGGGGTGTTGAGTCCTTAGCGACGAGCTGAACCAAAAAGTCATAGCGGCTAATCATGGGAATATCCATGGACCATCATATAGATAAGTGTTGATTGGTGCATAGCTGAAACGGAGATTCATAGCTGCCAGTTGAGTCTGCATGTGTCATTAATAATTTTACTAAGAGTTAACAATGCTGAGACGGACAGGGAACAATATTGGTTATATTATGTTTATGCTAATCCTTGTCTTGTGTAGGGATGGACCGTCGGCTATGGTAAGAATTATTGGAAAAGTGATACGTGTGTTGCTTAAGTTTCTGATTATGAATCTGCTTATATGAATAATCTATTACAAAGAATATATTATGTCTTATGAGAAGAAAATATATGATAATCGTGCTTATAATCTGACCCTGAGATCGTCTTAAATAAGAGAAAAGAATGCTAATGCTATTGTCCTTGAGAATAAAGTATGACTCATGAAATATGTTGTGCACTTCACAAGAAGAGAATAGTCATCGTGCATGAAATGAATAGTCCCTGGAATGTTTGAAATGAAATGAACTATGGCTTTTCAAAGTATTTTCAAAAGATGTAATCTGACTTTGAATATGTATGAAATGAACATAAGTAAAAGTAGAAAGATCACATCATAAGAAATGCTTTATTACTAAATGAATTAGTGATCGTTTCAGACAAATGTAGCCTTTGTTCACAATCACCAGTATGTTGATATACTGAACCATCATCAGTATGCACGCAGGTGTAAGACGCATCGAGAAGGATAGTCCGAAGTGATAGCCCGAGCCTCATCCTCATGAGCCAGAAATCAGAAGAGATGCCAAGAGAAGGTCATCTATTGTAAAGAGTTGGTTTTGTATATAAATGGATGTAATATATGGAAAGGGATCATTGTAATCTGTAATGTTTTTGAGAGAATATAAGCATTGTATCAGAGAGAATTGAGAGCTTGTAATATGTTCAAATGAAATCAATAAAGAGATATTGTTTCTGCTACCATGTATTCAATTATATTCTGCAATGTGTCACGACCCGCACCCGCTTTTCGGATACGAGACGTGTCCAAGTCCAGCCTACGCCGCATTGTCGGCGGTACAACGCTGTCTAGTATATACAAGTCGCAGAAACTATGTCCAATAAGGTAATCTAGATCTCATCCACAGAAAGTAAAGTCACATCTGAATCCAATAAATACAACTGAAATAAAGGACTGAATAATATAAACAGAATTTCAAGTGGCTCAAGTCTCGTCCGGTGGACACAAATCTACTACCAATAGACGGAATAAAATAGTACATGAAATGGAAATAACTGAGTCAAACTACTAATCATCAAGTACCCTCGTCTGCAGTGGCACCGTGGTCCAATGACGGCTCAAACCTGCTCGCGTGCACCTGGCTCAATACTCGACTAAACTTGAAGAGATCATCAGGTCCTCAGAGGACTAGCAAGATACATAATATACAAGCCTTTCTAACAGTTTATCATGCATGAAAAAAATCCTGGATAAAAACAGGAAAAACTAAACAATCGCGAGACATGAATGTATGAACAACTACGTATAAATGACCTGCTGGAAAACAAGTAAACAAGAGATCAATGGAATGCCAACCCTCGCCCCGAATGTGGACTCGCAGGTCAGTTTCAAGACAAGTCACCCTCGCCCCGTGTGTGGACTCGCAGGTGCAACGGACAACCCTCGCCCCGTATATGGACTCGTAGGTTGTAAATGTAGTGCCCCGCTCCTTGCGGTCCACTATGTAATACCTACGGCTATTTGACTCAGTCATGAACTGAGTATTTGGTGAAACCTTTGCCGGTATCGATTGATCACGGATGAAATGCAATGGACCTTTCCAATTGATGGATTGGCTTCTATTGAAATAAATCCAAGAGTTTTGCTGAATGTTTTCTCTTTGCTGCTTGGTTTTGATGAATGCGTTTTCGTGTTGGTTTTCGATGATTGGTTTTCATTGTTCGCTTTTATCGCATTTCGCATTCATTCCGAATCTTAAGAGAAAGAGACGAAGTATGCTAATCAACTGTTGGTGCTATTGTAGGCCGCGTGAATTGTTCGTAAACGGCGCGTGAAGTCCCTCCTTCTCTCAACTAAGATTCATCTCGGTGAGTTGCTTCAACCGAACAGACATTGATCTGTACGCCTAAGAAAAATGATCTCTAGTCTACTCTGTTGCCTTGTCCCAATGATCAACGATACCACATCCACAAAAGATAAGAGAAGATAATTGAATTGAATCAAATACAAGAATATGTGTTACTACTCTATCTGCTCGATAAGAATGATCATCTGCTTGTCATCAGTATGCTTGAAATGTAGACATGTACAGACGAACTTGTACATGTTGAGATAAACCTGAAGGCACGAATCAAACGTGTCGTATACCTGTGCATAAGTCTAAGTGTGTCTCATCTGATAGAACGGCTAGAGCATGCATTTGGTCTCGGACAACTTGTATACAAGGAATTATTTGTCTCTCGGGTGGTATCTGGGGGCACCTGGAACCGCTCGGCCTAGGAGAGATTATGAGCACACTGGGTGCAAGGACCCATGTTAAAAGTGTAGCCGAATATCTGTGTCCTTAGCGACGAGCTGAACCAAAGAGTCACAGCGGCTAATCATGGGGAAAACCCATGGACCAACATGTAGAATAGTCCACCTGCATGACCCAAATGACAACTTCAATATCTGCAAGAATGACTCATGAATTACTCATTATGCATATTGTGCTAACGTGGTTTTGTGCAGGGATGACTGCCGGCAAGGGTAAGTTGCTTATGATATATTCTACTGTCATGTTCTTATGAATTGTTAAAAAGAACCTAGACAAGTAGAAAGATCACTAGTAATTGTTAGCTCAACATATTGATTTAGTGCAGAGATTTGCGAGTTCGGCCAAAAAGCCGCTCGCCAGTACATGATGTGTACTGACTCACGTTTTGGGCATCCTTTTCAGAAGCAAAAGGAGACAGGGGGATTTCAAGTGAGGCACCGAAGCTCGTCTAGCCCAGTAGAGCTCGTGGATTCGCCTCGAAGTTTACTTTCAGTCAATTGCAAGTTTCCAGTTTTCAATTCCTTTGAAGGTGTCTTTCAATTCCAGCTTGTAATAAAGGATATCATGTATGGGCATTGTGGCTAATTTCAAAAGAGTGTTTCAAAGAGTATCTTGTAGCCAAACTATAAGGCAAAATCTGAGTTGCAAAGCTTTGTACTTGTATTCCAATCAAGCTATGAATAAAATAAGTATTTCCATTTCAAATCTCTGTGTCCAACATTTGGTTTTCTGCAATGGGTGCGTGCGTGTGTTTTGCTTGACTAATGGGTGTGTGCGTGTGTTTTTGCTTGACTAGTTGTTTTTGTGCAGGTACATGGCCTTGTGCAAGCGCAACTTAGGCTTGCACGGCATCACGCCTTAGCGAGGACGATCGATCCCGCAGGGATCCAAGCAAGATGGACGACCCTAGCGGGATCGGGGCGTGACAGTAAACAATCAAAATAAGAAAAATAGCAGTTCAATTTATAACGTGATCGTCCTATGATACAACTCAAACCAGTACAAGTGAAAAGCAAGTCCGATAAAGCTACAAGGCTAACTGTGAGCAATGATGAAGCACATGTCAGCAATCAACTGAATAATGAAAGCAGATAAGCATATAGATAAAGCTGTAACGAAAGGCAAGGTATACTTGCCTATGGTCCTGCGCTGCTGGCACGGGTCAAATGCTGAGCCAAAAACCTAATAAACCTGTTTTATGAATTAATAGGATCAATAATACAATTTGAGAGTACAAGATTTGTCTAACTATTTGATTATTAGCTTTCTAGGTTGATTTGTATTTATTGAGTAGGTGGAACCTTGCCTCATGCTCCCCAACCCATTTGTGACATGTACTCTTAGACTACTTGGTGTCTTGGGTCATGCCTACATGTTCTCTTAACATTAATCACTAGATATAGGCTCATGACACTTTACATGTACTATGGCACACCACTTGGTATACAAGCCATCAAATGGGCCAACCAAGGTCTGCCTTTCTTATAATACCTGCAATTTAGTCTATGGCCTACACAAGCTATCAGAGAGGGGGTTGGTTTTCCCCTATTGCTACTGCATCATGCAGTTGCATACCCTCAGAAATAGAATGGCCAAATGGCCATATGGCCTATAGTCAAAGCCTGCTGCTGCTCAAACCATGCTGTTGCTGCAAGTGTAGGCAAGCCATGCCACAGCAAGCAAAAGCAATGCAACGAAATGCCTGCTGCTGCTAATACACTGCTGCTAGGCAAGAACACATGCCATTGGCCTAAATCCAACTCACTCTCTAACACTTTCCACCTTCTCTTAGATAGATAATCACTGCTAATACTCTTAGACCTCTTATATACTATAAAATTCCTGATACTAACTAATTCACAACTGACACATTCAAATCCTAACTCACATGCCACCTACTGATACTAACTCTGATACCTACTAACCCTCATTGATTTGGCTCACTTTTGATACTCTCATTTACTTAATACTCATCCACGAGACACCTATGAACACTGTCACTGTGTTGGAGCCTAATACCTCTCTCACTAGACACATAGGTCAAATAGCCTATCCTTCAAATATGGAACCTGGTACAGTTCCCTGTCTATAGGGATTGACCCTATATAGCAATGGTCCTTGGTACAGAACAAGGACCAAAATCCAAATCCATGTTTCAGTTTAGTCCATAATACCTTGTCCAAAATAGGTGTTAGAGCAGTAAACCCCAAATGCCCATATGAGTACCAAAACACCATCTCTCCACTGGTAATCACATTCACACAACTTCTACTGATACTTTAAGTTCCAACTGAAGAGTACATGGTAACTCCTGTAAATCCTGACCATGCATTAGCCTAAACTAACCTATGATGCTTCAAATGCCCATGGCCACAGATGGCTCACAAGTGGCACTCACAAAGGAGATGGCCAAATGGCCCATGACCTGCAGCTACGATCCAATGAAGTCACCACACTCCATGTCCTGCACATGACACTAACCTACCTCTAACTTACACACTAAGTACTCACATTTCCAACCAAATGTCTGATACCTACTGCATTGATCTGCTGCTCACTCATATATCCTACCTATCCCTAACATTAACTCATTGACTGAACCCAAATCCTAGATATTAACTGATACTCAAGGGTAGAGAAGGCAAAGGGACAGGTCTGTACATGGTCCATGATCTGAACAATGTACATATCTGAACATTACATACCTACTTGCTATTGATTCATATCATAAGGTGGGCAGTTAGGGGATGGTTATGCTGACTGCCCAATACTCTGAAATGACTAAGTTTTCTGGTACAAGGACTTGTCATTTGTTGTTTCTTGACTGAACCAAGGATGCCTACGACAGTAACCCTCTATATGGATTCCCAATACAAACTCCCTTCTTAATTCGAAATCTGCTATATGGGTACATATGGTCTCAATAACACCTATTCATCTGTTCATAGGTTTGTGGGTTTACTGAACCATCATCAGTCTGCACGCAGGTGTAAGACGCATCGAGAAGGATAGTCCGAAGTGATAGCCCGAGCCTCATCCTCATGAGCCAGAAATCAGAAGAGATGCTAAGAGAAGGTCATCTGTTGTAAAGAGTTGGTTTTGTATATAAAGGAATGTAATATATGGAAAGGGGTCATTGTAATCTGTAATATTTTTGAGAGAATGTAAGCATTGTATCAGAGAGAATTGAGAGCATGTAATATGTTCAAATGAAATCAATAAAGAGATTGTTTCTGCTACCATGTATTCAATTATATTCTGCAATGTGTTTGCTGCTCCTTCAAATATCTGTATTATGTTCCGCTGCGTTATTGTCAATCTTGTCAATTTTGTTATTGTACAGGTCTTGGCCTTGTACAAGCGCAACTTAGGCTTACACGGTATCACGTCCAAGCGAGGACGAATGGTCTCACAGAGTCCGAAGCGAGGATGAAAGGACACTGCGGGATCGGGGCGTGACAGAATGGTATCATAGCAACACGGTCCTCTGACTAATATTGATTCAATTGAATTCGAAGATGTTCTTCTGATCAAAATTTTTTTGCCTACTTGATATCATCGATGAGATGAACGTTCCATACAATAAGTCCGTAAATATTTTTATGATGCCGGCATAAGTTTTATCGATTTGATTGATTGAGATTGAGATGTTTATTGAACATGAGTTTTGACATGATATGGTCTGAGATTTTTATGGATTAATGATGGCGAAGGATGAGGACTATCGCTGATATGGACATCGTAAGTTTCTTTTTAAGTTTCAAGAAAAACTTTTTTTCGGTAGGTAATTATGTAGTGCTACGCTCCGCGAAGGGACTAGATGATCGGAGAAATCGAATTGTTGGCTCTACAACAAAAGACGATTGATCTGGATGAGTGGACAAAGACTCATTTTATGATTCACTTACGCCTAATAAGAATATGAGTTTTTGATTGAATGCTATTATGTCACGCCCCAGAACCAGAATACGGGCAAGTAGAGACGGACCAGGCCAGCTAGGTATTCCAAAGTACTCTAGTACCTCAAACTAATGTATAAGCTGTATAGACATGGGGGTTACTACAACAATCCAACAGTCTATAGTCTAGAATACGCAAATCATGTTTCGGCCCATAGGCTAAATGTCAAGATCCAAAACACGAGCTAAACACGTGCTCGGAGGCTAAACGCCACAAAAGAATAATGTACATAACTAGTGGAATAATGATATAGGAAAACCCACTAAGGAACTCTGGTGCTCCGGGTAGTCACCATCGAGTAGATGGTATAGAAGTTCCTCCGGGCTCCTCTATCAGATCTGGCCAAACAAAACCAGTGGGCTCAGATCCCCAATAGCAAGTGCCACAAAGGAAGCCAAACTATGAACTAAAATCAGCAATAACTAACATAGCAATGGATAGAGACAGAAATAAGTAAATATGGATCGAGACTCGTACACTACCAATGCACTTATCTCGAGAATAGAAAAGACAATAAGCAAACAACATGGAGCAAAAAGTAAATAATATGTGACATAAAGTAAACTGTGGACATGTGAATTAAACGGAAGCATGTGAACATGTGAAATGAACTGAACAATGTAATAGAAATGGTACATGTGCTCATGTGAGATAACTGGGACAGGTGAGCATGTTAGATAACTGGAACATGTGAGCTTGTTAGAACTATATAGAACGACAAATGATAAGATAACTTAGGAACTATTCCGGAACCCAAGTTACAACCTGTAAACCAAACAAGGACTAGGGTTGTAACCCTTCTCCTGAACAAAACTTAGTATCTACTCATTTATCGGCAAAAGTAAAACATAAACAATGATGTACAGAAATAATCAAATCCGGATACTGCCTAGACAAAACTAGACTAGACTGAACTCCATACAACAATCACGGCCAAGCAATGAGTATGGCTTTATATATTAGCTAACTAGGGTTATCACAATCCTAATTACTAACAAGATGCAGTTGAGATATTTACCGCAGTCACATGCCCTGCAGACTACCCAGGTTATTCAGGCAAGGTTACAAGAGTTATCAAGAACTATTAGGTGACTTAGAGTGCAACACATGACAATGTGCTGGAAATGCGCCCTACTCGACGGCAGGTCACAAGTCCACTGGTGTGGCCAGGATAACGGGATCGTATATAACTGAAAAATATCTCTATATGAACTACTTGATCAATTTAGTCGTTTAACCTAGTCAGATTTATTATGAATCCCTGACAGTAGTAACCAGGAATGTATGTTCTAGACAAAATGCAAGATAAGACATGTAGCTTGTACAATCACAATCAGAAAATCAACCATGGTGTCTAGACAAGAGTTACACTTAACAAGTCAAGATTGGTTGTCACAACAGCAATCAAGATTTCACATGTCATGTCGGGTTTACTTGTCCTGTTAAGAGTACTTGTCAGGAGTACGCCTCGACGGGCCACTATCATGTAAGCAAGGAAAGACATGTACAAGGGTGCACCACGATGGGTCACTATCTAGTAAGCAAAGAAGTCATGTAACAAGAGTCCATCGTTAGTGCCCCACGACGGACCACAACAAAGAAATTCTAGACATGGCATAGACTGTAAAGTATAATAAATCCAGGAAGGCATGGCAATATATATCATATCATATAAGAAAGAATCGAAAGGAAAGACATATCATGGCATGTGAGAAGGAATAAATAAAAGTAAGTACATGACATAGAATAATAATTGAACATGTGCTAGTGTCAAGTATATATAGGGTGTACAATCATTATCTAACTATACAAGATTATATAATCATGCTAAGAATTTATTACAATCGAAGAAAATATCAAAAACGGCCAAGTGCAGGAAAGTGCGCAGGCAATGTGCAGGAAAGGCATGCAGGAAGGTGCTAGCTGTGCAGGAAAGCGCAGGTGCAGTCTTTGCAGGAAAGCGCAGGTGCAGTCTGTGCGGAAAAGTACGCAGGCTGTGCAGTCTGTGCTGGAAGGTGTGCAGGCTGTGCAGTTTGTGCAGGAAGGTGTGCAGGCTACGCGCAAGTGCACAGGTGCATGCTGTTCATCTTCCCCAAATCAGCACCGAAGTGCATAGGGAACCCATGGACTCAAAAATGCCATAACTTCATCAAAATAAGTCAAAATTAAGCGGTTCAAAAACCAAAATTGGGTAGAATAAAATTTTCCACAACATATGACCATAAAATTTCAAAAATAATAAACTTTAAGAGATCAAAACCAAGAAAAATAAGAAAAGTCTTAAAACTTAGATCTACAAAAATGTAAACATCAAAACCAAAAACTCTAAGTACTAAAGATGTTTAGAATCATGCAAGAAAGAGAATAGAACAAACAAAAATAAAGATTCATCATGTTCTCCATGAAGCAAGTTGTACTTGCCTTGGGTTGGTGGGAGGAGTAAATAAAGAAGAAGGAGAAGAAAGTCGAGAAGTAAAAACCTAGACCATTCTAAGCATTTAACACCAAGGAAAACAACAATGACAACAAAACAATATTGTTCATGATTTGGCAAGATGTACTTGCCTAGGTTAAGCTCCATGTCACGACCCGCACCCGTTTTTCGGACGCGAGCTCGTGAGCAAGCCATCTACGTATCGAGCGAACTCCAGCCCGACTCGAGTACGTATAAGCTGTCAAGGTCGTGGGTATCATGTCTAATCAAAACTGTATCTCAATCCACAAGAATCAAATAAAACAAGAATAAACAATTATGGGTCGTGGTCTGCAGCGCACTAGCATAAATGTCCGATAAGACTCAAAGAATATAACTAGAGCCTCTAAAGTGAATCAATAAACATGATAACTCGTTATAAGGAATGTAAAGCACGAAAGAATAACAAACGTAATAATGATACCTGAATCCCACAAGAATTGTAAATCCTCCGCCATCCAGAACTACTAGCTAACTCCATGCAATCACTAAACCTGAAGAGATCATCAGGTCCTCAGAGGACATAGCAAGATACATAATATACATGCCTATCTAGCAGTTTTATCATGCGCAGGAAATAAACAAGAAAGAACAAATACAAGACAAATGACTACGAACACGAACACGAATACGAACACGAACACGAATACAAACACGAACACTAGAACAACTACGTATAAATGAACTGCCGGATGAACGATACATGAGATCGATGGAAGAACCAAACCCTCATCCTGAGTGTGGACTCACTGGTTTGAACTAAGCACTAACTCTCGTCCCGAGTGTAGACTCTCTGGTTAGCTCACGTCAAGACACCCTCGTCCCGTGTGTGGACTCTCTGGTGTAATTGGTCAACCCTCATCCCTAGTGTGGACTCTCTGGTGCCAATGATCACGACAAACACCCTCGTCCCGTGTGTGGACTCTCTGGTGTACCAAACAACCCTCGTCCCGAGTGTGAACTCTCTGGTTATGTAAAACGATAATCAAGGCTATGGCAGTTCACTACACGCACTCGTTCTATGACACGACTCAAGCAAGGTACTGACGAGAAACTCCAAATATGAAACACAAGGCCAAAACATGAACACGGCTATATGAAATAAAAACAGCTCCACAGAAAATAATACGAAAAGCACATGTCCATAAATAATCCAAGGACTATAAAATAAAAGGAAATGCATATAAGTAAAACTGTAGAGGGAGGCAAGGTATACTTGCCTGGAGGTTGCACGCAGATCCAACAAACTGTCATCAACTGATAAGCCATAAAATCCACATCATCACAACTGTCTCCAAAGCTGAAATAGACATCGCCAACATTCTCAGGATAGTCAAATTAGCTAGGATTACCTGTCCTTAAGTCCAATTCTGGACACAGGAGCAAAACGGTAATTTTGGGCCAAAACGGTGTCTGTCGTTGGACCCACTTTGCACCGAAAAATGTGCCAGAGTCAAAGGTCTCTAAAATAGTCAAATTATATGTCAACAGGTCCAGTTTTCCGATACGAACCCAACCGTATGTCCAAAGTTGGATTCCGGTGGGCCGTGCACAAAATTACCCGTTGAGTCGGACCGTGGGGACCGCAAAACGGCGATCCGATCAACTGTCTCAAAATGGAACCAAACTTGGCATACAGGACCAGAAAAATGATGCGGTCCTGTTGGCGTAAGTTTCGTCTCGATCTGACGAGCGTGCACGAAGTAATTGAAAATTTTGCACAGAGGTCGATACGGTGAATTTTGACGGATACGCATCAAATTCATCGCGCACACGCGGCCAATTTGAATTCCGTCAAAGCCCACACGACCACGAAGCCGTTACGCACCTTTTGATGCTTTCGATTCGTGACCACATCGCCCGGAATGGCGGGACGCACGTTGTATCGAAGGTTTTCTAAAATTAATCCTGTTTTTGAAGATGGTTTTCTCTGATTTTCAAGATTCGTTTTTCTGGCATACATATGATGAAATCAAAAACTACGAATTTTAATTTCGTATAGGTTGTCTATAATCCTATTCATAGGGATTTCGAAAATACTGAATATCCTGTCACAGAATCGCCTTCTAATCTAGGGGTTTGGTCGACAAAACTGTCATGTTTTCGAACTGTGATTCGCCAATTTTGGCGTCGATTTTCTGGGTGATCTAGCGCACTATAATTAATTCTATTTCAAGGCATTTGAAGTGGTATAGGTTAGGTTTATACCCGAAAAGACGAATTGCAAAACTAGGGATCGTACGCGACGGAATGTCGCTGCGAAGTCCGCCCGCGCGGCATGCTGCTGCTGTGTTGTGATTCTGTACACGTGCGGCCGCGGCGGCTCCGGCCGGCCGGCGGTGGCCCTTGGCGGCGCGCACGCGCGTGGGGTGGTGCGCCTAGGTGGCAGGGAAGCGACGTCAGGATGCTGGTTAGGATTTAGTTGTGAAATTTTAATTTCTCCCTCCCACAACTGTCGATCGGTTTATATATCCCGATAATATGGGCTCGGGTGCTCTGTGAAGGCTCGGTTAGGCTTAGTTGCTGTTGTTTAGAAAATTCTTGTGGGGAGCTCGGGTTGGGATTTGAACGTGGGCCTGCTGCTCTCGTACAGGGAAAGAGGGGTCGGGCTTGGGGTTGATTGTGGGCCGGGCTGGGATTGTCCATTTGGGTTTATTCCTTTCCTATTTCTTTTTATTATTCCTATGCATATATATATATATATATATATATATATATATATATATATATTATATATATATATATATATATATATATATATATATATATATATACACACACATATACATATATATATAATATATATATTTATATATGCATACACGTACACATATATAATATATATTTATATATGCATATACATATACGTATACACCCCTGTATATACATAACATATATATATATGTATATACATTATTAAATTATAAATGTATTTACACACCTATATATATATGTACAACATGTATTCATGTATATACCCTAATAAATTAATAATACCTTTACATGCCTATATATTCAATATATACATATCCTGATGTTTACACACACACACACACACACACACACACACACACACACACACACACACACACACACACACAGATATATATATATATATATATATATATATATATATATATATATATATATATATATATATATATATACCACAATTCCATATAGACAATAAAATATTTAAATATAATCAATATTAATAATATCTAATAATAATAAATATATTTATTTAATCACCACAAAATAATAAATTAATAATTAAATAATTAAATGGTGGTTTGGTGAATCCACACTATTCACCTTTATCCGGGCCCAGAAAATTATACAAATATTGTAAAACAATATTTAATAATAAAAATATTAATTTGTATGAATATTTAAATAATAAAAAATATACATCAATACCTAAAATAATTTAGAAAATATTTGTACATACATAAAATATGCCTACATGGTCGTCTTTGGTCTCACTACAAGATTACATGGGCTTGGATTTGGTTCGGCCCAGTTCGGACTAACTTGGTTCAACCGGGTTCCTGCAAAGTCAATAAATCTAATAATATTTAATTAAACTATTTCTAATGGTCATGCTATAACTTGACCTGGTTTTCCTAGTTAGGACATACCGATGGCTTGGCACTCCACTATCATGGCTAAACACTAGTCAAAGCACGCTACTGTACTACCCGTGCCATGATTCCTAGTTGTCTTGTATTTCAAAACTCAACCATGGCTAAAGTCTTCTACCGTAATAACTAACTAAATAATTATTTATAAAAATTCTAAAAATTACCATTTAAATCAAATAAATAATAAAAAATTCAAAAAAAATGGGGAAGAGCGACTACACTCCAAGCCTAATCTTCCACTCCACCAGTAAGAGGGGTATGAAACCACACTCTAGGCCTTAAGGCTAAGCTTTTCTAAGCTTGAGGAAGAGGAATGAAAGAGAAGAGGAATGGAGGAAAAAATAAAAAGAGAGAGGAGAGAGAAAGTGAAAGGGTATATATAGAAGGGGAAATTAATCATAACCGTTGGATGGTGATCCATGTGAAGATCTAAGTCAATCATGGACATCCAAATAAAATCAAGTATCTATTGGATAATATGATGCATCTACACTATTCACGAAAATATCTAAACATTATTCATCAAAATATCCAAAACACTATTCATGAAAATATCAGAAACATTATTCATAAAAATATCGGGAAATGGAAAATATCTAAAAGTGGAAAATATCCCCCGGGCGGTATGCCGTCGGTATAAACTGGTATACTGGCGATATGTCGATTAAGAAGAAAATCTATAAGTTGAAAAAAAAAATTAAATCATTCAGAAAGCCAAAAAAATTACGAAATGCAGTACAAAATACATATATGTATATAAATACCGATATTGTGAGATGAGTTTCACATATTGTTAATAACAAGATGGTAAATCATTGAATATGCTCATAAGAGATAACTTGTATGCTGAAAAGAAGATTGTTGTCTACTAATAAGAAACGATATGATGCTTGTATGCTAGAAGATAGATTGTGGCCTGATATAAAAAATAAACTTTTGATATGTTAAATTAAATGAGATAATGTCATGCTAAAATAGATAATTGTTTTGAATATGACTTATTGTCATGCTCGATAAAAAGAGAGAGAGAAGTTGGCTTTGAGATCCGAAAAGAAGTAGGTACGAAATGAACGTGTCGTATATCTGGAAGATCTGATAAAAGTCTGTTTCATCTAATAGAAATGCTAGAGCATATGCATTGGTCTCTGTCATGACCCGCACCCGTTTTTCAGATGCGAGCTCATGAGCAAGCCAGCTACGCATCAAGCGGACTCCAGCCCGACTCGAATACGTAAACGCTGTCAAGAGCATGGTAAACTGCCAATCATGGCAAAATAAATCTATATCTCAAATCCAAAATAAATGTACGAAACTGGAATGAACACTATGGATCGTGGTCTGCAGCCCACTAGCATAATGTCTGATAAAACTCCAAAGAATATAATCAAGAGTCTACAAACGGAATCAATAAATAGAATATCTCATGATAATGAAAGGAAGGCATAAGCTGGATAATAAACGTGGTATCAATACCTGAATCTCGCAAGCAATATCATAATCATCTGAAACCCACAAGTGTCATAATATATCATCCGTCATCCAGAACTGCTAACTGACTCCATACAATAGCTAAAGCTGAAGAGATCATCAAGTCCTCAGAGGACATAGCAAAATACATATAAACATGCCTATCTAACAGTTTAATCATGCATAAAAATATAAACAGGATATAAACAAGGAACGAGACTTAACATGGCAAAAGACTACGACCAAAACTGCTAACAAGTGACTAACGACAAGTGGTTACTGACAGGTGACCATGAACTGGGATACAAGAACAACTACACGTAACTGAATTGCTGGATGAACAAGTGAACACGAGATCAATGGAATACCAAACCCTCGTCCCGAGTGGACTCGCTGGTTTGGACTAATCACTAACCCTCGTCCCGAGTGTGGACTCTCTGGTGCAAATAAACAAGTCAACATCCTCGTCCCGAGTGTGGACTCACAGATGTAAATAAATAAGTCAACATCCTCATCCCGAGTGTGGACTCACAGATGTAAACAGATCACGACAAACATCCTCGTCCCGAGTGTGGACTCTCTGGTGTAAATGGTCAACCCTCGTCCCGAGTGTGGACTCTCTGGTTGAGGAAATGATAACAAGGATTTAGCAGTTCAACTACACGTACTCGTTCCAAGACACGACTCAGTCGAGGCACAGGTGAGACCAGGTACAACTCATATCAAGACACGGGTAAGAACAACTTTAACATGAACTATAAAGTGAACAAGCCTGGTTTAACTACACTATCTATCATGAAACTGATATACAAGCAAGACGTTAATCTAGTAAAACTGGAACGCAGAAAACATATAGATAAACTCACATCAACTAGAGAATAAGATGATAACATATATAAAAATAGAAAACTATAAGAATGAAAATAAACTGTAAAGGGAGGCCAGGTATCTTGCCTGGTCGTAGCGCAAAGAACCAATAATATACCGTCAACTAGTACGCCATGAAGTCCAAATCTCACAACTGTCTCCGAAAGCTGAAATAGACACTCCCAACATTTTTAGAATAGTCAAATTAGCTTGAATTGCCTGTTCTTAAGTCCAATTCTGGATACATGGATAAAACGATAATTTTAGGTGCCAAGATGATGTCCGCCGTAGGACCCGCTTTGCACCGAAAAGGGTGCCAGAGTCAATGGTCCATAAAGTCATCAAACTACATGTCTACGAATTCATTTTGATGATACGAACCCAACCGTATGTCCAAAGTTGGATTCCGGCGGACCGTGCACAAAATCGTCCGATGAATCGAATCGTAGGGCCCGCAAAACGGCGATCCGATCAACTGTCTCAGAATCGGACCAAACTTGGCATACATGACCCAAAAAATGATACGGTCCTGTTGGCACAAGTTTCGTCTCGATCTGACGAACGTGCACAAAGTAATTGAGAAATTTGTACAGAGGCCGATACGGTGAATTTTGACGGATACACATCAAATTCGTCGCGCACACGCGACCAATTTGAATTACGTCAAAGTCCACACGTCCGCGAAGTTGATACGCACCTTTCGATGCTTTCTGTTCGCGACCACGTCGTCTGGTTTGGCGGGACGCACATCGTATCGGACAATTTTCTAGTTTTAGAAACATGTTTTTGTTGAACTGTAGAATCAAATAACCTTTCATCTACTTAATGAAATTAGAATCTACAAGAAGGGTTGTGATGCCCTATATGGTATCCAGGACTATCTTTAATTAGCTTTTAAATGTTGTGCACGAGTTGATCGGAAGAAGAATAAGAAGAAGGTAAGAAGAAGATTAAGAAGAAGATAAGTTGAAGTTAAGAAGAAGATAAGAGGAAGAGAATTAGAAGGAAAGAATGAGAGGAAGTTAGAAAGGGAATTAGAATAGGAAAGAATGAGAGGAAGTTATGAAGAGAACTAGAATAGGAAAGAATGAAAGAAATGAGATTAGGAATTAGAAGAAGTTTAGAAGAGAATGAGAGAAAGGAGAATAGGAATTAGAATAATAGAAATTAGAAGGAGAATGAGAAGTAGAAGTATAGGAAATCAATTTAGGGGAGATCGAGTTAGAGGGTAAAATTTAGCTCCGAGTGTCGGAACGCGTCCAAAATTGGACGAGACCTAGATTATGTGAATTAGATTTTATGGGTAGGCTTCCGAGTTGAAATCGGGGTTTTAGAACGACGGTATCGTACCGTACTATTGCGTATCTTGAGATATTCAAGATAATCGGCAATGGGCCGTAAGATGGACTGGACGTCCACTCTACCTAGGAAGCTTGGTAGGTAATGAACGTATAGGCTAGTATCCTACTACCCTGGGAAGCACGGGTCGAAATACCAAGCGTAGGTAGGCTAACTTGGTATTCACCTAGGCTAGAAATTTACCTTTGAAAAGGGTAAATTAGGATATTGGCCTACGGCCAAGATACGGGTTTAGGAGTCCAAGATAGACTCGGATATGGGTTGTAAGGGTTGGTAATGATTAGAAATAGTCGCCTAGACCTAGTCTTGACCTTGGTTGACCACGGTTGACTTTTTAGACCAAAAGTCAACTATGGGTCAACACTTTACCCAATTTAGTCCCAAATTCCATTAGACTTGAACGGTTGACCAAAAGTCAAATGTTAGTCACCATTGACCTAGGGTTGACCTAGGGTTGACCTAGAGTTGACCAGAGTTAACCCGTTGACCAAAAGTCAACTCTAAGTCAACTTTTGACCTAGTTTGATTCGGATTGACTTCCAATGTTCTCCTATGACCAAGGTTGACCTAACTAGACGTGTCTTGACCTAGAATGACTTAATAGGATTTAATTTGATTTGACTTTACTTTCTAAATATAGTATTGATATGTCTTGTTCTCTATAGGTCCTCGAGACGCTGCAGTGGATCCGGTTGACATATTTTATCATATCACAGACGAGTACATTCTCTGACACTTTTCCAATTTACGATGATTGTTATAATTCATGTAATTAGTGTAGATATGCTTGTTCTCGACACATTGGTCACACGGGTTGGTATTCATGGATCCCGACATGAGATGTTATTCCTCGTTATCTTGGTATATCTTGTGCAAGCCCCCTTGTAGTTCTTGTACAGTATATGGACATCGATTCTCGAGGAGACTAGCTCCCTTCTCGCAGAATCCCGTGTCATAACGTGTCTTGCTTGGATCCACTCTACCAGTCGGGGGCGGGGAGTATTAGTGTAGATATGTGGTCAAAGCCTATTGTGTACCCATTGTGCACCTATTGATTGTGAGTGTTAATCATGCACCCCACGTATGATTAGCCAGGCCTGTTACTATTGTACAAGTTCCCAAGCCGGCCATATATTGTAGCTAGTACTCACACACCTAGATAGATGATTCTTGATTCTTGTACATGCCATGATCAGTTTACTTGTCTTATTCTAGCTCTAGATTTACAGCTTACCATGCCATGATACTCACATGTATATTCTATGATTTCTTGTATATACTCTCTATTTACAGTCTTATAGCTTTTGTCATATCTTATGAACTGTTGTTAGTTGATTGTACTCGTTCCATCCTGACTGGATATGTTGACAAAATATTACAGATGCTGATGAGGGAGATTACAGTACCAACTACGGTCCGGATGACGTAGTGGGCTTAGACTTGGAGACCTTGGTCCAGCAGGGCTTAGCTCCGCCTGACGAGACTTTACCTATTGCTTAGTTAGAGTTATTTGTACTGGACCTTGTCTCCAGTTACTTTTGAGACTGTTATATTTTGGCTTGTATTAGAGACTTGGACTTGGACTTGTATATTATTTGTGTTTGGACTTGACAGGTTATATTTATTGTCATGTTGTCTTTATTTTTCAGTCTTTACTTTATCATCTTAGAGTTGTGATTGAGCACTCATATATTATCATTGCTTGTCCTCCGTTCGGAGTTGACCATATTCTTGACAGGTTTTGATATTATATATAAACTGTTGTTAGAGTAGAAAACCTACAGCGTTCCACGCCGTTTTTACGGTGAGGGCTGGGCGTTGTTACGCACACGTGCCCTTACAGAGGGTGCGGGTCATGACACTTGAGGACTTCTACCCACCTTTGGTCACACTACTCCTCAAAACACGGTTACTAAAGTATTATAATCTTCTAACTAGTTGCTAACAATTCTACCAACAGATATTTAGGGCATATGGCATCTATGATCTTCCCATATCTATCAAACTACCAAAAATTAAATAATCAAGCAATATTATACTATAACTTAAGAATTTCGGATAAATTCTAGGCAGCACGATCATTCGTCACCCCGAAATACGAAGGGACGAGAATCAATGGTACGAAAAACAAGGGAGAATAATCGAGAACAAATATGAAATTTCAAGGGCGTAGAGAAAAAAAAACTTTCTAGGAGAATTTTTAAGGCAGTGTGGATTGAGATTTATAGGGTTTAGTCATAGTCGCAGGCTCGTATCAGTACAGTTATGTAACCGATACGATATGCTCTGACCTGCATGGGCCACCAAAAAAACTTGTCACGACTCGTACCCACTTTTCGGATGCGAGCTCATGAGCATGCCAGCTACGCATCAAGCGGACTCCAGCCCGACTCAAATACGTAAACGCTGTCAAGAGCATGGTAAACTGCCAAATCATGACAAAACAAATCTATATCTCAAATCTACAATAAATGTACGAAACTGGAATGAACACTATGGTTCGTGGTCTGCAGCCCACTAGCATAATGTCCGATAAGACTCTAAAGAATATAATCAAGAGTCTACAAACGGAATCAATAAATAGAATATCTCATGATAATGAAAGGAAGGCACGAGCTGGATAATAAACATGGTATCAATACCTGAATCTCGCAAGCAATATCATAATCATCTAAAACCCACAAGTGTCATAATCATCCGCCATCCAGAACTGCTAACTGACTCCATGCAATCGCTAAACCTGAAGAGATCATCAGGTCCTCAAGGAACATAACAAGATACATATAAACATGCCTATCTAACAGTTTAATCATGCATAAAAATATTAACAGGATATAAACAAGAAACGAGACTTAACATGGCAAGAGACTACGACCAAAACTGCTAACAAGTGACTAACGACAAGTGGCTACTGACAGGTGACCATGAACTGGAATACAAGAACAACTACACGTAACTGAACTGCTGGATGAACAAGTGAACACGAGATCAATGGAATACCAAACCATCGTCCCGAGTGGACTTGCTGGTTTGGACTAATCACTAACCCTCGTCCCGAGTGTGGACTCTCTAGTTAGTTCAAGACAAGGCACCCTCATCCTGAGTGTGGACTCTCTGGTGCAAATAAACAAGTCAACGTCCTCATCCCGAGTGTGGACTCACGGATGTAAATAAACAAGTCAACATCCTCGTCTCGAGTGTGGACTCACGGATGTAAACAGATCAAGACAAACACCTTCATCCTGAGTGTGGACTTTCTGGTGCAAATGGTCAACCCTAGTCCCGAGTGTGGATTCTCTGGTTGAAGAAATGATAACAAGGATTTAGCAGTTCAACTACACGTACTCGTTCCAAGACACGACTCAGTCGAGGCACAGATGAGACCAAGTATAACTCATGTCAAGATACGGGTAAGGACAACTCTACATGAACTATAAAATGAACAAGCCTGGTGTAACTACACAATTTATCATGAAACTGATATACAAGCAAGACGTTAATCTAGTAAAACATGGAACGCAGAAAACATATAGATAAACTCACATCAACTAAAGAATAAGATGATAATATATATAAAAACTGGAAACTATAAGCATAAAAATAAACTGTAGAGGGAGGCAAGGTATCTTGTCTGGTGGTAGTACGAAGAACCAATAATATACCGTCAACTAGTACGCAATGAAGTCCAAATCCCACAACTATCTCCGAAAGCTAAAATAGACATTCCCAACATTTTTAGAATAGTCAAATTAGCTAGGATTACCTATCCTTAAGTCCAATTCTGGACACAGGGGTAAAACGGTAATTTTGGGCCAAGACGATGTCCGCCGTAGGACCCGTTTTACACCGAAAAGGGTGCCAGAGTCAATGGTCTCTAAAGTCATCAAACTACATATCTACGAATTTGTTTTGATGATATGAACCCAACCGTATGTCCGAAGTTTGATTCCGGCAGGCCGTGCACAAAATTGCCGATGAATCGGATCGTGGGACCCGCAAAACGGCGATCCGATCAACTGTCTCAAAATCGAACCAAACTTGGTATACAGGACCAGAAAAATGATATGGTCCTGTTGGCGCAAGTTCGTCTCAATCTAATAATCGCATTACCATCAATCTTTTCCTTGAAACACGATTTTAAAATCCTCGACCCTTTTCCATTTCTTTAGTCTCCCTTGATTCAACGTATCACTTAGTTGGATCGTGCACATATTCTAGGTGTCCCTAAAATACATGTATTTCAGCCAAGTCTCGTGATAGAGAATCCACCATCACCACTCGAGTCAGATCATGCACATATTCGAACGTCTCTGATAAACGTACATGTCAACCAAGCCTCATGAGTGGTGCCTCTTTAATTCCTATCGCTCCGTACCGGCACGTCTGTCTAACCGTTAGGCTATGTCTTTAGGCTAAAGTCATCCGTCAGTATTGGAATCGTAGTTCCCAAACAACAATATCAACACTGACCCCATCCTAAGGTCAAACCAAGTTGATAGTACGGGATTTTCTATCCAAGCTCGCATTACTCCGATTTCTAACATCGAGCATCGATTCCCTACACACATCCCAACATTCATCGCACGGGGTCTGAGTCATTCAGTAAATCTATCCTATGATAACTCACGTTTTAACCAATTCTACATCATATCAATATCGCTCGTTCAACAAACCATCTTGCATAGTCTATCCCTTCAAACACGTTCTATATAGTTCGCCTATCAATCCTTCTCAAACCAAGCACGCTATGACGCAATTCGTCGCTAACCAAAAATTTACATTCTTTATTTTCCAAGTCATCAATCCCAATTCACGTAATCGATCACAAGGTCGTCTGACTTAACAATATGCCATGCTCCGATCTCATGCGAGTCCGATTATCCATGGTGGGCATGAAATCACCATACAACGCTCTCACGGAATAATTATTAATCTCATCGGGGCATCACTCTTGTTTTGTGTCCAGACTAGTTCATTCTCGATGTGCGGATTGGACGTACTCAATCCTCAAGTTTCATTCATTCGTCAATCACAAGTCCTACAAATCTTCGAATTTACCTTCACATCAAACCAACAAATCGAGATAATCAAAGTTGTTATGTCCTGATTTTCTGAGTTCGATCATTTCTGCAACATGAATCACCATGTCAGCGCTCACGCGGAACGATTATCCCAAATCCGACGTAACACATGTGCGAGGCTGGAGTTGCGCTCGCGCAAGACAAGACCGTCGACATTGTGGTTATCAACGCAATCATCAAGACACGATCATTTTTATCCAACATTCATCTCAATCAAAATCCTAAGTATAGCATCCAACCGAATAATAACACTTGCACGATCGTCATTCCTCGAATTAGAGTGTTCCCGAGTTATCGCATATCGATCTTTGATACACCTCAATACAATCGACGATATGCGTAACCTGACGATCTTCCTTTGCAACGAATTTCGAGTCGTACGAATGATGCTATCGTCCGACATGATAGTCTCCTCGAAATTCAAATTCAAGTTCGACCGTTATCCCTCGAATCATTCACAACATCAATTTTTCTCAAACACAAATTCATGTATTGTTCATCCATCTATCATAAGTCATCGACCAACGTATTTTCTCAATTCGCATCATTCCTTGCTAACTCAATCATCGAACGACATCCATTCCAATCTTCAGAGTCATTTTCAAACATTCGAATCAAACTTTTCATGCACGCTATCTACCTGTCGTGCTAACTTTTTGTATACAATCTATATCAATTTCCTCGATCAAGTCATCTATTCGTACACCCTAACTTTTTCTCGATTTAATTTCACCTACTCAATCATTTTGCATTTCATACTCGCGCAATCCTCGATCCCGTGCATATTTCGTGCGCATCAATTTATAGGTTGTTCGAATCACTCGTCAAATCTCAAGATTACACTTATTCAACGATACTCAATATTTGGCTTTGCATAACACGATGCTTGCTGATAGACTCATCGACACCCCGCATCCTCAATCGATCGACATCCCTGAAGCTATCGCATACACCACTCAGAGATGAAGTCATTCAACAAATCCTCAACTTATCATTCAATACACAATCTATTTCCTCAATTTTTTGTCTGAATGATTTCTTTAAGCTTCAAGCACGCTCATCTATATCGCACCGACGTTATCGTCGCTCGATAGCTCCCCTATCGATAGTCATCTCATTTACTCAATCGAGTCCAACCTATTTTGTACTCGAAACATTACAAATCCCGCACTCGACTCTTCTAAGTCGACACAACTTTTGTGTATATGCCCAGCCCGACTTAGCCAACCGTGCTTACGCAAACCATCTTTTCGTTTTGTCAAAAACTGTTCTCCTATGTTTTGTAAAATAGTTAGAATTATTGTATAGACATCTGTGGGACATTTGAGAGAGAGCGTACCAACGATATCAACTTTACGGAAGCAACACTTCAGAGTTTACGGAAACAACGGAGTAGTTGCATGGCCGTTTAAATTGATTTGGTTGTGTACTGTATCTACTCTGTTGACTAACTAAGATGATCAAAGTGTCGAGACATGACGAGCCAACTTCTGTCCTTGTTGGAAAGTTGGTTCGAAGTGTCGTGATGTGATGTGAATTCCAATAGCAAGCATAGATCTATTATTATATTCTCTTATTTACTGGTTTAAATTCCTCATATCGTGCTTCCTTGCGGTACTTGCTATTAGAGGTCTAACCTCTCTGGTTTTGTATGGCCAGATTTAGAGCCGGTTCCCGAGGACTCAGCTTACTTCCACCTCCAAGATGGTCAATACTACAGAAATGATCGCATGAGGACTCGAGTGGGTTCCTTACTTTCTGCTCGTTTTGTGAATTACTTTATACTTTGCCATTGGGCACCGACATGTTAGTCGGATTGTCTTGTATTTACTTTTATATAATTGTAACTAAAGTCAGGCTGCAGCTGATAAACAATTGTGTATACCTTGCTACATCATCTGGCTATGTTTTGTAAAGCCAGATATCAAGAACATTTTGACTAAGCGTTTGGGACGCCTTACTGCTGTAACGTTCGTATTTCGGAATACGTATTTTCGATTTAAGCCTGCATGTATTTCGGACTAGTATTTTATTTTCTCGAATTCCGGCCTGTAAATTTATTTTGGTTCAACTTGTGGATTTTGGTTTTCTCGTAAAACGGGTTTTCGACCTGGCGTGGTTTTATTTCATGGAGAAGGACTTGGTTTGGTTTGGTTTGGTTTTAAACCCAATGGAACACCTTATAACCTATACTCCACCCTCATTCCACCACAACCCACCCTCATTAAAATCCTACCTAACTTTTCTCTCTCCTCATTACTCTTTCATCTAATTTCTCCATCTTTTTCTTCCTCCTTCCTCCACCAACACCATAGGCAAGTGCACCTTGCCACCAAATAAGCACTATATTTTATTTGTCTATTAGCTAGATTAGGCCATGGAGAACAACATTAGAACTTGACATTTTGTGATTTGGAGTCTCCGTTGTTCTAGATCTAAGTTTTAATTATTTTCGGATTTTCTTGGTTTTGATCTATTAAACTTTGATTTTTGCTTATTTTGATGCTTCCATGTGGAAGAGAATTCAATTTTATACAAGTTAGAACCTTAAAAATCTAGATTTGGTTTTGATTTAGCCAAGATATGAAGATTTGAAGTTTTGGTATTCTTGATGATGCTCTCGGCTTGGAGAAGAAGACCCCCTCGGCCTGCGCTCTATAGCGCAGGGCTGACTTGCGCTCGGCCCCCTGGGCTGAACCGCGCAACCAACCCGCTCGGCCTGTGCTCTTTAGCGCCGGGCTGACCCGCGCTCGGCCCCTCGGGCTGAACTGCGCACTCTTCGGCCAGCGCATTGCGCTGAGCTGAACCGCGCTGGCGCTCCTTAGCCCAGTGTCTCCCTCCCCCTAGCGCGCTTGACTCCAGCGCCCTTTGGCCTAGCGCACCCCGTCCCAGCGCAAGCCGACTCCCGTGCCGCCAAACTTCGCGCACTTGACTCCTGCGCAGTTTGCTCCCCGCGCAATCCATCCTCAGCGCAGCCGATCCTTGCGCAACCCGACCCAGCGCAAGCCAAACTAGCGCAGTTCGACTCTAGCGCCATCCAGCTCAGCGCCTTCCGACCCAGCGCAAGCCGACCTCTGCGCAGCTCACCCCTGCGCAGTTTGCTCCCAGCTCACTTGGCTTCAGCGCAACCTGACCCTAGCGCAGTCCATTCCCTTGCGCAACCTGATCTCTTGCGCAGTCTATTTGACCATGGAGATTTGGTTTATTTTTTTTAAGCTTGGCTTCTCTTTTGTGGATCTGGTTTTGAGATCTTGTTCCACACAGCACGACTATCTTGAACCAATACGACCTGGCACGATTTTCAGTGGTTGCTATGACTAGTATGGTTTTCGTGATTTCTGCGATTTATGATACTAGTACTTCTGATCTTCTCACTTGCATCTTGTTAGTAATTAGGCTTGTGATAACCCTAGTTAGTTAAAGTAGTAAGCCGTAGTAATTGCTTGGCCGCTTGTGAATGGATGGTGTCTAGCCCTGTCTAAGTCTTGTCTAGTCCCTGTACCTGGTACTCCTGTACATGATTGTTTTACTTATCTTTAACAATAAATGGATAGAGACAAGTGCTATTCAGGCAAAGGGTTACAACCCCGATCCTTGTTTGGTTTACGGGTTGTAATCTGGCTTCCGGAATGGTTCTATGTCCCTAGTCATTTATTGTCCTGCTGTACTTTTATTACTTGTTCTTTTCTTCCATTTTCTTATGTTCTGTTATGCTAGTTTTGTTCTTATTTGGTGGCCTCCTTTGTGGCACTTGCTCTTTCTGGGGTTTGACCCAGCTGGTTTTGTGTGGCCAGATTTCGGAGCAGCACCCGAGGGTCTACCGAACTTCTAGCCCAATGGTGACGACTAGACGGAACCCGGGCCAAGAGTGGGTTTTCCCTTTTTGATTTGCCCACTGCGTTGTAAAATTATTCTTTTGAGACGTTTAGCCGACGAGCACCTGTTAGCTCGATGCACATTTACTTACTATCTGCCTACGGGCTGTAAACATGATTAACAAATCCTAGGGTTGATCATGTATGACTGAACTCTTGCTAGTCCTCGCATTTTGTATGACTAGCTTCATGATCAACTGAATATGTAATATTTGGGACACCTTTTATTGTATATTTGGTGATCTAACATCTTGTAACTCTTAATACTTGCTTGAGATTGAGACAATAGGCTTGTTCCTGACCTTAAGAGACTGTTGGCTTGTAGTAAACCCTTATATATCTAGACAGCCGTGACCGTATAGCGAGGTGGATTCCATTTTAATATACGTAGCTGGCTATGTCCGCCTCCGCTCTCTAGTATTCTGGTTCAGGGGCGTGACATGGTTTAAGTGGTGGCCCATACAGGTCTTGGTATTCAAGATATGTGTAGGTTTACCGGATAGATGTCTCAATCAGTATTCGCCCTTGATCTCTGCTCGTATTTTTAAATCCTTGAGAATCTTGACCTGATCACATGCTTGTATCGTTGACCGGTCCTGGTCCTTTCTTATTGTTTCCTATGTCGTTTTCTTCAGCGGCATTGTTCATGAACCTACCGATCAGCAAGGTGGAGCACTTCCCGTGGACCGGCAGCAACCCAGAGATCAAGCTCAGCATTCAAGAGTAGCTTCCAGAGTTATACCTACCGGAAGAGAGCCCCCAGTTCAGCCCGTTCAGCCTGCCGAGCCGGATGATGGCACCTTGGTAGGTCTCATCAGGACCATGATAGCTTCCCAGGATCGTAGAGGATACGTCTTGCACCAGGCAATGGCAGATGCTTTGACCAGAGACGGTCATCCAGGGAACAGCGCGGCCAATAGTTTCAAGCGCTTGAACCCTACATTCTTCGACGGCAGTGAAGATGCTATTGCTGCCGATGCATGGCTTCAGGACACGGAGGTGATTCTAGAAGCAGCCAGGACTCCAGAGAACGAGAAGGTGGTCGTGGTGTGCCTACAGCTGTTGGATCTTGCCCGCAGCTGGTGGGCGACGCAGGCCGTTGGGTTGGTGGCCCCTATTGCCTGGGCAGTCTTCAGGGAGAGATTCCAGACGAAGTATTTTGATGCTGTAGCTCGGTATGATCTACATACGAGGTTCTCCAATCTGAAGCAGATGGGCAGGACGGTCGATGGATATGCGGCCGAGTTTTCCAGGCTTAGTCGGTTTGCTCCCACCTTGGTAGCAACCGAGTTCGATAGAGCCCAGCGGCTCCAGCAGGAGCTTCACTTGGAGATTCTCTTGGCAGTGGAGCAGTTTGAGCACCAGACGTTCGCTGCAGTATTGAGGGCAGCTAGGAGGCACGAGTACACCTCCCAGAAGATTGTGGACAGGATCGGAGGTCGGAAGCGGTCTCACGGCCAGATGACCCAGTCTTCAGTACCAGTCCCGGCAGCCAGGGCTTTGACTATTGGAGTTCCCCAAAGGGCGGATTCGGTTACGTCGGTTCAGTATTCGACTCCGACGTCCCCTCAGCAACAGAAATAGAAGCAGTCTTCCGCAATGGGCTGCACTCATTGTGGGAAGCCAGGACACGTTGTTTTGGAGTGTCGTAGAGCACAGGGATTGTGCTTGGCTTGTGGAGCACTGGACCACAAGAAAGAAACTTGCCCGAATAGAGCTGGTTCCTCCTCTTCGGCCCAGACTAGTCCTTCGGTGAGAGGACCAGCTCCAGTACCAGTCCAGCAACAGCAGCAGTATCAGCCTCAGAGGCCATTGCAGCCTCAGGCCCAGGCCTTCCAGCAACAGAGGCCTCAGCCGTTCGCCCTGGCTCAGGCCCAGATCCAGGATCGGCAGAGAGGTATTTGTGTCCTATTGTCTTGCTTTCCGTCGTCATGCGGGACACATGTCATGTTTCATGTATCCTAATTACAACGATATATCCCGGACCCGAGCCATGTCCTAGATTATTCAAAAATGGTTATTGGTACCAACCTTTTCGTATGAGGAGAGGCCCGTGTCCCTGTTTGACCAAAGAGAGAGACCTCAAGCGCAAGACTATCAGTTTAGTTCGTGTGGCATGAGTTTGTTTGCCATTAAAATTCTTTTATTGCAAATTTCAATACAAACAGAACAGTGTTACAATATAGGACTTAGATGTAGTCCTAGGAGTACACTTTTGTTTATCTGGGTCCCTTGTGCCGATGGAGTGAGTGGTAATGCGTTGACTCCGTTGACGATCTGACGACGGTTATCGCTTCTCTGAAGGTTTGGATTGCTCTGGGTGCTGGAGCTTGCCGAGAGGAGGAAGACGTTGAGTGTCTGTATCTGCCTCTCTGGTGGTGTGTTCCTTCGTTTTTTGTACGTAGGATCGTTCTGTATGTTCGTTGTGTGTGTGAGAAGGAAATGATCCCTCTATTTATAGCTTTGCAGGCTGGCTGCTCATGCGCGCATGTAGGATACGCCTGTACGCGGGAACGCCACGTGGTGATTGCTGATGGAGGCGCATGGACGATGCGCCCTGATCGAGGGGTTGAATTCTTCATACTGCTGTTGTGAGCCAGTACGTAGCAGAGAAGAAGATCTTTCTGTTGCTGAAATCTTGGGTGAGTTGAGTCAAAGGACACGTGTCGTTGACTCATGGCTCGGAGATCTCGGATTTGATGGGGGGAATGATTTGGTAGGATGCGCCTAGGACTGGGCGCATGAGGAGATTTTGGCTCGTAACCTTTAGGAGTCACGAACTATTCTGGGCGCATGGCTTTTGAGGCGCATGCAGAGCTTCGAATGGAGACTTTTCTTTTGTCTTTAGGGATCAGTGAAAAGTCTGGGGCGCATGGCTTTTGAGGCGCATACAGATTTGGGCGCATGGCTGCGGAGGCGCATGCGAATGGTTGGGTGGCCACGTGGCAGTAGCCGTCGGAGTAAAGGTAATGATGATGCTGACGTTGCCGACGCTTCGTCTTCTGAAAAAGCTGTCAACTGTTCAGACTTTGGGAGGTGTGCTGCCAACTCTGTCAGTTCAGCATTTAATGTTTTTGACATTCGATGGACAGCTGAGTGGGTACGTCGATTGGCGTTCCACTAGGCGTATGGGGGCGCATCCTCTGTGATGCGCTTGGTACTGAAGGACGCGTCTGTGCTGATGCGCTTAATGTTGAAGGGCGCGTCTGTGTGATGCGTGGGCTGGCCGGCACATCTGCTTCGTGACACATTCTTTAATGCAGCGGCTGTTACGCTCTTCGAGTGCTTTAAATAGCCGTTTTGATTTGGCTGAATTCGAAGCGTCCGGTTCATCCATTAAATGCAAATTCATTGCACGGAATTCGGAGAGCCGTCCACTTAGCACATGGGTTTGATTTGTTCGGCCTATAAATAGTGGCATGGAGAGAGGGTTTGCTTCTCGTTCTCTCACGTACTTTCGACATGAACTTGTGTACTCGAGTGCATTCTGTTGACGAAGTGCTCCCGAGGGTGAAGATACGACGCCATGTCTTCATTGATGCACTTGAAGGTGACTGTTACATCCAAAAGTCGGAGTCGAGGGCTTCCGAGGCAGGCGAAAGGTGCCTGTTGCATCCAAAGATAGGGATGCTCGGGCCTCGTCTTCGTTGTGCAGGAAGAGCCGTAGATCGGAATGGCAGTGCTGCGGCTTTGGGGGCTCTCTCTTCCTTTAAAGTGGGTGTTGCCCACTCTGGTGGGTTTGAAAGCTGTTCCTTTAGCCGCAGTTTCGATTACGGTCTTCCTTCGCCTTTGGAGGCTCTTTCGAAGCCTCCTCTGGCCACAGGTTGGCTTGCGATGCTCTTCTCTTCCTCGGCTAGAGGGTTGATTGCCACCTTCGTTCTGCTCAATAAATGCTTCATTAGTCGAAGCATTTTGACGGCGGTGAGCCTGGCTGGAAGAGCGACACATAACTGGGCTGCTGAAGGGATGCACATAACTGGGATGCACATAACTGAGCTGCTGAAAAGGATGCGCCTTGTTGAGGGCGCATGGTGGGACACGCCTGACTGAGGGCGCATAGTGATTGCTGGCTGTAGACTTAGGATCTTTTCTTTGTAGAAATTCTCCTTTGTACAATCTTTTCTTTAGACATGTAATAGACTTTTATATGTTAAATAAAAAGTCCTCTTTCAATGTCTATACTTGTTGTTTTTGCTGTGAAGTACTTTGTCCGAGTTCTGGCGCATATAGTCTGGCGCATGGGCTTTCTGGTTCTGAAATTCCATGCTTCTACAGAGTTCATCGCTCCTTGGAAGAGTCAAACGTGGGAGCGTGAGGATGACATCCGATCACGATATCCCAACTTGTTTGACTCGTAAGGTATAATGTCTTCCTTATGCCTTATGCTTTCCATCCCTTGCTTGCATGCATGATTGTTCGATTGTTTGCTTAGTGTGGCTTAATTGTGGATAGTATAGCTGGCTCTTGCATCTCTAGCTCCTTGGTTAAATTCCGAGGACGGAATTCTTTTAAGGTGGGTAGAGTTGTAACGTCTGTATTTCGGAATGCGTATTTTCGATTGAAGCCTGCATGTATTTTGGACTTGTATTTTATTTTCTCGAATTCCGGCATGTAAATTTATTTTGGTTTAACTTGTGGATTTTGGTTTTCTCGTAAAACGGGTTTTGGACCTGGCGTGGTTTTATTTCATGGAGAAGGATTTGGTTTGGTTTGGTTTGGTTTGGTTTTAAACCCAATGGAACACCTTAACCTATACTCCACCCTCATTCCACCACAACCCACCCTCATTAAAATCCCACCTAACTTTTCTCTCTCCTCATTACTCTTTCAACTAATTTCTCCATCTTCTTCTTCCTCCTTCCTCCACCAACACCATAGGCAAGTGCACCTTGCCACCAAATAAGCACCACATTTTATTTGTCCATTAGCTAGATTAGGCCATGGAGAACAACATTAGAACTTGGCATTTTGTGATTTAGAGTTTCCATTGTTCTAGATCTAAGTTTTAATTATTTTCGGATTTTCTTGGTTTTGATCTATTAAACTTTGATTTTTGCTTATTTTGATGCTTCCATGTGGAAGAGAATTCAATTTTACACAAGTTAGAACCTTAAAAATCTAGATTTGGTTTTGATTTGGCCAAGATATGAAGATTTGAAGTTTTGGTGTTCTTGATGATGCTCTCGGCTTGGAGAAGAAGACCCCCTCGGCCTGCGCTCTTTAGCGCAGGGATGACTTGCGCTCGGCCCCCTGGGCTGAACCGCGCAACCAACCCCCTCGGCCTGCGCTCTTTAGCGCAGGGCTGACCTGCGCTCGGCCCCTCGGGCTGAACTGCGCACTCTTTGGCCAGCGCATTGCGCTGAGCTGAACCGCGCTGGCGCTCCTTAGCCCAGCGTCTCCCTCCCCCTAGCGCGCTTGACTCCAGCGCCCTTTGGCCAAGCGCACCCCGTCCCACCGCAAGCCGACTCCCGCGCCGCCCAACTTCGCGCGCTTGACTCCTGCGCAGTTCGCTCCCCGCGCAATCCATCCTCAGTGCAGCCGATCCTTGCGCAACCCGACCCAGCGCAAGCCGACCTAGCGCAGTTCGACTCCAGCGCCATCCAGCTCAGCGCCCTCCGACCCAGCGTAAGCCGACCTCTGCGCAGCTCACCCCTGCGCAGTTTGTGTTTGCCATTGATTGTAAAAGTATAGAACAATTATCGGAGGACTGAACTTAGACTCACAATACAAACTCGCTCGTACAAAGAAAGCCTAGGGACGAAAACCTAGGTACAGCAGTCTAAGTACGATTGTTTATTTTAGATTCTGGGGGGTGACGATAGAGGCTCGGGAAAGCGACGGCCGCTCTGCCTTACTCCTTGGACGATCGGTACGCAGCCTTGACTCGGAGAAGATCTGCTTGGTCGTTGATGAAGAAATGCCTTCTTGCCCTCTCTCTGATTGCTCTTCTGGCTTCTCTCTCTCTGTGTATATTCTCTCTCTGACTATGGGGGAAGTCTCTCTGTGTATACGTATTCTTCTCTGGTTTTTTTTTGTATATCTCTCTATATATCTTTTTTTACAAGGGAATGGCACCTTGCTATTTATAATAGTGGGGGCATTATTAGGGTTTGGATGATTACCCGTTCTCAAAGTGGCGGCGGCCTGATGATTAACCAATCTGGACCATTAGTCTTGAACATGAAAGATCTGGGCCGTTAATATGGATTATGCCAAATCCCATCAACAATTAATGCTGATTGCAATAAATCTTCGTCATGATGATTTGCTGACATCTGCGAATCTTAATGAATAAATTTAATTCATTCTTCTGCCACGTGTCCCAGATTATTGGGATTTGGCCCAAGATTTGATTGACTTTAGGACACGTGTCCAGTCGTCAACGTTGAGCCGCATGAGGAGTGTCGATGTTTGGGCCGCATGAATGTCGTCATGACCGAGCCGCATGAAAGATTTCATGACCGAGCCGCATGAATAGTCTCTATACTCGAACCGCATGAAGGTTGTCATGACCGAGCCGCATGGATATGTTCATGACTGAGCCGCATGGGAGTCTTCATGGCCGAGCTGCATGAGAGTCTTCATGGCCGAGCCGCATGGATCTCTTTATAGCCGAGCCGCATGGGGGACCTTCATGGTTGAACCGCATAGGTTTCTCTGCATTGGCCGTATGAACTCGTTTATTCTTGGCCGCATAAGCTCGCCTCAAAACTTTGGTAGACAGCGCCACTTTGAAGATTTTTCTTATTCCCGAAGTACTGCTTTTCGTGTCAGTCATTATGACAACTTTATGTCAGGTCTGTCACTTGTCAGGTCTGTCAGCCGTCAGAGCATTAAATGCGTTCACACGTTGGGCACAGCTGTTTTTGAAGACCACGTGGCCTCTCTCTCTGGACCGCATGGAGTTTACTCGAGCTGCCTATGTGCGTTGAGCCGCATGTCCATGTTGGTGACTTTTGAGCCGTATGATACTCTTGAGCCGCATGAAGCTCGTCTGATTTTGAGCCGCATGAAGCTTCCTGGGTTCTGTGTCGCATGAAGAATGTCTCATGACCGAGCCGCATGAAGGACGTCTCATGACCGAGCCGCATGAAGAATGTCTCATGATCGAGCCGCATGAAGGACGTCTCATGACCGAGCCGCATGAGGAATGTCTCATGACCGAGCCGCATGAAGGACATCTCATGACCGAGCCGCATGAGGAATGTCTCATGACTCGCATGAGGAATGTCTCGATCTGCCCTTGTACTCGCTTTGTGGGCCCGGGTATCCCGAACACACAAGTGCGTAGGTATCATGTTTGCTCCCTGATGTGGAGGCTAATAGAAACACTTGCCCTCGATCTTTGTTGGAAGACACTTGAGAACCACTCTGTCCGTTTGCCGCCGGGGGCTGGACACAGGCGGCTCTGTACAACTTTCCATCAGAGGCCCGCTTAGCGGGATGCTCTTGATGGTCAGAGGTTGGGACAGCTGACTGAGCCCGATGAGCCCGCGCTGCCCTAGACTTCTTCTACTTAGCACCCGAAGGTGCGTAATAGGAAGAGTCCAAGTTTGGAAGGAGGGAAGAGAAGTTGGTGCCCTTTTCAAAGGAGGTAAGGGGGCTCTATTTATAGAATGGAGTAAGCCCTTTATTCTTCTCATTTTCGATGTGGGACTAAAAGCAATATTTTCCATGCTTCTACAGGACCCCCTTCAAAGTTTCCAAATTGCAAATTTGGAACACTTTGAATAAGAAGCATGGAAAGTAGATTTGTTTAGGTGTGGCAATCCAATCAGAGGTAGCATGGACGTGATAGGTTTGGGTACTTCCGCTGGGGATTTTATGTGGACTTATCATCCTTGGCGTACCTTGGTTTTAGGTACAGATAATAAGTTGAGAGAGGGAACCATCATATTTACTCAGAGGTGGTATGGACGTGGTAAATATAAGGTTGATGGTAGAGCTTTCCTACTCAGAGGTGATATGGATATGGTAGGAGCGAACTCGAATGAGGATACATAGAACAACTCAGAGGTGCTATCAACATGGGAGTTCTATGCATTGGGTGAAAGAATGCTATGGAACAGCTGGGCTCCGAAAGCATGTGATGATAAGGAAAGATGTGGATGTACTAAGGGACCTAGTACGGCATTTGTGGTCAGCAGAGGACATTTGTGGGCCTATTATCCTTGGCATACCTTGGTTTTAGGTACGGATAATAAGTTTGATAGGGATACCTAGGACAACTCCGTGGTAAGGCGGATATGGAGGTTCTTGGTATCGGGCGAAAGAATACCATGGAGCAGTGAACAGTTTTCTATTTTCTTTCACTATTTTTCTTTTCTTTTTGTCAAGGGATGTGATCCCAGATGATGTAGTACTTTGAATTTTGAATAAATGAGCATGTTTCAACTCATCTTCTCTTTCTTGTACTTGTGGTGTTTGTGGAATTGGACCTGCTGGGGGATTATTTGTGGACCTGTTACCCTGGGCGTACCTTGGTTTTAGGTACGGATAACAAGTTTGGTCAGGATATCCAGAACAGCCATGGCAAAGTGGTCATGGGTGCTCTCGGTATTGGGAAAAAGAATGCCGTAGAGCAGCTGGGCTCCCGGGGCATGGTGAGATGGTGGATTTATGCTAAGAAGCTTAGCAAGGGATATTTGCGGACCTATTATCCTTGGCGTACCCTGGTTCAGGATACGGATAATAGGATGAAAGGAAACCAACATATTTGCTCAGAGGTTATGAGGACATGGCAAGCATGAGGGTTTTACCGTGGAATCTTCCTGCTCAGAGGTAATGAGGACATGGCAGGGGAGACTTCACGGAAGATATTCGTGGTCAACAGCGGACATTTGTGGTCAACAGAGGACGTTTGTGGTCAACAGAGGACATTTGTGGTCAACAGAGGACATTTATGGGCCTATTATCCTTGGCGTACCCTGGCTTAGGATACGGATAATAGGATGAAACGGAACCAACATACTTACTCAGAGGTAATGAGGACATGGCAAGCATGAGGGTTTTTGTTTCACCGCGGAATCTTCCTACTCAGAGGTAATGAGGACATGGCAGGAGAAAACTCAACGGAGGATATTTGTGGACCTATTATCTTTGGCGTACTCCGGTTGTGGGTACAAATAATAGGTTGAAAGGGAATCGACATACTTACTCAGAGGTAATGAGGACATGGCAAGTATGAAGTTTTCTTCGACGGAACCTTTCCACTCAGAGGTAATGAGGACATGGCAGGAGTGGGCTCAATGAAGAGGGGTACATAGAACGACTCAGAGGTAATGAGGACATGGAAGTTCTATGTAAAGGGGTGATTTGTTTTTGGCGGAAATGGAACGACTCAGAGGTAATGAGGACATGGCCGTTTTGGAAATTTGTGGATCTGTTACCCTTTTTGTGCACTGGGAGTACGGGTAGTGGATCATGAGGGAGGATCCCTTCCAGGAAAAAAGTTTAGAGGTATGTTTATACATAACGTTCTCCCTAAAAGAGTGATCGGGATGTAAGTTCAGGGGTACCAGCGGGTACATAACTCGACAATCCATAAATTTTGTGATCAAAGTGTAAGTTCAAAGGTACCAGCAGGTACATGACTTGGTAGTTTGGGATTTTTGTGGAAGGAGGAGGTGAGTTCAGCGGTACGAGAGGGTACATGACTCGGTAGTTTGGGATTTTTGTGGAAGGAGGAGGTGAGTTCAGCGGTACGAGAGGGTACATGACTCAAAAATCTGGAATATTGTGGATATGAGTTCAGCGGTACCAGCAGGTACATGACTCGGTGATCTAGAGAGAATGTGGATGTGAGTTCAGTGGTACCAGCGGGTACATGACTAGATAATCTGGAGTGGATGTGAGTTCAGCGGTACCGGGGGGTACATAACTCACCAATCTAGGAAATTTGGAGGCGGAATGTGAGTTCAGCGGTACCGGGGGATAAATAACTCAATCATCAGGAATTTTTTTTTTTGGGTGTCGTTTCGGACGTAATACTTCTTCAGGAAGTTGCCGTTGATGGGCAACATGAGCAAGTCTCAGTGTGAGCAGCCACATACTTGGCCAGCTCCAACTCTTCTTCAGCCACCCCCTGTGTAAATGCAGACTGAGAGGATGATTTGGACAACTTGATCATCAGGGGTTCAGTTGATGGAGTAGATCGTGGAGTTGTTGGCGGACTAACGACCCCCAGTTTGGCACTTGACGTAGAGCGATGAGTGGCTGGTTCACTAGAAGTGTCAGACCTTGCATCGGAGTGACGACCCTTCTTGGGAAAGCGTATCGTCAGTGGCCGATCGGAGGGATTGAGCTTCTCCGTTTGGGGTTAACCGACTCTCGGCAATCTGATTGTCAGTGGCCCTGTTCTGGGTCTCGGCACTTGGCCGGACCTTGGCAGCCGGATTATCCTTTGCTCCTCCTGCGCTGAGAGGCTGATTGCGTCCTTCCGTAGAGTGGCGGTAAGGGGTGCAGACTTGCCCGGTTTGTGAGCTTGGAGGTGGATCGTCAGGGGTCCTTCTGATCCCGTGGTTGTCTCGGTATGAGTTTGTGCGTCTCCTTCATCAAGGTGCCTTTTTGACTTTTCGTATAAGCAGGAGTCCGAGTAGTAAGATTCGACCCCTTTGAAGGAATCGATATCAGCAAATTCTGTCTTCACGAAGCCGTATTTGTCGACGTATTTGAAGCACTGGTGTAGCGTGGAAGGCACGATCATATAATCGTGTATCCATGGGCGCCCCAAGAGGATGTTGTAAGAAGTGTCTGCATCTATGACGTAGCAGGTGACTTCGGATTGGAGATCGCCAATTTGACACTTCAGACGAATCTTTCCAATAGGGTAGCTCCTGCCCGAATTGAAACCGCTGATGGCGGTGCTTGTAGGTGTCAGACGATGCATCGGGATACGAAGATGATGCAGTAGTCCTTTTGGAATGATGCTTATGGAAGACCCAGGGTCAATGTACATCCGGTCCACCTTTATGTCGCCGATGTAGCCTGTGTAGTATAATGGACGATCGTGTAGATTAGTCTTGATGAGCATGTCTTGTGGAGTGAAGACGATGTTGGGCATTGCTCCCGTACAGGCACTGTCTTGGAGGTCTGCGGGCTGATTTTCTCCCGTGAGGTTGACCTGAGCCAGGTACGCGTCGGCATTTTGAAGTACATCGCTCAAAGCTGTGCGGACATCCTTTGAGAGCCTCAGGAGTTCATATAAGGACAATTTGGCCGGTGTATTGGCCAATTGCGCCAAGATGTCGAAGTTGTAGGGCCTCTCCAGCCCCTGAGATATTTCCTTTCGGAGGGATTTGTCGAAGCGAGTCTCCTTCGGCCTAGGCTTGTCGGTCGTCGAAGGCTGAGCCGGTCCCGGAGCATCCGTGGTAATGGGCGGATGATCATCAGTCGAGTTTTCAGCCACAGGTTGAGATTGTGCTCCGGATCGAGTAACAACGGCCGTGACTTCCTCTTCATCTGCTGAGGTGGTACGGCAGGATCTGACTTTTCCACTTTTCTTTTTAGAAGATGGAGTGGACTGAGTTACCTCGTGGACTAGGTCCGGATGGACCCACATGATTTCCCCTTGTGAGGTGGTGAGGGGTACTAGACCAGCAGCTTGAGCAGGCGGGAGATTAGCAATCTCCATCGTTGCCAGAGGGATGGGTATAACCCCGTCCTGGGTCTCTGTTGGAGGGAAGCTGCCGAATTGTACGGACACCATGTTGGCTGCCACGGTTACCTCCTCGAAATCGATGGCCAGAGCGTTCGAATCGATGAGGTTTTGGATATATCGTTTCAGTTGGTAGCAGTCGTGCGTAGCATGGTGGACGTAGCGGTGGTAATGGCAGAACTTTGGGTTCTCCAGATCAGCCGGCCGAGGCTCCCGTCTTGGTGGAGGAAGCTGAATCCTATCTCCTTGTATGAGCATGTCCCAGATAGGCTTGACGTGACCGTCTTCAAAAGAGTAGGTGATTTAAGGCCATTGTTTGTCCGCAGGTTGCGACTCAGGCTTCTGGGCTGTATCGGCCACCATAGCCTGCTTGCTTCTGTTGTCTCGGTTGTTGGAGGGGCTACCCCCATTGTCGTTGGTGGTGCTGGAACGCTTGCTCTTGTTCTCTCCCTCTGAGATATGTAATCCCAGTTGGCGAGCCTTCTTTAATCGTTCTTCGGCACTTGTAGCACTAATGATAAAAGCCTTCCAGTCCTTGAATTGACTCTCGCCCATCCAGAGACTGATTGTTGGGAGTAGTCTCTTTTGGCAAATTTCGATCAAGGAGGAGTCCGGGTTGCCAGATGGTAACTTCATTGCGGTTTGACGAAACCGCTCAATGTAATTCCTCGTCAGCTCTTTCTCTCCTTGAATGACGTCTATGAGGGTAGACATCGTGACGTCCTGCCCTACCTCATAGAACCTCTCCAAGAACACGTTTGAAGCCAGCGAAGGAATGGATGCAATTGTCCGGCAGGTTGCGGTACCAATCGAAGGTGACTCCTTCCAATGCCCCAATGAATAACCGTGTTAGGATAGCGTCATCATAGGGCAGATGGTCGGTAGTGACCTCGAAGTAAGTGATGTACCGACTTGCTGAGGTCTTGCCATCATAGGGGTTGATATTGAACGGCTTATATCTTGGTGGGAATGGAACATCCCTCCATTCAGCAGGATATGGTTGCCGTATTCTGAAGTCTTGAGAGTTTTCTCTGGCGCGGAACATGGCTCGGAGCTCTTGAACTTCTCTCCTTACTTCTCGTGTCTCATCTGTCGCAGTCGGAGCCGTTACTTCGGGAGGATTATTGCCCGGGTTCGGTGCCGCCGAATTTGAATCTACGTTAATTGGGGGACCCGTGCTTGTCTGGCCAGGTGTCACCCCCTGCAGATTAGGAAGCGCCGCTTTGATCTCGTCTACAGACTTGACCAAGGCGTGCAATATGGCCTCCAAAGTGTCGATGCGCTGGCGATCACCGGAACCGCCTTGATTGCTGTCTGTCATGAACACCGTCTTCACATGAGGAGTGACGGAAGGAGTGGTGGAGGATGTACCCTCCGAGTCGTACCCGTGCATCGAGAAATCATCAGGATATGTGGGAATGTTCTCTTCAGGTTCAGACTCGGAAGGAACACTACCCCCGGCTTCGGAGCTTGCTTCGTCTAGGATGTCCTTGGGGACGTCGGTATCTGTTGTATCCGTCGGAGGATTTGCTTCCTCCAGTCCGTATTCCTGGAATGTCGAATTGTCGTGGATGTTTGGAGGAGTGCTACCCCCAGTTCCGACGACCCCCAATGTTGCAGACGACGAACTTCCTACCGCAGCAGTTTTCATCTTCGAACGGGTGTGTTGAAATACTCCAGTGGAGGATAACCCTTTAGACGACGGTTTCTTAGCTGCAGTAGTTGACACCTTTGGGCTGGAGATGCTCAATTTCTTCCCTCTTCCCTTGGCGAGAACTTTCTGTACGGACTTGCAGGAGACAACAGGAGGTGCCTCGTCTTCTGAGCTCGGGTGATGTAGTCTTTGGAAGACGGATGGCCGGTCTTCCGTCACCGCCGCGCTGCTGCAGCAGCAGTTGACGATGATCTGGGTGCATTGATGTCTGTGTGAGGGCTCTTTACACCCCGAAGCTCTTTCTCTTTCCTTGCGTTTGTGGAGGATAACCTCATGCAGGTCAGAGGAACCACTTTGTCTGTTTGCCGCCGGGGGCTGGACTTGAGTGGTCTTATACAACTTCCCATCAGGGGCCCGCGTGATAATCAGCGGGACGCCCCAATAGTCAGAGGTTGGGGCAGTCGTCTGGACTTGATGAGCCCGCGCTGCCCTAGACTTCCTCCTTTTAGCACTTGTGGGTGCGTAATAGGAGGAGTCTAAGTCGAATACCACAGAGTCTGGATTATCATCCAGATAATGATCAGAGTCAGGACCGCATGAGAGCCGGTCGAAGACTGATCGAGAGAAGCATGGGACGGATGCTATGCGGCTAGCATTGGGTACCGTGCAGGCTGTCTGCATGCGGCTGTCTTTTGTTGTAGGATGAGTCTTTATGCGGTTAGGAGTCACGACCGTGCAGGCTGACCGTATGCGGTTGGCATCTGTGGCCGCATGGGTTTTCTGCAAGCGATTGACTTTAGTAGCCGCATGAGTCTCATCCGTGCGGTTGGCAACTGTAGCCGCATAAGTTATGCGACTGACAGATGTGGCCGCATGAGTTTTCTTTATGCGGTCGGCGGTTGTAGCCGCATGGGTTTTTTTCCTGCGGTTAATATTCTTCTGCGGCTCGGAGCGCGTAGAGTTCCTCTTTGGCCCTGCAAGTCCAGCATCATAGTGTTTTCTTCTGCCGGACTTGGGGACAGCAGAGTTGTCTACGGTCTGAAGTGGGGCCGCAGGGGAGTCTTTCTCGCCATCTTGAGCAATAGAGAGCACCTCATCAAGGGCTTGCGGAGGAGCAAATAATTTTGGCCTCCACTCTTTGCGAGCCTTTATGGTGCGGGTGCGCTTCTGGACCGGGCCAGCGCTACCCTCAGAGAGCATCTCTTCGAACGCCTGTTGGTCGAAGCGTACGACCATCTTCTGTTGTGTAGAGCCAAGTTTGGCTGCGTCCGATTGCGTCACCAACTCTTCAACCGTGGAGAAGTTAGTCCCCAGCAGAGTCGCCATCATGTTTGCCATTGATTATAAAAGTACAGAACAATTATCGGAGGACTGAACTTAGACTCACAATACAAACTCGCTCGTACAAAGAAAGCCTAGGGACGAAAACCTAGGTACAGCAGTCTAAGTACGATTGTTTATTTTAGCTTCTGGGGGGGTGACGATAGAGGCTCGGGAAAGCGACGGCCGCTCTGCCTTACTCCTTGGACGATCGGTACGCAGCCTTGACTCGGGGAAGATCTGCTTGGTCGTTGACGAAGAAATGCCTTCTTGCCCTCTCTCTGATTGCTCTCCTGGCTTCTCTCTCTCTGTGTATATTCTCTCTCTGACTATGGGGGAAGTCTCTCTGTGTATACGTATTCTTCTCTGGTTTTTTTTGTATATCTCTCTATATATCTTTTTTTACAAGGGAATGGCACCTTGCTATTTATAATAGTGGAGGCATTATTAGGGTTTGGATGATTACCCGTTCTCAAAGTGGCGGCGGCCTGATGATTAACCAATCTGGACCATTAGTCTTGAACATGAAAGATCTGGGCCGTTAATATGGATTATGCCAAATCCCATCAACAATTAATGCTGATTGCAATAAATCTTCGTCATGATGATTTGCTGACATCTGCGAATCTTAATGAATAAATTTAATTCATTCTTCTGCCACGTGTCCCAGATTATTAGGATTTGGCCCAAGATTTGATTGACTTTAGGACACGTGTCCAGTCGTCAACGTTGAGCCGCATGAGGAGTGTCGATGTTTGGGCCGCATGAAGGTCGTCATGACCGAGCCGCATGAAAGATTTCATGACCGAGCCGCATGAATAGTCTCTATACTCGCACCGCATGAAGGTTGTCATGACCGAGCCGCATGGATATGTTCATGACTGAGCCGCATGGGAGTCTTCATGGCCGAGCCGCATGAGAGTCTTCATGGCCGAGCCGCATGGATCTCTTTATAGCCGAGCCGCATGGGGGACCTTCATGGTTGAACCGCATAGGTTTCTCTGCATTGGCCGCATGAACTCGTTTATTCTTGGCCGCATAAGCTCGCCTCAAAACTTTGGTAGACAGCGCCACTTTGAAGATTTTCCTTATTCCCGAAGTACTGCTTTTCGTGTCAGTCATTATGACAACTTTATGTCAGGTCTGTCACTTGTCAGGTCTGTCAGCCGTCAGAGCATTAAATGCGTCCACACGTTGGGCACAGCTATTTTTGAAGACCACGTGGCCTCTCTCTCTGGGCCGCATGGAGTTTACTCGAGCTGCCTATGTGCGTTGAGCCGCATGTCCATGTTGGTGACTTTTGAGCCGTATGATACTCTTGAGCCGCATGAAGCTCGTCTGATTTTGAGCCGCATGAAGCTTCCTGGGTTCTGTGCCGCATGAAGAATGTCTCATGACCGAGCCGCATGAAGGACGTCTCATGACCGAGCCGCATGAAGAATGTCTCATGATCGAGCCGCATGAAGGACGTCTCATGACCGAGCCGCATGAGGAATGTCTCATGACCGAGCCGCATGAAGGACGTCTCATGACCGAGCCGCATGAGGAATGTCTCATGACTCGCATGAGGAATGTCTCGATCTGCCCGTGCACTCGCTTTGTGGGCCCGGGTATCCCGAACACACGAGTGCGTAGGTATCATGTTTGCTCCCTGATGTGGGGGCTAATAGAAACACTTGCCCTCGATCTTTGTTGGGAGACACTTGAGAACCACTCTGTCCGTTTGCCGCCGGGGGCTGGACACAGGCGGCTCTGTACAACTTTCCATCAGAGGCCCGTTTAGCGGGATGCTCTTGATGGTCAGAGGTTGGGACAGCTGACTGAGCCCGATGAGCCCGCGCTGCCCTAGACTTCTTCTACTTAGCACCCGAAGGTGCGTAATAGGAAGAGTCCAAGTTTGGAAGGAGGGAAGAGAAGTTGGTGCCCTTTTCAAAGGAGGTAAGGGGGCTCTATTTATAGAATGGAGTAAGCCCTTTCTTCTTCTCCTTTTCGATGTGGGACTAAAAGCAATATTTTCCATGCTTCTACAGTTTGCTCCCAGCTCACTTGGCATCAGCGCAACCTGACCCTAGCGCAGTCCATTCCCTTGCGCAACCTGATCTCTTGTGCAGTCTATTTGCCCATGAAGATTTGGTTTACTTTCTTTAAGCTTGGCTTCTCTTTTGTGGATTGGGTTTTGAGATCTTGTTCCACACAGCACGACTATCTTGACCCAATACGACCTGGCACGATTTTCAGTGGTTGCTATGACTAGTATGGTTTTCGTAATTTCTGCGATTTATGATCCTAGTACTTCTGATCTTCTTGGTAGTGGCCCGATGGGGTACACTCTTGACTTGTAACCTGATAACTTGATAGTGGCCCGCCGTGGCGCACTCCTGACTTGACTTGACTTGATAACTGATAACTTAACTTAACTTGACTTGCCCCTAACACCGTGGGTGTTCTTTCTTGTTGCTTGTGCAAATCAACTTGTCTTGTCTTGCATCATGTCTAGGACGTGACTCCCTGGGTACCACGGCCAGGGACTCATACTAAATTGGATTAGGCTAATGATTAGATCAAACTAGAACATGGAGAATTTCCAGTCACAAGCAATCTCGTTATCTGGGCGCTTTAATGGACTTGTAGCTTGCCGACGAGTAGAGCATATTTCCAGGCACACTGTCATGTGTTGCACCTCTAAGTCACCTAAGGGTATATCGTCTCCTGGGTGATGTACCCAACCATACTCTCAACCCGCGGCAGGATAACTAGATAGTCTGCAGGGTTTGGGACTGGAAAATTCTCACTTGCATCTTGTTAGTAATTAGGCTTGTGATAACCCTAGTTAGTTAAAGTAGTAAGCCGTAGTAATTGCTTGGCCGCTTGTGAATGTATGGTGTCTAGTCCTATCTAAGTCTTGTCTAGTCCCTGTACCTGGTACTCCTGTACATGATTGTTTTACTTATCTTTAACAATAAATGGATAGAGACAAGTGCTATTCAAGCGAAGGGTTACAACCCCGGTCCTTATTTGGTTTACGGGTTGTAATCTGGCTTCCGGAATGGTTCTATGTCCCTAGTCGTTTATTGTCCTGCTGTACTTTTATTACTTGTTCTTTTCTTCCATTTTCTGTTATGCTGGTTTTGTTCTTATTTTGTGGCCTCCTTTGTGGCACTTGCTCTTTCTGGGGTTTGACCCAGCTGGTTTTGTGTGGCCAGATTTTGGAGCAGCACCCGAGGGTCTACCGAACTTCCAGCCCAATGGTGATGACTAGACGGAACCCGGGCCAAGAGTGGGTTTGTAGGTCCTAAAAAATCAAGTTGCATCAATCAACAAAGTCAAGAAATCAAGAAACCCATCATTTGGATGAATTGTGCAGACAACAGATTACGCAGCAATCCGATTGCGCATACTGCTTTGCGCACACTTCCAACTGCGCAGACTGACGTGGCAGAAGTCATCATTACCAAATCAAATCAAATCTTTTTCTGACAACTGACAGCACGAATAACAAGGAGTTTGTTCGTTTCCTGTGCCGCACAGTGCTCGAAGGCGGCTGACAGCTGGCAGCACAAACCAATCCTGTGCAGTTTGAGTCTGCGCAAACCATGTATGCGCAATTCAACTCTGCGCACTCCATCAATATAACTGATAAGTTACACGTGGCATTCATGCCATCGATTGCTCATTACGTGGCAACTGTTTATGCACGATCATGCGCATTTCTATCAAATGATGCCATGTGTCCATGATAGTTGGCCCACGATCCAGTAACTGTCTGCGCAAATCAATGCTGCGCAAACCAATACTGCGCAAATCATCCTGCGCAGTCCCAAAATAACTGAAAGTTAGTTATTTCTAGAACTCTATAAATAGAGTTTCAAGTCTTCATTTCAAGGGGGATCAAGATCAGAGATCAAAAATCAGAGAGTTCAGAAGTTCTTGCCAAAGTGCTGCTGCATTCTTCCGAGACTTTTGTCTTCAACTTCAGAGGCTTTTGCCTTCAGTTTCCAGAGTTGTTTTCAACTTCAAAGGCTTCGTCTTCACAGTTCACATCGTCTAAGGGATAAAGCAATCGTCATCAAGATTGGATTCCTATAGTTGTAATTTTCCCAGAATTCTTGTAATCTTTATTACAGTTTGTATCAATAAAGTTCTATACTTTTGTTTTTGCAAACAAAATTGCGACTCTGCTGGGGACAACTTTCTCCTCCGACGAGGAAGTAGCAACTCAATATGACGTAGCATCTATCGAGAAGACGCAGAAGACGCTGGTTGTGAAGGTCAACCAGACAGCCTACGAGGCGATGCTCAACTCCAAGACCACTCCCCGTACTGTAGCCACTTCTGCTAAGAGCAAAGTGCGCTCAGTTTGGGTCTCCAAGTCTGCACAATCTGGCAGTTTTGCCACCAAGGATGCTGTACCAATTGCTGCACAATCTGCTAGTCAGACTGCTGCATAAACTGTTGTGCCAACTGTTGCACAGTCTGTCTCAGCAACTGCTGCACAATCTGTTGCAGTCAAGGCTGCGCAATCTGTTGCAACTGTTGCACAGGCTACTTCATATGCTGCCTTGTCAAAACAGAAGACTCCTATGACTCTGGCGCAATTGGCAGTGGCTTTTCCTGCGCAAAATAGCACTCTTGTAACTAAGGTGCATCCCAAGCACTCTAAGACAAGAACTCCTGATGCACTTCCTACCAAAGCTTCTAATGCACAAATGACTAGTGCACCTTCTACCCATGCGCAAACCAAGTCTGCGCAATCCAAGAAAAATAGCCTTTTGGCTAAATTTCCTTCTTCTCACAATAAAAGAAGAGATTCTACTCCTCTTCCCAAACACCCTATTGCCCCTGCGCAATCCATTGAGGATAGTCCTTTGACTATTCCTTTTTCTCTTCAAAGCAAAGGAAAAGGTCCATTGGTCTTTTCTCAAACTTCCTTGTCTCATGACTTGGAATATAACAGAGGGAAACGCTCTTTAGCTAACCCTTCATCTCAAAACAAAGGAAAAGGCCCTTTAGTCTTTTCTCAGTCTTCTTCAGTCTTTACTGAAGAAGATCCATCTCAATGTGTCTCGGCTCCAATCAATTCAAGAATTCTGGCAAACAAGGATTCTTCTTTCCTTTATAACAAGAGTACTTGTACTAATCAAAGAGGTATTCTGCCTACTCCGATAGCAGAATTCCAGGACCTCCCGACTCTCCAAATTTATCGTTCCAGACAGGGAAAACTGTTAGTGTCTCAAACAGAAACTCCTGGGGGTGAATTTGCTGACCTCAGAACTTATCTTAATCGACCCACTTCGGTAAAACGCAAACAGCCAATGCCGAAGGTTAAACATCATCAGAAACAAATCTCCAAGGTCAAAAATCCTGACACTTATGCCAATGAAGTGAGTACTTCCCTGTATACTCAAGGGACTAAACATTTGAAGAATCGGAATCATGTTCCAAATGTTATCAAAGAACAGATCCCTCGGAACTTTCCTCGTCCTGTTGTAGATCTTCGAGAACATTTAAGACAAAAACAGGATAATGTCTCAATATCTCCATCTCAACCATCTGATCATCACTGTAATCATAAAGTCATCATCCAATGCTGTTGTCAAACGACAAAACGATCTGTCTTCGATCGTTTAACTTTTGCTAAATCTGAACCTATGTCAGAAGAAGACGAAGTTTTGTATGCTTCTGTTAACATGACTTCCCGAGACACTGGGGGTAAAAGATGCTCTAAGCATGGTAGACTCCGCAAGCCAAGCCAACGGTATTTGGAATTACTTCAAGAATCTTCTGAAGGAGTATTTCAACATACCCGTTCTCGAAGCCGAGATACAATCGGTCAAAGAAATCTTCCTCAAAATCCTTCAAGTCATCTCCCTGTTTCCCAGTCAGGAGATGATTCGTTTTCTGATTATGATGCATACAGTGAAAGTTCTGAACAAACAGTATCTTCCACTGTGCCAAGAGAAGTGACGGCTTATGTTGTCACCGATGATCCAGATGCTTCAACCTCCGCAAATCAGGAACAACGAATTGCTGCACTCGAAGACAAATTAAAAACTATGGCTGAGATGGTTGATAGTATGCATTCTATCATTGTAGCACAGCATGTTACACCACCAATTGCACCTATTACTAGTCCAGAGATCATAGCGTCTTCAATACCTGCCAATACTGGGCTGGGGGTAGTGCCTCCCCAAATGCCTCCTGTACAAGTGCAAGTACAAACTACGCCTAGCCATTCAGGAGCTGGGGGTAGTGCTTACAACGCTGTTCCTCCTCCTACCACTACAACTCAACCTGCTCCTTCTTCTTCATCAGAAGACGCCAATGAAGCTGTCAAACTCTTACGAACTCAGTTTGAAGCATTTAAAGAGAAAGACAATCTACAAAGGTTGGGGATTAAACAACCCTATCCGGTTGAATGGAAGGACGTCCCGTTTCCCCCAAAGTATAAAATCCCTACAATCTCTCTGTTCGATGGCAGTACTTCCCCAAGTCAATTCATCAATCATTTTGAGGTAATGACTGTTCAACTTCAGCCAAATGACGCTCTTCTTACCAGAGTGTTTGTCGGTTGTTTAGCCGACGTAGCATACGACTGGTACAGAAGTTTGCCCGATGGTTGCATCACATCCTTTTCAGGTCTCAAACAAATCTTTCTGGAACGGTTCTATAAAGGATTTAATGATATGACTATGTCAGCTCTCAACAAAATCAAACAAAAACATAATGAAACGGCTGAGAGCTTTATTGAACGGTTCCGCCGTGAAGCCTTGAAAATGCCTCCAGGGACTCCCGCTGCTGTCACTATTGATACTTGTAAGGCGAATCTTTTACCTATTATCAGTATGTGGACGGGATCAACCCAATTCCAAGATTGGCCCTCATTCATCGTCAACGCCAAAGCTGCTGAAGTAAGTGCCGACAAGTTCAAACAATTGGGGGTACAAATGTATAATCCTGATCGCGATGAGCATCAGAATTCAGGTGGTGGCAATCGCCAGAACAATCGCAAAGCGAAAGAGACTTTAAACATTAACTTGAACAAAAATAAAGAATCTTTGGCTGTCAATGTGGCCTCACCTACATCTACTCCTACTCCTTCTGCACCTCCACCGAGGGAACCTCGTCCGAAGGTAGAATATTCCTTTGACGAAAATGACACGGCAAGTGTCTTTGAGTGTTTACTCAAAAGCAATAAAATTCAACTCCCTGATCCAAAGAAACCTGATGAAGTCAATAAGACTGATCATCCCAAATATTGTGTCTATCACCGATTCATTGGACATCCTACTCGAGCATGCTATGTGCTCAAAGGTAAGATTCAAGAGCTTGTCAATGCAGGTGTAGTCACTTTGCAACAAGATGAGAAGACTGTTACGACAAATATGGTTTCAGTCCAATTTGGAGATTTCCCTCCGCAGATAATACAGCATGGTGTCATTCCGATTCCTAAAGCAACTCTTGAGATTGAGAATCTCCCGCTTCCATCCAATGAAGGTCTTATTCCCTTGTCTCTTGACAATGGTGAAATTATATGGATCCATCCTGATCTTGCTCCAGAATTTGAGATATCTTCCAAGAAGAAAACTTGTTCTAAAGGCAAAACCAAAATCTGCAACATGGTATCTTTTGATCCCATTGTTGACGAAGAGATTCTGTTAGGCACCAGATCAGGAAAAGCTTATTTGAAAGATCATTCTGAAGGTCAAAGGGATCCTACTTCTTCTTCCGAACCTACTCCGGCACAACCTGCATCTGCTGAAGAGGTCCCTTCTACATCTTCACCAGTTGTAGTATCAATTCCTCCTAAGCCAACAACGGCTGACAAAGGCAAGCAACAAGTTCGATTTGACAAACCTCTAAAGAAGTCATCTCCTACTGGGCTTGAGAAGCCTTACAACTTTGATATATTGGCTCAATTAGCCAATACACCAGCTAGGCTGTCAATCTTTGAACTCTTGTGTCTTTCCAAAGAGACACGAGAAACTCTAAGTGAAGCTCTGATGCAGGCTGAAACTTGCTTAACTCTTCTCAAGAAGCCAGAATCAGAATCAGTCTCTTGTCATCACAGTCATAGTGTCTTAGAACTGATCCCAAATATTACCTTCACTCAGGATGATATGCTAATGGAAGATAATAGACATGATCGTCCTCTTTACTATACAGGATATGTAGATTCAATGAAGGTTGATCGTATCCTGATTGATCCAGGGTCTGCACTTAGTATTATGCCAAAGACAATGCTCGATGCGTTGAAGATACCGGTGCATAGTCTTTAACCACGATCACTACTATTCTGGGATTTAATCAAGGAAAGAGTGAACCTTTGGGTAAGATCCGTCTAAAACTTCAAATAGGCAATCTTCGCACAAAGGTGACCTTTTATATCATTAACAATCATGGTTGTTCTTACAATGCTCTCCTGGGAAGGCCATTCCTCCATGAACACAATGTCGTTCCATCAACTCTTCATCAATGCTTTAAATACGTTGATGACAAAGGACAAGTTCATAAGGAAGTTGCAGACCTTTATCCTTTCAAGGGTGTTGAAGCTTATTGCAACGATGCTCGTATGTACAAGGATGAATTTATGAAGGTAGTATTGGCTATGGATACTGAAGAAGATCAAAAAGCAGTACCTCAAGACACTCTTATCATACCTGTTAAGGGGCGAGTTTCTCATCCTCAATCTTCCAAGCCACTGGTTATTCACTTACCAGTTCAAAAGAAATCAGTTGATGCTGATGAAAATCAAAGGGAGCTCACCTCTTCTGAGCCACTTGTTATCGACTTACGTCGTAACAAAGACAAAAAGCAGCTCATTCCTTCTGAGCCACTTGTTGTTGATCTAAATCGCAACAAGAAAAAAAGGGAGCTCACCTCTTCTGAGCCACTTGTTATCGACCTCCGTCGTAACAAGCCTCCTCCACGTTCTTCTTCTCCCCCTCTTGTAATCAATTTGACTAAACCTGCTAAGGTTAAAAGTCCTGTTGTAAATACTGATGTACAAATCAATGAAAAAGCACCTACTTTCCAGTATATTGATGTTATTTATTATACTAAAAGTTATTTGGATATGTTAGATAGCTTCCAATCAATTACACTGGGAGTCGTACAATCTCTTCAGACAGAAGTCTCGCTTGAAGATCCAGAAGATTCTTACCGTATTCACCCTTCTTTGAAGAAAGGTAAAAGTCCAGCATTTTTATATAAAAGACCGGAAACAAAGATTAACTATACGGATGATAGCAAAGTTAACGATACGGAACGTCTCCAGTTCCATCGTTATAGTCAACAATCAAAAGACATCCTCCGAAAGATGGGTTACGACTTTAAGAGCGGCCTTAACTATGGTAAAGGTAGACGAACTCCCATTCGTACAACAGTTCCAAACGGAAAATCACAAATGTATTATGACAGGACCAAGAAAGGTCTCGGATATACTTCTCCTCCACTGTTATCCCCAGCAGCTTCTAAATCAGATAGTGAAGAACGTTCTAACTCTTCTGATTCCAGATCATGGGATTCCGATACCAGCATCGGTGAAGTCCATCGTATAATTATATCTTCTAACATGGTCTCTGTTGAACTACCAGAAGGCTGTGATGAAGATGTTGAAGAAAGTCTGGAAACAGATCCTTGGGCTCAACATATGGATAACCAATGGGTACTTCGATTTGAACAACGTGAACCTCCTACTGAAGATCAACTACTTCAAATTGATGTAGGAGAAAGAGATTCACCTCGGCCAATTTTTATTAGCAAAAATCTTCCAGAAGCAGACAAACAAGAGTTGATTCTCTTATTAAAGAATATATCGACGTCTTTGCCTGGAGTTATGAAGACATGCTAGGTTTAGATCCTAAGATTGCTACTCACAAACTGAACATTCTTCCTAATGCTAAACCAGTCAAACAGCAACAAAGGCGATTTAAGCCTGAAATGATGGACGCAATTGATGATGAAGTCAAGAAGCTTATCGCTTGTGGCTTTATTCGAGAAGAGCAGCATCCTGATTGGGTAGCCAATGTCGTCCCAATTCTGAAGAAAACTGGAAAAGTTCGAGTCTGCATCGACTTCCGAGATCTCAATGAAGCATGTCCAAAAGATGAATTTCCTCTTCCTATCACAGACGTCATGATTGACAATACTTGTGGGTTCGAAAGGATATCTTTTATGGATGGATTTTCCGGGTATAATCAGATCAAAATGCATCCTGAAGATGAAAAGTATACATCTTCCCGCACTCCTCGTGGTGTTTATTGTTATACAGTGATGCCATTTGGTCTCAAGAATGCGGGTGCAACCTACCAACGGGCTATGAGTACCATTTTCAGAGAACATCTTCGTAAAACAGTCGAATGTTACGTGGACGATATTGCTGTTAAAAGTCGTCTAAAAGAAGATCACATCCAAGATTTGAGAACAATATTTAATCTCATGCGTCAACATCAGCTCAAGATGAATCCCACCAAGTCATTTTTGGGTGTCTCTAGTGGCAAATTTCTCGGCTTCGTCATTATCTCTAAGGGTATACACGTGGATCCCGAGAAGATCAAAGCCATCCAAGAGATGCGTCCTCCACGCAACCTAAAAGAGCTACGAGGATTCCAAGGCCGACTTGCGTACATCAGGCGATTCATTTCGAACTTGTCTGGACGCTGCAGACCATTCACTCAACTAATGAAGAAGGGTGTATCTTTTGTTTGGACTGAAGAATGTCAACGAGCATTCGACGATATCAAACAATATCTTATGAACCCACCAGTTTTGGTGCCACCTATCTCTGGCATTCCATTCTTGATGTATGTCCGTGCTATGGACCATTCATTGGGTGCCTTACTTGCCCAAAAGAACAAAGAAGGCCATGAACAAGCTATCTACTATCTTAGCCGAACTATGATTGGTGTTGAACACCGTTATAGTCCTGTCGAGAAAGAATGCTTGGCTCTCATGTTTGCTGTGCAAAAGACGAGGCATTATATCATTGGTCAAACTATTCATGTTATATCTCGAGTTAACCCTCTCCGGGTACTCATGAAGAAACCAAGTACACTTAATTCTCGGTTGGCTACATGGGCAATCCTGCTAGCTCAATATGACATGGTGTATGTTCCACAAAAGTCTGTCAAAGGTCAAGCGTTGGCGGACTTCTTAGCAGCTCATCCTGTGCCTGAAACATCTAAGCTCTATGACGAAATTCCTGACGAGACGTTAGAAGTCAACATGATCTCCGAAGAGTTTCCAACCTGGCGTTTATTCTTTGATGGTGCATCAAGAATTGGACCAAATGGTGCTATAGTGGCAGGTGTTGGAGTTGTTCTCGTTTCTCCAGACGGATTAACTATCTAAAGAGCCTACTCTTTAGATGAACCTTGCTCCAACAATGTGGCAGAGTACAACACCTTACTTGTCGGCCTTCAGCTAGCTAAACAACTGAATGTTGAATATATGGAAGTCTATAGTGATTCTAAATTGGTTGTAAACCAGGTTAGAGGAACCTATGAAGTCCGTCATCAAGACCTGGTGCCTTATCATGAAGCAGCAATCAATATAGCTACATCATTCAAAGCCTTCTTCATTGACTATGTTCGACGAGCTTGTAATACTGAAGCCGATGCTTTGGCCAATCTTGCAGCTGTCTTAGCCATCCCTGTCAAAAGGCATCAGGTGGTGGTTATTTCTAACCGAGAATTGTTCTGTATTGAGAACAATCGTAATATTGAATTTAGCAATCTTGCTGAAGTCGAAGTTATTGATGACGATTGGAGAACTCCTTTTATTGATTTCGTATTACATGACATACTCCCTGAAGATCCTAAGGAGGCTACAAGCGTTCGACGTCGATCTCTACGATTTTACTACAATCAAACCACCAAAGCACTCTATCGGCGAACTTATGATGGTCTTCTTCTACGCTGTTTAGCTGGTGATGAAGCCAAACAAGTGTTGTGTGAAGCTCATGATGGCGTCTGTGGAGCACATCAACCTGGTCCTAAATTACAGGATCGCATTAGACGTATGGGTTATTATTGGCCCTCTATGGTATCAGATGCCATTGAATATGCAAGGAAATGTCGTGCTTGTCAAATCCATGCAGACTTCATTCATCAACCCTCGGAATTCTTACACCCGACTGCTGCTTCATGGCCTTTTGAAGCTTGGGGTATGGACATCATAGGTCCTATTAATCCTCCTTCTTCTAGAGGACATCGGTTCATATTGGCGATAACCGATTACTTCTCCAAGTGGGCCGAAGCTATACCTCTGGCTGAAGTCAAGACTAGCAGTGTCATCAATTTCGTTAAACACCATGTCATATATAGATTCGGTGTACCTCGCAGAATCATTCATGACAATGGACCTCAATTCATTAGTCAGAAGTTCACTAGATTCTGCGATGATCATCGGATTAACAATATTGCTTCGACGGCGTACAATCCTGCCGCTAATGGTTTAGCTGAAGCCTTTAACAAAACCATTATTAAGATCCTTAAGAAGTTTGTATCTACTAACAAACGGAATTGGAGCGAGAAACTTGGCGAATGTCTTTGGGCCTATCGAACTACAGTCCGCAATCCCACAGGCTTTACACCTTTCTCTTTGATGTATGGCTGTGAAGCTGTCCTTCCTTTGGAGTTACAAATTCCTTCTTTAAGGATTGCTATTGCCAATGAGCTTACCACAGAAAATAATGACCTTCTTCGACTCCAAGAGTTGGAAGCATTGGATGAAAAGCGGTTAATGGCTCAACAGCATATTGAGTTATACCAAGCCCGCATCTCAAAGACATTTAATCGTAAAGTGAAGGTCAGAGCCTTTCAGCAAGGAGAACTTGTTCTAACGGTCAGACGTCCTATGACTATGACTCATATGAGCAAAGGGAAATTCGATGCGAAATGGGAAGGTCCCTATGTTGTGAGCAAAGTCTTCTCAAACGGAGCTTATCAACTTTCAGAACTTGATGGTCGAGTTGCTATGATACCTATCAATGGCAAATTCTTAAAGAAGTATTATGTATAAATGTAAATATTTGTAAATTATCAGACAGAATCAAGTTCATAAATAAAATTCAAATTTTATTTCATTATATGATAGTATATATCAAAGGTCACTATCATCCTTTTCTACATTTGGACGAGGGCCACTGCCGTCCTTCTCAAAAATACGGTCAGCAAAAGAGCCGAGAACCTCCTTGCTGGATCCAACAAAAAACTTGCAGGCGGCCATCCTCATGGCTTCTTCTTCTTTACTCCTTCCAGGTTCAAGCAGGAAGTCCAGAATGTCTCGTGGTGGCTGAGGTGCAGACGGACCTTCGCCCGCTTTTGCCTCCTTCGGCTGGATTGGATCGGCAGGGCGTTCTTCAGTGCCCTTCTCAACCTTCGAGGCGATTTCGGCCTTCTTAGATGCTTCTCCGGACGACATTTTTATGTTGAAGAGCAGAAGTGTTTATTCCTGTCAGATTTCTGCTATATTTATAGACAGAAGTTCCTCAAATAATGAAATGATGGTTCATCCGTTCATTTGTTACATTCATCAGACGGTTCATCGTTCATTAACTTCCGACGGTTCATCCGTTCATTTATCACATTCATCCGACGATTCATCCGTTCATTACTACCCGACGGTTCACCCGTTCATTTATCATCACCTGATGGGTTATCCGTTCATTTCCATTTAACGGTTCATCCATTCATTAATCACCACTTGACGGTTCACCCGTTCATTATCATCTATTATTTGACGGTCTTCCCGTTCATTCATCTCACAAACATTGACGATTCGTCATCGTTCATTATTTACATCAGCAACTTGTCGTTTTTGATTAAGTTGTCAAATCGAAATAATTATACTCAATATATTCTGCCATGTCCATATTACCTCCGAGTAGATATAATGAATATAATTATTTTCTATAAAATCATCAAGAAATATATCATGTCTTGCACCTCTGAATATATTTTCTATCTCTATTATTTATATCTGAATAAAATAAGCAATAAATAATGGAATCACAACAAAATGTCTTTTATTTAATCAGAATATAAGACAGTACAAAAATGCTTCCACAGCAACAAAAACAAAGATACAAAAGAGTTTCAATTAAGAGGGAGGAACAATCAAATTGTTGATCTGTTGCTTCAAAGTCTGCAACTCTTCTTCGTGACTAGTTGTTACTCTCATTCTTGCTTCTTCCATCCCTTTTTCTTCATCAAAAACAGGCATATCTATTGTCCTGCGGGTAATTTCAGCACTATGAGTCTCTTCATACTCATTTTTCTCCTGAATTAGGGCATTGAGTTATTCAATCATAAGTCGTTGATTGGCAGTTTCTTCTTCAAATTCCTTCTGAAGGCGAATAATTTCCGCTTTCAATCCAGTAAGCCTCTGTCCTTTGTTCTCAGCTGCCAAAGTAACTGATTCTATCTTTGAGTTGAATTCAGCTGACTTTGCAGAATGAGCTTCTAAAAGGTTCTGAAGGTTTATCCTTTCAATATCAGCTTCTTGGGCTAGTCGCTCATATTCGGCTTGCACCAGAGAGTCTATATTCTTCTTCTTGAGCTCCTTATATTTCTTTATGGATACTTCCAACTCATCCAATATATGTTCAAGAAGAATGGCTTGAGCCTCATCTCCTTGATCCCTTATGGCTCTTATTAAAAAAGAAGTTGGCTTCCTAACCATAATAAAGTCAGCTCCTTCCTTCTCTATCATCTTATGAGCAAGAGATCCCAACGATTCAAAAAAGCATTTGGTAAATGATTGTACAACTTGCTGATTGATGGCTATAGTTCCAGGAGTCGAAGCTATCCCTGTTGAGGATGGGGTAGTCGGTTGCTCAATCCTTTGCTGCTGAATGATGGGCTCTTTAAACAAAGGAGCCAGAGTGGAGCTAGCTGCTCCTCCTGTTTGTTCTTCTGCAAAAAGTAAAATTATTATTTTACTAATTTGCCAATAAACAAAAAGATCAAATAAAAACAGTCTTACCTTGATTTGATCTAACAACAACTGCATCTCCTGCTGGAATAGACTCCCGTTGAACGGAAGTAGCTTCAATTGCGACAGCTTGGCTGCTACCCGCTTCAGAACCGCAAGACAAATGATGGCTACTACTAACAACCACCGTCGGAATAGGAACCATAGCCAGGTCCATCGGAGGTGTTGGTAGAGTATCAAGATCTGCAAGAACTACAAATGAAGATATTAGATATCAATCTATTTTAAAGAAAGAAGATTGTTAAATCTTGTTTTATACCTTGGGGTTCGGTGGCGGGATTCTCTTGCTGAACATCTTCACCAGCCGCTTCTTCAGGAGATATTTCTATCTCGACGTCTTCATCAGGGTTAACAACCTTTTCTACGGACGCCTCCACTTCAATATCCTTTTTAGGATCCGAAGCATCATCGGCGGTATCAAGAGATATGTGTTCTTCGTTGTCCCCTTCAGGATTCTGTATATACTCATCAACATTTCCAGACGAAGAGCTTTCTTCATCCTTATCTGCTTCTTCTTCTTGGGCTGCATTCCCACTATCAGTTGTGGTTTGATCCTCCTGCAGGCTATAACAATCTTCTAAAGCTGCGATCATTTCATGCTCTTCTTCTTCACGAAGAGTCTTAGGAGTAGGAGGAAGCTGAGTCGTCTCCGCGACAGGTGAAAGAGATCGTGTAATATTTAGCTCCTCCTCAATGATGTTTTCTCTGAGTATTTCAACTTCAGTTCTGGGGTCAAGATCTCCCCTCTGTTCAGTCTCTTCAAGGGTTTTACTCCCTGATTCAGAAACAGGTGTGGGAGATGGCATTATAAGTCCTGCTGCAGCATCTACTGAAGTTAGGAGTTGTTTGGAAGAAGAGGCTTCTAAATTTCTTCTGGTGACCAACTTCTTCTTCTTCTTTCTATGTAGAGGTCTATCAGGACTCTCTACATCTATTGGTGCTGTTTGTTTCTGTACAGAAGTTGGTGTAGTAGCAGCTTCCTGATTTGTCTCGGCTAGCTGCCGAGATTGGGATCTTGTAGTAACTTTATCAGAAGAATGCTCCAAGACCAATTTCTTCTTTGCTACAGGAGCAGGAGGCTCCTCTCTTCTTCTTTTCTTGGCAGAAGACTTTCCCACTCTCAGAGAGATACGCATTGCTGCGTTTACCTCTTGTTGGAACATCATTTCTCTCGAAGTTTCTAGAGGTGCATCCGCCGGCTCGTTCGCCTCATCATTTGCAGGGATTGATAAAGCTATCCTCCCTTTCCTCAATCTTGTCGCAGAAGCAAAACTATCGGCGAGATTAAAGTTCTCGGCAAAAGTATTTGCAGATGTGTAAAATACCGAGTATGTGAAGAGCATCCGAGGCCCTTGAGGAGTGCTCTTTGGTGGCATCGAGAAGGTAGCCTTTGTGTCACGGGCATTGTAGTAGGCCCAAGCTCGGGCCCCGTCAATCAAGAAACCCTTGCCCTGAAGGCAGGTGATTGCATTCCCTACGTGGAATTGGTCATATCCAAACTGCCGGGCAAACCGGCTAGGGAGGTATGGTTCCAAAAAGCATTCTTCTTCAAAGCGGTATACTAAATGAGATGGTCGAATTGTCTTCAACCATTCAAAGGCCACACGGTTTAAGGGCTGCAGCTTTGAATCTACCATGTTTGGTGGCATCTGGTCATGACCGGCAGGGAGAGGGGCGCAACAGAAGTTCCATCCTCTGTTCAAATTTAAAACAAATCTGCACTCACTCAGAGAGGTGTACTTCCATTTACCCTGAGAATATCTGCGCAAGAAGCTGCCATCTACTGGTCCCATACCAGGGTCCATTAAAGTTGGATAGTGGAGGAGTAACCATCCAAAGAGATAAGTGTACGGCAGTTCGAGGCGGGGGAATTCTTTTTCTCCCTTTGCCTTCAGCATCGAGTCAACATACAAACGAAGACTCGCATTCAATCTGCAGGTCATTGCTGATAACAAGTCAACCTTATAACCGAAGACTAGCTTGACGGCAGCTAAAAGTACACCGCGATGGAAACGGTCCACTGTACTAGATCCTGGGACCACGAATCGTCTGAGCCAGTGTGTCAGAAACCCTGCTAACTGGGCTTCTTTGGACATGGGTCTGTAACCCATTCTCAAAAAACTCTCCAAAATGTCACCTTTCTTTAAAGGTGGACATTGATAATCATCCTTCATTTCCTTATCATAATGTTTACTTTCTTCCATCATCTTCATGACTTCCGTGTTACTTAAGGGTTTGAAAAAATTAGGGTAACATTTGTCATTTTCCTTGGTTTTCTTCTCTTCAATATGATTTAAGAACAAGTATGGCAGCCACTTTGAAGAATAGCAAGTGTTGGTCGTAGCACTCTTATAGTACAAAGAGCAAATCTTGTAATGGCATAGCAGTTCCTCAAATACTGCTACCATTTCTGCATTTTCTTTTCTGAGTTTCTCCAACTCGTCATTTGTGGGAACAAACTCCTCATACGGAGCATCCGCCATGGGCAAGTATGAGATGTACTTCATCTCGTGGAGTGCAAACCCCATCTCTCCACTCGGGGTCATGAAGGTTCCTGTCCTGTAATTGTATCGCTCAGCCAAGGCCAAAAACATATGAGGGTTAGGAGCAAAGCCGTATACAGTGGCATGCACTGCTTGAAACAGGTTAATCTGTTAGAGTTTGTCTTGGAAGGCTATCAGAACCCAATTTGCAATACAATTCCATCGCTTGTAATCTGGATTAACTAATCCAGTCATTCTGATATCCTGTTCAGGGTATTTTCCTTCTTCCTTCGCAAATTCATTTGCGAATATAGGGGTTCTGACGGGCATCAGCATAGAGGAGTTCTCCGGTGGAATGCAGCCGGGTCTCAAACCTCTCAACAAAATACTGTATCTGTCAGAAGAGCTGTAAAACATATCTTTCCCGTTAACCCTCTTTACAAAGATCTTCCCTGCACGAGCATCCTGGAGAAGGGTGATGTTCCACTCCATCTTCCTTGGGTAACTCGCATGAGCATACCGCGACAAAGGGAGGCAGCGAAAAATGTCAGGAATGAAGAATGATCTATCTTCCCGGTGGACTACCATCTCCTCCATCCTTGGCCTAGGCTGGGAGACTTTTTCAAAGGCGTCACCAAACAAGAATAAGGGTTTCTTGTGGATAACAGCATCTGCTGATTCCAGAGGCTGTCCATTCATCAGACACATTAAAGTTTCGCTGTCCTGGGAAATCAATATTGCCTGACGAGAAGCCGGCAGATCGTACTGAGGATAATGAACGTGAGACAGATCTTCTTTATACTCAGACTCTGAAAGGGTTCCCACAAAATGTTCATAGTTTGGATCTTCATTAGTTTCAACTGCATCAAAAACAGATGAAGATCAGTACAAGTCAAAGACTCTATTTTTCAGACAAACAAAACAGTAGAGTACACAATCCTCAGATTGCGCTGACATAGATTGCGTAATATCAGTTTGCGCATCTCATCAGGGTGCGCAAACCAATCGATTGCGCTGACATCCAGCGCAAATCAATCGATTGCGCTGACTTTCTGTCAGCACAATTCGATAGATTGCGTAGGATTACAGCCTTCATAAAAATCAAGACTGACTGTTTATGCAACCAAAAACCCTAAAAAGGGTGGCACAATTTGAACTCATCTCTAAAAAGAGGTGAGTTTCGAAGATCGGAGGAAGTCGAAACACCCTAAAAAGGGGTTTTTCGATCGGTTTAACTACCTATCAGAGCGGGGTGCGCGGACTCATGTCGAGATGCTCGCCGTGCAACTCTGTCAGATGACTCGGCCGGAGCTTTTCCCTTCGCGGCGGCGGCGGCGGCAGCATTAGATCGTCGGGGCGCCATGGCAAAGTCGTTGGAGTTGGAAGACAGTAAGGGCTCAGAGGAGATTTTTCGAGATTGTAAAGTAAAGAATTGAAAATAAAAGGACGGCTATTTATAGCCTTTGAAATACGAAATGGCTGCCTTGGATTGCGCCTAAAATTGGGGGCACTTCACTTTGCGCAGACAGCTCATCATCATGCGCAACTTGATTCAAAATTCAAAAATTCAAAGTATTTCAAAAATTTGAATCAAATCAACTTTCGAAAACTTTGAAGGGGGTCTTGTAGGTCCTAAAAAATCAAGTTGCATCAATCAACAAAGTCAAAAAATCAAGAAACCCATCATTTGGATGAATTGCACAGACAACAGATTGCGCAGCAATCCGATTGCGCATACTGCTTTGCGCACACTTCCAACTGCGCAGACTGACGTGGCAGAAGTCATCATTACCAAATCAAATCAAATCTTTTTCTGACAACTGACAGCACGAATAACAAGGAGTTTGTTCGTTTCCTGCGCCGCACAGTGCTCGAGGGCGGCTGACAGCTGGCAGCGCAAACCAATCCTGCGCAGTTTGAGTCTGCGCAAACCATGTATGCGCAATTCAACTCTGCACACTCCATCAATATAACTGATAAGTTACACGTGGCATTCATGCCATCGATTGCTCATTACGTGGCAACTGTTTATGCACGATCATGCACATTTCTATCAAATGATGCCATGTGTCCATGATAGTTGGCCCACGATCCAGTAACTGTCTGCGCAAATCAATGCTGCGCAAACCAATGCTGCGTAAATCATCCTGCGCAGTCCCAAAATAACTGAAAGTTAGTTATTTCTAGAACTCTATAAATAGAGTTCCAAGTCTTCATTTCAAGGGGGATCAAGATCAGAGATCAGAAATCAGAGAGTTCAGGAGTTCTTGCCAAAGTGCTGCTGCATTCTTCCGAGACTTTTGTCTTCAACTTCAGAGGCTTTTGCCTTCAGTTTCCAGAGTTGTTTTCAACTTCAAAGGCTTCGTCTTCACAGTTCACATCGTCTAAGGGATAAAGCAATCGTCATCAAGATTGGATTCCTATAGTTGTAATTTTCCCAGAATTCTTGTAATCTTTATTACAGTTTGTATCAATAAAGTTCTATACTTTTGTTTTTGCAAACACCCGAGGGTCTACCGAACTTCCAGCCCAATGGTGATGACTAGACGGAAGAAGATCAAAAAGCAGTACCTCAAGACACTCTTATCATACCTGTTAAGGGGCAAGTTTTTCATCCTCAATCTTCCAAGCCACTGGTTATTCACTTACCAGTTCAAAAGAAATCAGTTGATGCTGATGAAAATCAAAGGGAGCTCACCTCTTCTGAGCCACTTGTTATCGACTTACGTCGTAACAAAGACAAAAAGCAGCTCATTCCTTCTGAGCCACTTGTTGTTGATCTAAATCGCAACAAGGAAAAAAGGGAGCTCACCTCTTCTGAGCCACTTGTTATCGACCTCCGTCGTAACAAGCCTCCTTCACGTTCTTCTTCTCCCCCTCTTGTAATCAATTTGACCAAATCTGCTAAGGTTAAAGGTCCTGTTGTAAATACTGATGTACAAATCAATAAAAAAGCACCTACTTTCCAGTATATTGATGTTATTTATTATACTAAAAGTTATTTGGATATGTTAGATAGCTTCCAATCAATTACACTGGGAGTCGTACAATCTCTTCAGACAGAAGTCTCGCTTGAAGATCCAGATGATTCTTATCGTATTCACCCTTCTTTGAAAAAAGGTAAAAGTCCAGCATTTTTATATAAAAGACCGGAAACAAAGATTAACTATACGGATGATAGCAAAGTTAACGATACGGGACGTCTCCAGTTCCATCGTTATAGTCAACAATCAAAAGATATCTTCCGAAAGATGGGTTACGACTTTAAGAGCGGCCTTAACTATGGTAAAGGTAGACGAACTCCCATTCGTACAACAGTTCCGAACGGAAAATCACAAATGTATTATGACAGGACCAAGAAAGATCTCGGATATACTTCTCCTCCACTGTTATCCCCAGCAGAGTCGCCATTTTGTTTGCAAAAATAAAAGTATAAAACTTTATTGATACAAACTGTAATAAAGATTACAAGAATTCTGGGAAAATTACAACTATAGGAATCCAATCTTGATGACGATTGCTTTATCCCTTAGACGATGTGAACTGTGAAGACGAAGCCTCTGAAGTTGAAAACAACTCTGAAAACTGAAGGCAAAAGCCTCTGAAGTTGAAGACAAAAGTCTCGGAAGAATGCAGCAGCACTTTGGCAAGAACTCCTGAACTCTCTGATTTCTGATCTCTGATCTTGATCCCCCTGAAATGAAGACTTGAAACTCTATTTATAGAGTTCTGAAAATAACTAACTTTCAGTTATTTTGGGACTGCGCAGGATGATTTGTGCAGCATTGGTTTGCGCAGCATTGATTTGCACAGACAGTTACTGGATCGTGGGCCAACTATCATGGACACATGGCATCATTTGATAGAAATGCGCATGATCGTGCATAAACAGTTGCCACGTAATGAGCAATCGATGGCATGAATGCCACGTGTAACTTATCAGTTATATTGATGGAGTGCGCAGAGTTGAATTGCACATACATGGTTTGCGCAGACTCAAACTGCGCAGGATTGGTTTGCGCTACCAGCTGTCAGCCGCCCTCGAGCACTGTGCGGCGCAGGAAACGAACAAACTCCTTGTTATTCGTGCTGTCAGTTGTCAGAAAAAGATTTGATTTGATTTGGTAATGATGACTTCTGCCACGTCAGTCTGCGCAGTTGGAAGTGTACGCAAAGCAGTATGCGCAATCGGATTGCTGCGCAATCTGTTGTCTGCGCAATTCATCCAAATGATGGGTTTCTTGATTTCTTGACTTTGTTGATTGATGCAACTTGATTTTTTAGGACCTACAAGACCCCCTTCAAAGTTTTCGAAAGTTGATTTGATTCAAAGTTTCGAAATACTTTGAATTTTTGAATTTTGAATCAAGTTGCGCATGATGATGAGCTATCTGCACAAAGTGAAGTGCCCCCAATTTTAGGTGCAATCCAAGGCAGCCATTTCGTATTTCAAAGGCTATAAATAGCCGTCCTTTCATTTTCAATTCTTTACTTTACAATCTCGAAAAATCTCCTCTGAGCCCTTACTGTCTTCCAACTCCAACGACTTTGCCATGGCGCCCCGACGATCTAATGCTGCCGCCGCCGCCGCCGCGAAGGGAAAAGCTCCGGCCGAGTCATCTGACAGAGTTGCACGGCGAGCATCTCGACATGAGTCCGCGCACCCCGCTCTGATAGGTAGTTAAACCGATCGAAAAACCCCTTTTTAGGGTGTTTCGACTTCCTCCGATCTTCGAAACTCACCTCTTTTTAGAGATGAGTTCAAATTGTGCCACCCTTTTTAGGGTTTTTGGTTGCATAAACAGTCAGTCTTCATTTTTATGAAGGCTGTAATCCTGCGCAATCTATCGAATTGTGCTGACAGAAAGTCAGCACAATCGATTGATTTGCGCTGGATGTCAGCGCAATCGATTGGTTTGCGCACCCTGATGAGATGCGCAAACTGATATTACGCAATCTATGTCAGCGCAATCTGAGGATTGTGTACTCTACTGTTTTGTTTGTCTGAAAAATATAGTTTTTGACTTGTACTGATCTTCATCTGTTTTTGATGCAGTTGAAACTAATGAAGATCCAAACTATGAACATTTTGTGGGAACCCTTTCAGAGTCTGAGTATAAAGAAGATTTGTCTCACGTTCATTATCCTCAGTACGATCTGCCGGCTTCTCGTCAGGCAATATTGATTTCCCAGGACAACGAAACTTTAATGTGTCTGATGAATGGACAGCCTCTGGAATCAGCAGATGCTGTTATCCACAAGAAACCCTTATTCTTGTTTGGTGACGCCTTTGAAAAAGTCTTCCAGCCAAGGCCAAGGATGGAGGAGATGGTAGTCCACCGGGAAGATAGATCATTCTTCATTCCTGACATTTCTCGCTGCCTCCCTTTGTCGCGGTATGCTCATGCGAGTTATCCAAGGAAGATGGAGTGGAACATCACCCTTCTCCAGGATGCTCGTGCAGGGAAGATCTTTGTAAAGAAGGTTAATGGGAAAGATATGTTTTACAGCTCTTCTGACAGATACAGTGTTATGTTGAGAGGTTTGAGACCCGGCTGCATTCCACCGGAGAACTCCTCTATGCTGATGCCCGTCAGAACCCCTATATTCGCAAATGAATTTGCGAAGGAAGAAGGAAAATACCCTGAACAGGATATCAGAATGACTAGATTAGTGAATCCAGATTACAAGCGATGGAATTGTATTGCAAATTGGGTTCTGACAGCCTTCCAAGACAAACTCCAACAGATTAACCTGTTTCAAGCAGTGCATGCCACTGTATACGGCTTTGCTCCTAACCCTCATATGTTTTTGGCCTTGGCTGAGCGATACAATTACAGGACAGGAACCTTCATGACCCCGAGTGGAGAGATGGGGTTTGTACTCCACGAGATGAAGTACATCTCATACTTGCCCATGGCGGATGCTCCGTATGAGGAGTTTGTTCCCACAAATGACGAGTTGGAGAAACTCAGAAAAGAAAATGCAGAAATGGTAGCAGTGTTTGAGGAACTGCTATGCCATTACAAGATTTACTCTTTGTACTATAAGAGTGCTACGGCCAACACTTGCTATTCTTCAAAGTGGCTGCCATACTTGTTCTTAAATCATATTGAAGAGAAGAAAACCAAGGAAAATGACAAATGTTACCCTAATTTTTTCAAACCCTTAAGTAACACGGAAGTCATGAAGATGATGGAAGAAAGTAAACATTATGATAAGGAAATGAAGGATGATTATCAATGTCCACCTTTAAAGAAAGGTGACATTTTGGAGAGTTTTTTGAGAATGGGTTACAGACCCATGTCCAAAGAAGCCCAGTTAGCAGGGTTTCTAACACACTGGCTCAGACGATTCGTGGTCCCGGGATCTAGTGCAGTGGACCGTTTCCATCGCGGTGTACTTTTTGCTGCCGTCAAGCTAGTCTTCGGTTATAAGGTTGACTTGTTATCAGCAATGACCTGCAGATTGAATGCGAGTCTTCGTTTGTATATTGACTCGATGCTGAAGGCAAAGGGAGAAAAAGAATTCCCCCGCCTCGAACTGCAGTACACTTATCTCTTTGGATGGTTACTCCTCCACTATCCAACTTTAATGGACCCTGGTATGGGACCAGTAGATGGCAGCTTCTTGCGCAGATATTCTCAGGGTAAATGGAAGTACACCTCTCTGAGTGAGTGTAGATTTGTTTTAAATTTGAACAGAGGATGGAACTTCTGTTGCGCCCCTCTCCCTGCCGGTCATGACCAGATGCCACCAAACATGGTAGATTCAAAGCTGCAGCCCTTAAACCGTGTGGCCTTTGAATGGTTGAAGACAATTCGACCATCTCATTTAGTATACCGCTTTGAAGAAGAATGCTTTTTGGAACCATACCTCCCTAGCCGATTTGTCCGGCAGTTTGGATATGACCAATTCTACGTAGGGAATGCAATCACCTGCCTTCAGGGCAAGGGTTTCTTGATTGACGGGGCCCGAGCTTGGGCCTGCTACAATGCCCGTGACACAAAGGCTACCTTCTCGATGCCACCAAAGAGCACTCCTCAAGGGCCTCGGATGCTCTTCACATACTCGGTATTTTACACATCTGCAAATACTTTTGCCGAGAACTTTAATCTCGCCGATAGTTTTGCTTCTGCGACAAGATTGAGGAAAGGGAGGATAGCTTTATCAATCCCTGCAAATGATGAGGCGAACGAGCCGGCGGATGCACCTCTAGAAACTTCGAGAGAAATGATGTTCCAACAAGAGGTAAACGCAGCAATGCGTATCTCTCTGAGAGTGGGAAAGTCTCCTGCCAAGAAAAGAAGAAGAGAGGAGCCTCCTGCTCCTGCAGCAAAGAAGAAATTGGTCTTGGAGCATTCTTCTGATAAAGTTACTACAAGATCCCAATCTCGGCAGCTAGCCGAGACAAATCAGGAAGCTGCTACTACACCAACTTCTGTACAGAAACAAACAGCACCAATAGATGTAGAGAGTCCTGATAGACCTCTACATAGAAAGAAGAAGAAGAAGTTGGTCACCAGAAGAAATTTAGAAGCCTCTTCTTCCAAACAACTCCTAACTTCAGTAGATGCTGCAGCAGGACTTATAATGCCATCTCCCACACCTGTTTCTGAATCAGGGAGTAAAACCCTTGAAGAGACTGAACAGAGGGGAGATCTTGACCCCAGAACAGAAGTTGAAATACTCAGAGAAAACATCATTGAGGAGGAGCTAAATATTACACGACCTCTTTCACCTGTCGCGGAGACGACTCAGCTTCCTCCTACTCCTAAGACTCTTCGTGAAGAAGAAGAGCATGAAATGATCGCAGCTTTAGAAGATTGTTATAGCCTGCAGGAGGATCAAACCACAACTGATAGTGGGAATACAGCCCAAGAAGAAGAAGCAGATAAGGATGAAGAAAGCTCTTCGTCTGGAAATGTTGATGAGTATATACAGAATCATGAAGGGGACAACGAAGAACACATATCTCTTGATACCGCCGATGATGCTTCGGATCCTAAAAAGGATATTGAAGTGGAGGCGTCCGTAGAAAAGGTTGTTAACCCTGATGAAGACGTCGAGATAGAAATATCTCCTGAAGAAGCGGCTGGTGAAGATGTTCAGCAAGAGAATCCCGCCACCGAACCCCAAGGTATAAAACGAGATTTAACAATCTTCTTTCTTTAAAATAGATTGATATCTAATATCTTCATTTGTAGTTCTTGCAGATCTTGATACTCTACCAACACCTCTGATGGACCTGGCTATGGTGCCTATTCCGACGGTGGTTGTTAGTAGTAGCCATCATTTGTCTTGCGGTTCTGAAGCGGGTAGCAGCCAAGCTGTCGCAATTGAAGCTACTTCCGTTCAACGGGAGTCTATTCCAGCAGGAGATGCAGTTGTTGTTAGATCAAATCAAGGTAAGACTATTTTTATTTGATCTTTTTGTTTATTGGCAAATTAGTAAAATAATAATTTTACTTTTTGCAGAAGAACAAACAGGAGGAGCAGCTAGCTCCACTCTGGCTCCTTTGTTTAAAGAGTCCATCATTCAGCAGCAAAGGATTGAGCAACCGACTACCCCATCCTCAACAGGGGTAGCTTCGACTCCTGGAACTATAGCCATCAATCAGCAAGTTGTACAATCATTTACCAAATGCTTTTTTGAATCGTTGGGATCTCTTGCTCATAAGATGATAGAGAAGGAAGGAGCTGACTTTATTATGGTTAGGAAGCCAACTTCTTTTTTAATAAGAGCCATAAGGGATCAAGGAGATGAGGCTCAAGCCATTCTTCTTGAACATATATTGGATGAGTTGGAAGTATCCATAAAGAAATATAAGGAGCTCAAGAAGAAGAATATAGACTCTCTGGTGCAAGCCGAATATGAGCGACTAGCCCAAGAAGCTGATATTGAAAGGATAAACCTTCAGAACCTTTTAGAAGCTCATTCTGCAAAGTCAGCTGAATTCAACTCAAAGATAGAATCAGTTACTTTGGCAGCTGAGAACAAAGGACAGAGGCTTACTGGATTGAAAGCGGAAATTATTCGCCTTCAGAAGGAATTTGAAGAAGAAACTGCCAATCAACGACTTATGATTGAACAACTCAATGCCCTAATTCAGGAGAAAAATGAGTATGAAGAGACTCATAGTGCTGAAATTACCCGCAGGACAATAGATATGCCTGTTTTTGATGAAGAAAAAGGGATGGAAGAAGCAAGAATGAGAGTAACAACTAGTCACGAAGAAGAGTTGCAGACTTTGAAGCAACAGATCAACAATTTGATTGTTCCTCCCTCTTAATTGAAACTCTTTTGTATCTTTGTTTTTGTTGCTGTGGAAGCATTTTTTGTACTGTCTTATATTCTGATTAAATAAAAGACATTTTGTTGTGATTCCATTATTTATTGCTTATTTTATTCAGATATAAATAATAGAGATAGAAAATATATTCAGAGGTGCAAGGCATGATATATTTCTTGATGATTTTATAGAAAATAATTATATTCATTATATCTACTCAGAGGTAATATGGACGTGGCAGAATATATTGAGTAACTGGACAGTGGAGCAGCACCCGAGGGTCTACCGAACTTCCAGCCCAATGGTGATGACTAGACGGAACCCGGGCCAAGAGTGGGTTTTCCCTTTTTGATTTGCCTACTGCATTGTAAAATTATTCTTTTGAGGCGTTTAGCCGACGAGCACCTGTTAGCTCGATGCACATTTACTTACTGTCTGCCTACGGGCTGTAAACATGATTAACAAATCCTAGGGTTGATCATGTATGACTGAACTCTTGCTAGTCCTCGCATTTTGTATGACTAGCTTCATGATCAACTGAATATGTAATATTTGGGACGCCTTTTATTGTATATTTGGTGATCAAACATCTTGTAACTCTTAATACTTGCTTGAGATTGAGACAATAGGCTTGTTCCAGACCTTAAGAGACTGTTGGCTTGTAGTAAACCCTCATATATCTAGACAGCCGTGACCGTATAGCGAGGTGGATTCCATTTTAATATACGTAGCTGGCTATGTCCGCCCCCGCTCTCCAGTATTCTGGTTCAGGGGCATGACAACTGCTTTATCTTACATGTTCTCTATTTTTGTTTCTTGCTTGAATGATTGAGATAATAGATGTGAAGTGACCATAGTAAGACTTTCATGTAGTATACACCCCCCTCGTCTTGTTAGACAGCATTGATTGTATTATACGGTATTCATCTACCCGTAATACGTAGCTGGCTGAGTCATTCCCCCGCTCTCCAGTATTCTGGTTTTGGGGCGTGACAAGGTTTTAGTGGTGGCCCATGCAGGTCTGATCTCAGACTAGTGGGGTGTTTTGATTTATAGGATGTCTCAATCACACATGTTCCCCCTTGATCTCATGATTCGTTATTCTCAACCTTAGCTTGACATTCCGGTATCCTTTGACTTCATTGATCCTTCATGTTCGGTCGTTTGATTGCTCTCTTGTCCCTTTTCTTAGGGGCACCTCATCTGCATCTGTCAGAATTGAACAGCAACAACAAGAGCAACATGGACAACCTGACCAGGTTGGTCAGCAACAAGGGCCAGTACTACCTCAAGAGACCATTCAAGAAGAAGTGATAGTGGAACCAGCAGCTGGACCGCAGTATCCGGAAGTTCCAACACCACCAATAGTTCCACCTACCCCTGTGGAAGTGGACACACCGACCCTTCTGGAGATCATGAGAGGGATGATGGCTGCTCAGCAACACCAGATGTTGGCCTAGCAGCGCATGCACGCTCAGTTGCAAGAGCAGAATGTACTACTCAACCAAGGATTGCAGACGGCTTTGGAAAGAGGGGCAAGGACAGATTCAGGAGCATCAACCAGATTTTGTAAGTACAACCCCCGCCGTTTCGAGGGCACGGAAGATGCCATCTCAGCAGATGCGTGGCTTAAGGATATTGAGGCCATTTTGACAGCCGCTAAGGTACCGGCAGAAGAACGTGTAGATCAGGTGAAGTTGTTACTTCAGGATCTCGCACGTGATTGGTGGGAATCAGAGGAAGTAGGCATCAAACGTCCTGTTGCTTGGGACGATTTTACTGCAAGATTCAAGATGAAGTACTATGGAGTTGTGACGCAGTTTGAACTACAACAGAAGTTTATCAACCTCAGACAGGCTGGCAAGACTGTAGATGCTTATGCAGCGGAGTTCTGCAGATTGAGTAGGTTCACCCCAGAGATGGTAGCAACAGCAAGCCAGAGGGCTATGAGGTTCCAGCAAGGGTTTCATCTTGAGCTCTTGCAATTGATAGAGGGCCACAATTATCAGACTTTTGACAAAGTATTGACGGCAACTCGAAGGCATGAGATCACCATTCAGAGGATTACGGCAAGGACTGGAGGTCAGAAGAGATCTCACAGTCAGATTGAAGGAGGAGGGGAAGTAGCACCCCGAACAACAGCACCATCCCCTGGCATTCGTATCCACGATGTGGCGATGCGAGGGCCAGCACCACCACCCAGGCAGCAGCAACAACAACACCCAAGGAAGAACCAGCAACCCCCAGCGGGCTGTACTTATTGTGGGAAGGTAGGACACAGTAGAGATGTGTGCCGGACATTGAACGGACTGTGTTTGATATGTGGTAGTCCAGATCATCGGGTTACCACCAGTCCCATGAATTCGAGGTCAGGAGGACCAGTGCAACAATTTTCTGCTCTGCCAGTACCAGGGGCAGGCCAGTATCGAGGACCAGCGGTGGCAGTGAGACCGTTGGCACAGCGCCCGTTCATGACACAAGCTCAGATGTTTCGGCAGCAGGGACCGCCGATGCAGCAACACCATCATAGACCACCCTAGCATCACCATGGCAGGGGCCAGCAGCAGCACCAGGCTAGGCCGCAGCATGGGAACCAACAAGGAGGCCGAGGGCATGTATTCACTCTGTCCATAGAAGAGGCGTTGGCATCGGGAGATGTTGTGGCAGGTAACATTCTCGTCGCCTCATATCCCGCAGTAGCATTGTTTGATTCATGAGCATCACACTCATTTATATCTGCACAATTTGCGACACGACTAGAAATGGAGTTCGAGGCATTGCCAGTGAGGTTGAATATACTCACTGGTAATGGGCTCGTATGAGTTAGTAGGATTATTCTAGCGTGTAGTGTTGTAGTTTGCGGGCATTCCTTACCCGCCCGGTTGATAGAATTTCATGTTGGAAATTTCGACGTTATCTTAGGCATGGACTGGCTGAAAGACAGTCATGCGACAATAGATTGTCGTAGAGGGAGTATATCTTTTGATATTCCAGGAATGAAGCGGTTCACCTTAGTCAGATCAGTGGCAACTCAACAAGAGCAGGGAGTAGTGACGGCAATTGAAGAAGTTCAAGTCCCGAAGGTAGTTGAAGAATTTCTAGACGTATTTCCCAAAGAATTTCCAGGTCTACCACCAATTAGAGATATTGAGTTCAGTATAGAATTGGCACCTGAAACTAAACCGATATCAGATCGAGTTTATAGAATGGCGGATTCAGAGCAGGCCAAGGTATATCAGCACATAGAGGAACTGAAGGAGAAGCTGTTCATCCAAGCTAGCATATCACCACGGGCAGCACCAGTGGTACTTGTGGGAAAGAAGGATGGGTCATCCAGATTGTGCAATGACTACAGGAAGCTTAACGCAGCAACAGTAAAGAACAAGTACCCACTACCCAGGATCGACGACTTGTTTGATCAGTTGAGCAGAGCTAGAGTTTTCTCCAAGATAGATCTTCGTTCAGGGTATCATCAAGTGAGGGTTCGGAAGGAGGATATTCCCAAGACATCGTTCAGGTCGAAGTATGGAAATTATGAATTCTTGGTAATACCGTTTGGTTTGACCAATGCTCCAGCAATATTTATGGATTTGATGAACCGCATCTTTATGCCATACATAGATCAGTTCGTCGTTGTGTTTCTCGACGATATTCTCGTATACTCTGCTAGTGAAGAGGAGCATGAAGACCATCTCAGGAAAGTGTTACAGGTTCTGAGAGAGAACCAGTTGTATGCCAAGCTCAGCAAGTGTGAGTTCTGGACGGATCATATTTCATTTTTGGGTTATATCATATTAGGAGCTGGAGTAGCAGTGGATCCCAAGAAGGTAGAAGCAATAAAGAGTTGGCCAGTACCCAAGACCGTAGCAGATGTGCGGAGTTTCTTGGGTTTGGCAGGATATTACAGATGGTTCGTATCAGACTTTGCAAGACTTTCAGCACCCATGACCCGCTTGACACGGAAGGATGTGCCATTCGTCTGGTCGGTAGAATGCCAGACATCATTTGAGACTTTGAAGTAGAAGTTGATATCGGCACCTATTCTGACATTGCCAGTTGGACCCGGAGGTTTTACCGTTTATTGTGATACGTCAGGAAGAGGACTTGGGTGCGTCCTCATGCAACATGGGAAGGTGATAGCATACGCATCTAGGCAACTTCGAGACCACGAGAAGAATTACCCAACTCATGACTTGGAGTTGGCAGTAGTAGTATTTGCTTTGAAGCTATGGAGGCATTACTTATATAGTGACCGAGTGGACATATACATAGACCACAAAAGTCTGAAGTACATCTTTACTCAGAAGGAGCTGAACATGAGACAGAGAAGATGGTTGGAGTTGATCAAGGATTACGACGTAGAGCTTCAGTATCATCCAGGCAAGGCTAATGTGGTAGCAGACGCTCTCAGCAGGAGAGACGACGCATTTATGTTGACAACACAGAAGCACATTTTAGAAGACCTTCAGGAGATGGGCATCAAAGTTATACTTCCTAGTGATATAGGAGTTCTGACAAGTCTACAAGTTCAATCCGACTTGGTAGACAGGATCAAGGAAACTCAGGCGCAGGACCCAAGGATTCAGAAGCTTAGGGCAAAATGTGAGTCAGGACTCAGAAAGGAGATGCAAATCCATGAGGATGGTACACTTAGGTTTGGATCGCGTCTATGTGTGCCTAGTGGAGATATCAGACATGATGTTATGACAGAAGCCCACAGTTCTCAGTATTCTATACATCCTGGAGGGACCAAGATGTACCGAGATATCAAGCAGCACTTCTGGTGGAACGGGATGAAGAGGGAAATAGCTAGATTCGTTTTCCGTTGCTTGATATGTCAGCAAGTAAAAGCAGAACATCAGAGGCTAGCTGGGTTATTGCAACTACTTCCTATTCCGAAATGGAAATGGGAACATATTACAATGGACTTTGTGACCGGTTTATCGAGATCACAAAGTGGTAAAGATGCTATTTGGGTGATAGTAGATCGGCTTACAAAGGTGGCGCACTTTCTTTCTTTCAGAGTAGGGCAATCTACAGAAAGGTTGGCAGAATTGTATATGCAACAGATAGTCAGGAAGCATGGAGTCCCTGTCAGTATTGTGTCAGACAGGGATACCCGTTTTATATCACATTTTTGGAAGAGCTTACACCATAGCCTGGGTACCAAGTTAAGATTTAGCACGGCTTACTATCCCCAGACAGACGGGCAATCAGAAAGAACAATTCAGACTTTGGAAGACATGTTACGAGCTTGCACTCTGGATTTTGGAGGATCTTGGGAGAGCCACCTCCACTTAGTCGAATTCTCATACAACAACAGTTATCAAGCCAGTATCCAGATGGCGCCATTTGAAGCATTATATGGTAAGAAGTGTAGGTCGCCACTGGCATAGGATGATTGGAGAGAGGAAGATGTTAGGCCCGAAAATGATTGTCCAGACAGTTGAGGTGGTCAAGGAAATTAGAGAGCGACTTCGAGTTGCGCAGGATCGGCATCGTCATTGGGCGGACCAGCATCGTAGGCTAATAGAGTTTTCTGTCACTCTCCAGAACCAGAATACTGGAGAGCGGGGGCAGACATAGCCAGCTACGTATAATAAAATGGAATCCATCTCACCATACGGTCACGGCTGTCTAGATATGTGAGGGTTTATCTACAAGCCATCAGTCTCTTAAGGTCATAAATTATCCTATTGTCTCAATCTCAACCAACTAGTAATAGTTACAAGATATCAGACCACCAAATATACAATTGTAAGGCGTCCCAAACATTACATATCCAGATGATCATGAAGCTAGTCGTACAAAATGTAAGGACTAGCAAGAGTTAAGTTATACATGATCAACCTCGAGTTGCCAATCATGTTACAGCCCGTAGGCAGACAGTAAGTAAAATATACACGAGCTAACACTTGCTCGGCGGTTAAACGCCTCAAAAGAATAATGTACAATAGAGTGGGAGAGCCAAAAATAACCCACTCGTTGCCAGGATTCCCTCTAGTGGTCACCATGTGGCTGAAAGGCAGGTAGATCCTTTGCTGCTGCTCCGGTATCTGGCCATACAAAACCAGCTGGGTCAGACCCCAGAAAGAGCAAGTGCCACAAAGGAGGCTTCACTTAGGAACTAAAACCAGCAAATTAGCACAAGAATATAATTACTTAATAAGAGACAGTAATTTAAGAAAAAGCATGACAGGTGAATATAAAAGACAATCTTGTACAGAATCAATAAAAGACAGAACATATGGAAAAGCATGACAGGATGATATACGATGAGATAACCATGGGACTATTCAGATAACCAGGTTACAACCCGTAAACCAAACAAGGACCGGGGTTGTAACCCTTCGTCTGAACGGAACTTGGCTTCTCACACCATTTATCGGCAAGGTAAATATAAGAAATCGAGACAAGTAACAATCTTGTACAGGATCAAGACAAGACTAGACAGATTGAACCCCATCCAACAATCACGGCCAAGCAATAAGTACGGCTTGATACTTTAACTAACTAGGGTTATCACAGGCCTAGTTACTAGCAAGATGCAATGAGAATTCCAAGTCCGGTTACCTGTTTGTTACTACCTGAGTGATTCCAGCAAGAAAAGGAAAAGATAGCAGGATATAGCAGACACACTGTAGTAAGATACATGTGTCCTAAGGTACCACTCGACGGCGGGCTGAAAGTGCGCTCATCTCGACGGATAGCAACAAATCCCATGTATATATATATAAGGCCGGGACCAAAGGGGCAACATGTAACTGGGAAATTTTCTATGAACTATTTGATCAATCTAGTCATTAACCGAGCCAGATTCAGTATGAATCCCTGACCGTGGTACTCAGGGATCATGCCCTAGACATGATGCAAGACACAACCGGACTCGTAGTTTATACAGGCACAATCAATGCAAACAACCACGGTGTCCAGGCCACTGAAGTGATTTGTCAAGAGCGCGTCACGACGGGCCACTATCACTTATCAAGAGTGCGCCACGATGGGCCACTGTCAAGCATTGTCAGGGTACTTGGTCATACCATGCCAGGTACAATTATCATTTCAATCATGTCAATCAAATCAGGATTATCAAGTTCGGGACAAAAAGACGTAAGGATATAAAATGGGCGTAAAAATATGCAATAAGGAGTTACAAAACATGGACAAATAATAATAAATAACAGTACACATGGCTATTGGAAGTCATGCGGTTCAGGCATATGCGGCTAGGAATGATCTCATGCGGCTAGGAAGAGAAGTAAGCTTCATGCGGCTGGCGGGATCAAGTTCCATGCGGCTAGGTAAGGGTTGGGGCATGCGGCCAGGATCACTGGATCCCATGCGGCCAACGCAAAGAGGGCGCATGAGGCTCAGGAAGGTCAGGGGCCTTATGCGGCCAGAAAGTAACCGGATCTCATGCGGCTCAATTAGGAGCAAGGCCATGCGGCCAGGAAAGATGAGCATATGCGGCTGGGATAAATCAGGTCATGCGGCCCGGACTCAGAAGCCCATGCGGCTGGAATATAATGGGGCCTATGCGGCTAAAATATAGGAGACTACATGCGGCTGAAGATACAAAGTGCCTTATGCGACCAGACTGGTCATGAGCCTATGCGGCCAGGAGATGAAGGGGGTGCATGCAGCTCAGTTAGGAGCTCATGCGGCCAGGGAAGGGTGGTGAGCATATGCGGCTAGAATGTAAGTCTCATGCGGCTAGGATTAAATCTTCATGCGGTTGGGAGAATTGAGTTCCTGCGGCATAGACCATGCGGCCAAGTAACACAGCAAGGCTTATGCGGCCAGGAATAAAACTTGCTGCATAAAGCTTATGCGGCTAAGTCCATTCGGCTATAAACTGTTCTTCGTCTCCATCCTTCCGAGAAGAAGAACCCTTCAAGCCATGGCTCCCAAGCTCCATGAATCTTTCATCCAAAGTCCAAATCCAAACTTCCATAGGTCAAAATGGGGCAGAATGAAATACTCTACAACATGGGACCATCAAATCTCGAAAATAACAAGATTAAATAGATCAAAACCCAAAAAACCCAAAAATAATGTAAATATAGATCTACAAGAATCTAGCCATAGAAAGTGAAAATGCCAAGTTCTAAAGAGTGTTAGAATGTTGCAAAGAAGAGAATGGAACAATAAAATTAGAGTTCCTCCATGAAGCAAGATGCACTTGCCTAGACCTCTCTCTCTTTTCTGGTAGGTGAAGAGTAAAGATGGAGAAGAAGAAATGAGTAATGAGGAGAGAGAAGGAAGTTGGGGTTAATAAATGGTAGTGGTGGTAGGTAAGGGTTCATGCTAAGCCCAAACCAAGCCAAACCAATCCAAGCCCAACCTGAACCAAGCCAGGTCAAACCGAGCCAACCCAATCCTCCTTCCATCCAAATAAAACCAAGATCCACTAATCCGAATTAATCCATGAACGATAAATGATAATTAAACCACAATGCTAAATATGAAAATAAACCACAACTAACTAATCAAAGAAAAAGAGAAATACGGGTCAGAAATACGAACACGTATAAAATACGTATCACAAATTTCGGGACACTACATTTTCCGTTGGGGACCACGTGTTCTTACGGATCTCACCTACCCGTGGGATCATTAGATTTGGCGTTCGAGGGAAGTTGAGTCCGCGGTACGTGGGCCCGTTTGTTATCCTTGATCGGATAGGCGATGTTACTTATCGTTTATCCCTCCCACCTTCGTTACGAGAGGTACATGACGTGTTCCATGTATCTCAGTTACGTAGGTATGTATCGGACCCAAGCCATATCCTTTATCATTCTGAGCTGGTTGTTGGTACCAACCTGTCTTACGAGGAACAGCATGTGTCTATTTTGGACCGAAGAAAGAAGATACTCAAGAATCGAACAATTAGCCTTGTTCGGGTTGCTTGGGGTCATCACACTTTAGGGGAGTCAACATGGGAACGTGAGGATGACATCTGATCACGGTATCCGCACCAGTTTGACTCACAAGGTATATCTCTTTCTGTATACCTTGATTGTCTTAACTCTTCATACTCGTCACCTTACAAGTAGAATTGCTTGGTGTCGTCGATAGTTAAACATAGATATGCTACTTGCTATTGGCATTGTAGAATGATTGCTTACTCAAATTGCTTATACTTAGATTAGTTTAGCTCCGATGTTTCTATCCTGCTTGGATTTGAAATTCCGAGGACGAAATTTTTCTAAGGAGGGTAGAGATGTCACTTTTCGTTCCCGAAATACGTATTCTAAATACATATACTGCTGTAATATATTTATTATTTATCATATATTGTTCTGTATTTAAATTCCTTTAATTTCTTGCTAATTATTTTTTTGTATTTTACTTTCTGCATTTTACTTTCTGCTTTGCTTTTGGGTTCGGCCCGAGTTGGTTTATTTTCCGGCCTTGGGTGGTTCAACATGAACCCACCTACCACTACCCCCATTTAAAACCCCAAAACCCTTTTTCTCTCTTCATTTACTTCTTCTCATTACTCATCTTCTTCCTCATAACTCTCCCACCAACCTAGGAGAGCTAGGCAAGTACAACTTGCTTCTTGATGGATCTCTATTTTTGTTGTTCCATTGTCTCTCTCACAGGATTCTTAGATACTTTAGCACTTAGCATTTTTAATTTTCATGGCTTATTTTGTGTAGATCTAAACTTATTGTATTTTCGAATTCTCGGGTTTTGATCTAGCTAACCTTGTTATTTTTAAGTTTTGATGGTTCCATGTTGTAGAGAATTTCGTTCTACCCCATTTCGACCTATGGAAGTCCAGATTTGGGCTTGGAATAAAGGATTTAGAGAGCTTGGAAGCAATAGCTTCCATGGTTCTGTTCTCAGAAAATTCGGAGAAGAAGAACAGTCCCAGCCGCATGAAATATTTATTTTCCAGCCGCATGAAATATTTATTTCCCAGCCGCCGCATGAAATCTTTATTTTCCAGCCGTATAAAATCTTTATTTCCCAGCCGCATGAAATCTTTATTTTCCAGCCGCATGAGATTTAATTTTTCAGTCGCATGAAATCTTTATTTCCCAGCTGCATGAAATCTTTATTTCCTAGTCGCATGAAATCTTTATTTCACAGCCGCATGAAATTTTTATTTCCTAGCCGCTTAAAATCTTTATTTCCCAGCCGCCGCATGAAATTTTTATTTTCCAGCCGCATGAAATCTTTAATTTCCAGCCGCATGAAATCTTTATTTCCCAGCCGCCGCATGAAATTTTTATTTTCCAGCCGCATGAAATCTTTATTTTCCAGCCGCATGAGATTTTATTTTCCAGCCGCATGAAATATTTATTTCCCAGCCGCATGAGATTTTATTTCCCAGCCGTATGAAATATTTATTTCCCAGCCGCATGAGATTTTATTTTTCAGCCGTATGAGATCTTTATTTCCCAGCCGCATGAGATTTTATTTCCCAGCCGCATGAGATCTTTATTTCCCAGTCGCATAAGATTTTATTTCCCAGTAGATAGGTATCCATCTATAGCCCATAATGCATTTTTGACTTGTTCTTGTCCCGAATTGACATTGATTGACATTGATTGTTATCTTGACTAATAAATTGATCATGTGTTCCTAGTTGGAACTAAGAGACTGGCTAGTCGTCTTATTGAATTAAATGAATGAGACACGTTCATATTAATTATGAACTATTGTAATCGATTGGCCGATCCCGAATATTGGTATACAGGCATATGCAGGCTTCAATTTATTTATTTTTCTACAAAAGCAGCATGTGTACCTTATGGTCAAGGCACGATTTATTCCGTGGTTAGTTTTAATTGTTGTATTACGCTATGTAAGACCTACAACCTAACCGTACAGGTATCTTTGTAGAGTTGGGCATATCGTACTTTGTACGGAAGTACTCATTCTGAATGACTATGATCCATATAATGCCTGTGGTTCGTGTTACGTATCTTGGTATACGTGTACGTATTCTTGACTCGTATTGCGTATTTTTCTACATGGTTATTTTGGCATGTCATTGGTTGTGGCTTAACTTGGTTCGGCTTAGCTTGGTTTGGTTTGCTTTTGGGTTCATCATGAACCAAAAGAAAACCCCTACCTACCACCACCACTACCCTTTATTAACCCATTCCTCTTTCTCTCTCTTCATTATTCTTCTTCTTCCCTATCATAACTTCTTCAACCACCTGGAGAAAGAGAGAGAGAGCTTAGGCAAGTGCAAACTTGCTTCATGATAGATCTCAAGTTTTATTGTTCCATTCTCTTCCTTACTTGATTCCAAGCCTCTTTAGAACTTGGCATTTTCCATTTTGATGGATATTTTCTTGTAGATCTAAGTTTATATTATTTTCGGATTTCTTGGGTTTTGATCTACCAAACTTTATTATTTTCATATTTTGATTGTTCCATGTTGTAGATAATTCAATTTCATGCAGTTTTAGCTTTTATTTCGCTAGATTTCGACTTCGGATGAGAAAGTTATGGCCAAAACAATTTTTGGTCATTTCTATGTTCATCTGCAGCATGAACAGCATGTCGCAGTTGGCGCATATGATGTCTCTGTTGACGCATGTCGCAATTGACTAATATGATGTCGCTGTTGGCGCATGTCGCAGTTGGCGCATATGATGTCTCTGTTGACGCATGTCGCAGTTGACGAATATGATGTCGCTGTTGGCGCATGTCGCAGTTGGCGCATATGATGTCTCTGTTGACGCATGTCGCAGTTGACGAATATGATGTCGCTGTTGGCGCATGTCGCAGTTGGCGCATATGATGTCTCTTTTGACGCATGTCGCAGTTGACGAATATGATGTCGCTGTAGGCGCATGTCGCAGTTGGCACATATGATGTCGCTGTTGGCGCATGTCGCAGTTGGCGCATATGATGTCGCTGTTGAGCCGCATGAGCCACATGAGGCACATGTCGCAGTTGGCACATATGATGTCGCTGTTGGCGCATGTCGCAGTTGGCACATATGATGTCGCTGTTGGCGCATGTCGCAGTTGGCACATATGATGTCGCTGTTGGCGCATGTCGCAGTCGGCGCATATGATGTCGCTGTTGAGCCGCATGAGCCGCATGAGCCGCATGTCGCAGAATAGGCCGCATAGTGCCTGTTTTGGCTATTCTATGTCTTATTTGCATGATTTGTGGTCAGAAATTCTCCCAACTCCCAACGTCATAGTTGTATATCTTTCCCTTGGCTTCAAGAATATGTCACTAGTTATTTTATGCAAGTTTCTCCCATTTATGATAATGTGAGAATAGAACACGATAGTGGTCCACTGTGGCGCACTCTTGACAAGTAAACTGGCATGATATGTCTCGACATGCTGTTATGACAGCTAGCCTGACATGACAAGTATGACTGACCTGGACACCGTGGGCGATTGCGTTTGTACAAATAAACTGGTACTATCTTGCATCATGTCTAGGATGGAGATCCCTGAGTACCACGGTCAGGGTTACCTACTGAAATTGACTAAGGCTAATTAACTAGAATGATTCAGTAGTCATGAAGAGATTCCCAGCTACAGGCAATCCCGTTATCTGGGCGCATTAAGTGGACTTGTAGCCTACCGACGAGTAGGGCACATTTTCAGCACACAGTCATGTGGTGCACCCTTCATAAACGGACATTCGACCCGGATAATCGGATGGTCTGCAGGGCTTGTGGCTGTTGGGATAATCTCATTGCATCTTGCTAGTAACTAGGCCTGTGATAACCCTAGTTAGTTAAAAGTATCCAGCCGTACTCTTGATTGGCCGTGATTGATTGGATGAAGTTTATTCCAGCTTAGTCTTATCCTGATCCTGTACAAGATTGTATCAGGACATGATTTCTCGTATCGATAAATGATGGGACACCAAGTTCTGTTCAGGTGAAGGGTTACAACCCCGGTCCTTGTTTGGTTTAAGGGTTGTAACTTGGCTATCTGAATAGTTCCATGGTTATCCTATCATATATCGTCCTGCTTATTGTGCCTGCATTAACAATAACGACCGGGGGTCCAGTTCTGTTCAGGCGAAGGGTTACAACCCCGGTCCTTGTTTGGTTTAAGGGTTGTAACCTGGCTCCCGGAGCAGTTCTGTGTCCTCTCCTCGTTTATTGTCTTATTGCTCCCCATGTCATGCTTGTCATGTTTTACCTTACTTCAATATCGTGATTATTTATACCGACATTAACAATAAAGATCAGGGTTCCAGTTCTGTTCAGGCGAAGGGTTACAACCCCGGTCCTTGTTTGGTTTAAGGGTTGTAACCTGGCTCCCGGAGCAGTTCTGTGTCCTCTCTTCGTTTATTGTCCTCATTGTACCAATAGTATTTGAGACGGGTTTCTATTCAGGTGAAGGGCTGCAACCCCGGTCCTTGTTTGGTTTAAGAGTTGTGACCTGGCTACTTGAATGGTTTCCTCGTACTCAGTTTACTGTTGTTATCTCTATTATTATCAGTTCTTTAATTATTATTTATCTTTATTATTCTATTGTGATATGCTGGTTTTAGTTCCTAAGTGAAGTCTCATTTGTGGCACTTGTTCTTTCTGGGGTCTGACCCAGCTGGTTTTGTATGGCCAGATATCGAAGCAGCAATAGAGGATCCACCTGTCTTCCAGTCCGATGGGGACCACCAGGCGTAACCAGGGCAACGAGTGGGTTTCTTTTGTCCTCCCACTCTATTTGTAAAAAAAATTTTTTTGAGGCGTTTAGCCGACGAGCACGTGTTAGCTCGGTTGCATCTTTACTTACTGTCTGCCTACGGGCTGTAATATGATTGACAAGTCCTAGGGTTGATCATGTATGACTGAAACTCTTGCTAGCCCTAACATTTTGTACGACTAGCTTCATGATCATCCGAATATGTAATGTATGGGACGTCTTGCTATTATATATTTGATGCTCTGACATCTTGTAATTGTTATTACATTGCTTGAGATTGAGACAATAGGCTTGTTCTTGACCATAGGAGACTGATGGCTTGTAGTTAAACCCTCATATATCTAGACAGCCGTGACCGTATAGTGACGTGGATTCCATCTCATTATACGTAGCTGGCTATGTCTGCCCCCGCTCTCCAGTATTCTGGTTCTGGGGCGTGACATGGTTTAAGTGGTGGCCCATGCAGGTCTTGTAAATCAAGATATGTGAGGGTTTACCGAATAGATGTCTCAATCAGTACTCGCCCTTGATCTCTACTCGTATCCTCTTGATCCCTGAAAATCTTGACCTGATCACATGCTTGTATCGTTGATCTGTCCTGGTCCTTCCTTATTGTTCCCTATGTCGTCTTCTTCAGCGACATTGTTCTTGGACCTACCGATCAGCAAGGCGGAGCACCTCCCGCGGACCAGCAACAACCTGGAGATCAAGCCCAGCATTCAGGAGTAGCCTCCAGAGTTATGCCTACTGAAGGAGAACCCCCAATTCAGCCCGTCCAGCCTACAGAGCCTGATGATGGCACTTTGGCGGGTCTCATCAGGTCCCTATTAGCTTCCCAGGATCGTCGCGGAGATGCCTTACACCAGGCGGTGGCAGATGCTTTGACCAGAGGAGATCATCAGGGTAATAGCGCGGCCAACAGCTTCAAGCGCTTGAACCCTCCCTTCTTCGACGGCAGTGAAGATGCGATCGCTGCAGATGCATGGGTTCAGGACACAGAGGTGATTCTAGAAGCAGCCAAGACTCCAGAGAACGAGAAGGTGGCCGTAGTGCGCCTGCAGTTACTAGATCTTGCCCGCAGTTGGTGGGCAGCGCAGGCCGATGGATTAGTGGCCCCTATTTTATGGGCAGTATTTGTCACGCCCCGAGTCGACAAACCGTTCGTCCTCGGTGTTACTTTGCCGATTCGATCGTCCTCGCTAAGGCGTGATGCCGCACGAGCCTGGAGTTGCGCTCGTGCAAGGCAAGATGACAAGTTCTCAAATGGTTATCGTTAAATTTTGATATTAATACGCCAAGTCGAAACTTCACAATTTACATCAGAATATAAGACGCAGTATAGGAAGATAGAAATGCTTTTCATTCATAGCTTGCAACGAAGTGCAAGTCATAATTTACATTGGATGCCGTTGCGGCTACATTGATTGAAAACAGAAAGAAGATACATTCGACAAGTTGCCTGAACTAACGCTTGCCGTTCCATACATTCGCCCCTTTATACAAAGCCGTCGACTTGAATTGGCTTCAAAATACTTCTGCATAGGAAGAGCTTCAAAACGCCTCTCCGTACTTCAGCTCCAGTTTAGTTGGGCGCGCCCGTCGCACCTGGGGAAATTGGGGGAATGGGATTAGCACACTTGCTAAGTGGACGAGACGAACCCACTCGTCTAAACCGACTCTGATTGTTAGGGTAGGCATGCTTTAGAGTTGTCTTACTATTAGAACTAAATGAATTCAGTTCATATTCGATAGCCATCTTTGCGTAATAAAGCATACAGAGACCCATAGCAGTTTATCATATTTCTTACCACGGCCGTGCTCGTCCCTGCATGAAAACAGAGATAATATTTATCCTGCATAAGACAATAGGTGAGCATGCTACTATCTTATATGCGGTCATTGATGTTACACATCACATGGGACTATCTCAACGGCATTTCGGCCCGCTCAGTCTAGGTTGCAAGCCTGACTGACGGTCCCGCAATGCATCAGTGCCGAAGCACGATTATTCATTCCCCCTAGGTCGAGTCGATTCCGATGTCCCGGATATCGATTTGAGGAAAATATCAACTTGTGCACAAGCTGTCCATGACCATGCCAATGCGTGAACAGTTTAACATATGCAACAGTTTTGTATAGCGCGGACAGTATTCAACGACATTATCATTTATGGCAACTTATGCATCGATTCATTTTCCCCGAAGCCATACACTCGATTTAGCGTCCCGTAGGCGCCAAATTGTCTGAGGCATCAAAACCCATGTTCACGTTTCATAATATTTTGCAGCACTTGAAATAGTCTATCTTTTTCTGTAAACCTTAAACTTTTTGGTTTATGTGAAAAACTTGTATTTGTAAATCGAAACATTTTTCCCGAGTTCTTGACTTAGTGGATTGGCATGCAATTAACTTGGCATCGTTCGATCTGAATGGATTCGAAGCAAGGATTAAGTTTGCGGGACAGAATAGAAAAGAAGGCCGAATCACCCACCGATTACTTGGCTTCGTGCAGGTCGTCGAAGCGCTACGCAACGTCAATCCTTAGTTACGCGAGCTCCTGCAATGCATCAACACTTTGTTAGATTTCTTTCTTTTCCCCTTGCATCGAAATTTGTAATTACATCCATGAAAACGACGCGAAAGCACTTCAATCAAGCCAAGCGGCAAAGCTCCAAGAAAACCATACAGCGGTCCGGTCCCGTCGAAGGGACTCTTATAGAGAGCTCGCGCGCCGAGACGCAGCCCGCTGCATCTAGGACTTGTTCCAACAGAAGTCGTTCCATTAGTTGGATCGATTCTCGTATCTTCCGTCCAAATCGAATTGAATCGATGCCGCAAGGCGTTAACGTTTACCAAGCTTAGCGATCGAGTCAGATGGCCATCTGAGTTCCCGGCCGATCTGACTCGGCGCTAGCATATTATGAAGTTCCGTCGCCTATCGAAAGCGGGGCGCTACATAATATACCACTAAGAAAAAGTTTCGTCCCGAAACTTAAGAACAAGGGTCGGACCTTAATTTAGACGAACAACGCAGGGTACTTCTCCTTCATCTCCGCCTCCATCTCCCACGTCGACTCCTCGACTGTATGGTTCCGCCAAAGCACGCGGACCAAGGACATCGACCGATTTCGTAGCACCTTTTCCTTGCGGTCCAAAATTTGAATAGGCTCCTCCGAGTAAGACAAGTCAGTACGTAGCTCCAACTGATCGAAGCTAACCACATGACTTGGATCGTGCACGTATTTTCGAAGTTGTAAAACGTGGAAAACATCGTGCACATCGGCTAAGGCAGGAGGTAGTGCGATCCGATAAGCAACAGTCGCAACTCGCTCAATGATCTCGAAGGGGCCTACAAATCTCGGGCTCAATTTGCCTTTAACGCCGAACCGCATCACTCCGCGCATGGGCGTTACTTTCAGAAACACATGGTCTCCGGCCAAGAACTCTAGTGGTCGTCGACGAAGATCTGCGTAGCTCTTTTGTCGACTTTGCGCGATGCGGAGTCTATCTCGGATCAAGCGGACCTTTTCGACGGCCTGCTCCACCAGTTCCGGTCCCAGCACTTGTCGCTCTCCGACTTCATCCCAGCATATCGGCGAACGGCACTTCCTTCCGTAGAGCGCTTCGTATGGAGCCATCTGAATACTCGACTGATAACTGTTGTTATACGCAAACTCCGTAAGCGGCAAATGCGTATCCCAACTAGTCTTTAGGTCGATCGCACACAGACGCAGCATGTCTTCTAGGATCTGGTTGACTCTCTCCGTCTGGCCGTCTGTTTGGGGATGGTACGCCGAACTAAAGTTCAGTTTGGTTCCTATCGCCGCTTGGAGGCTCGTCCAAAAACGCGATAGGAATCGCCCGTCTCTGTCCAAAATTATTGAGGCCGGCACCCCGTGCAGTCGAACAATCTCATCGACGTAGATTTACGCTAACCGATCGACGCTCCATCCTACTTTAATTGCGATGAAGTGAGCCGACTTGGTCAATCTATCAACAATGACCCAAATCGCGTCATTCCCCCGCGGCGTCTTCGGAAATCCCACAATGAAATCCATCGAGATATTGTCCCACTTCCACTCGGGAATGGAGATGTTCTGCAGCTCTCCGCCGGGCCTCTGGTGTTCCGCCTTCACCTGCTGACACGCCATGCATTGTGATACGAACGTAGCCACATCTTTCTTCATACCGTGCCACCAAAAGTTTGTGCGCAAGTCCTTGTACATCTTGGTGCTCCTAGGATGTAACGAGTACTTCGCATAATGCGCCTCCGTCAGAATTTCTTTTCTGAGTTCGGCAGTTTCAGGAATGCAGAGCCTTCCCTTTAGTCGCATCGTCCCGTCTCCGTCTTCCGCAAAGTCAGTCGCCCTTTCCGTTGAAATCAGCTCGCGCATCTTCTTCAGGAATGAGTCGTCCTCCTGTGCGGTCTTTATCTTGCTAAGCAGGCTCGATCCTAACTTCAGTTGAGCTAGGTGCAGGTGTCGATACTCAATTCTGAGTTCGATACCCATCGCTTCAAGGTCTCGCTTTATCTCCTTGTTTATGGCCAGTGTTCCCATAAACATTCTGCTGAGTGCGTCGGCCACCACGTTTCCCTTGCCCGGTGTGTACTCGATCGTTAGCTCGTAATCTTTTATGAGTTCGAGCCATCGTCGCTGTCGTAGGTTGAGTTCCCGTTGCGTGAACAAGTACTTCAGGCTTTTATGATCTGTGTAGATTCTGCATGCTACACCGTAGAGATAGTGCCGCCATAACTTCAATGCAAAGACGATCGCCGCCAATTCTAAGTCGTGCGTCGGATAATTTTTCTCGTGCTGCTTCAACTGCCGTGAAGCGTAGGAGATGACTTTGTCTCTCTGCATGAGTACGCACCCGAGGCCAGTTCCTGATGCGTCGCTGAATATCTGAAAGCCTTCGGGACCGTCTGGAAGTGCAAGGATTGGAGCTGAGACGAGCCGTTGCTTCAACTCTTGAAAGCTGGATTCACAGTCGTCGCTCCATTCGAATACTACTCCCTTCTGGGTGAGGCGAGTCAGAGGCGACGCTAGTTTTGAGAAGCTTCGCACAAATCTACGATAGTAGCCCGCTAAGCCCAGGAAGCTCCGAGTGTCGCTAGCCGAGGCAGGTCGTTTCCAATCCACCACCGCATCAATCTTCTTTGGGTCCACCGCGACACCTTTGGCAGAGATTACGTGCCCAAGGAATGTCACGCTACTCATCCAGAACTCGTACTTACTCTGCTTGGCGTACAATTTGTTTTCACGCAGAATCTGCAGTACCGTCTTCAAATGTTCCGCGTGCTCTTCCCGATTCTTTGAGTAGACAAGGATATCGTCGATGAATATGACTACAAATTTATCTATTTGAGGTCGGAAGACTCGGTTCATCAGATCCATGAAAGCGGCAGGGGCATTCGTCAAACCGAACGGCATGACGAGGAATTCGTAATGACCATATCGAGTGCGGAAGGCAGACTTCGATATGTCGTCGGACTTGATCTTCAACTGATGATAGCCTGAACGAAGATCGATTTTTGAAAATATCGCCGCGCCTTGCAGTTGGTCAAACAAGTCGTCGATTCGCGGCAAAGGATACTTGTTCCGCACGGTCGCCTTGTTGAGTTCCCGATAGTCGATGCATAGCCGCAACGACCCATCTTTCTTCTTCACGAACAGTACGGGAGCTCCCCACGGAGAGACGCTAGGGCGAATAAATCCGCGGTCTAGCAACTCTTGTAATTGCACCTTCAGCTCCTTCAGTTCTGCTGGAGCCATTCGGTAAGGCGCCTTTGATATCGGCCGTATATCCGGAAAGGTGTCGATGCTGAATTCAATTTCTCGATTCGGCGGCATTCCGGGCATCTCGTCAGGAAAGACGTCAGGAAAATCTGCCACAACATCAGTCTGCATTGTGTTTGTATTACCCGTTCGCGTGTCTCGAACTGATGCCAAGTATCCCGCACAGCCGGAACGCAGCATACGCCTTGCCGAGATTGCCGACACCATCATCGCCGTCTTCGAGGCCGTACCGCACGAATATGAGAACTCTGTCTCGCCAGGAAGGCGAAACACCACTCTCTTCTCCGCGCACTCGATCGTTGCACGACAAGCGCCCAACCAATCCATGCCCAGGATTATGTCGTAATCTTTTATGTCTAGCACGACGGCATCCAGGGATAGATATCTTCCTCCGATGCAAATGTGGCCATCCCTACAAATAAAGTTCGCAGGCAAATCGACTCCCGACGGAGTGCTAACGCTAATATTTATATCTAGTGATTGCATGGTTATTTTATTTTCTTTCGCAAAATCAGCAGATATAAAGCTATGCGTCGCACCCGAATCGAATAAGACTCGAGCAGGTATACTTTTGTAGAGTAATATACCTGTTACAACAGTATCGGACACGAACGCCTCGTCCCGAGTTAAGGCATAAACTCGGCCTTGAGCTCCGTGTCGTTGGTTCTGCTGGTTGACGGGCACCGCATTTGCGCCTTGCAGTATCGGCGCTTTATGCGGATTCGGGACGTTCCTCGGTGGGTTATGTTGATTCGGACCTTTGTGCGGGCAATATATAACTATATGGCCTACCTCGCCACACTTGTAGCAAGATCTCGTGACGCAGTCGACGGTTCGGTGCCCACGCCTACCGCACCTGGTGCAGTGTTGACTGCCATGGCCTCGATCATCGAATCTGTTCGGACGCTTTGTTATTCCCGATCCCCCGGAGCCGGCATCGTTAGGACGCTTGTTGAAGTGGTTACGGATGCCTCTACTCGACATATGGCCAAAGATGCGTTCACTATTAAGAGCGACATTATAGGATTCACGGTATGTTCGGCACCTTTGATTCACGACGTCCCTTCGCAGTTCGTCATTTTGGCCCTGTTGGAAGCGTTCACACCAGGCTTCCTTGTTGGGCAGAAAGGCGCCGGCAAACTTTGCCAGCTTTTAGAAGCTCGAATCATAATCGTCGACAGACATATTTCCCTGTCGCAGCATCATGAACTCGTCTTCTTTTTGTTGACGGACGGCACGAGGAACGTACTGTTCGAGGAAGGCTCCCTTGAATATTTTCCAGGAAATCGTGGCGTCTGTATCTGCTTCATAGATTTCCTGCTTTTTAGTGGCCCACCAGTCATACGCCCTCAGTTGTAACTGTAACGCCGCACAAGTTACCCGCTGGGACCCTTCGATGCTAAGCAGATTAAACAGGTCCTCCATCTCCGCGAGCCATCCCACGATCACATCAGGCTCCGCTCGGCCGTTGAACTTCGGTGGATTCATCTTGCGGAACTCCTTTGCCTTGAACAAGGAAGAAGAATCTATCATTTGCGGTTGAGTCTCTTCTTCCTCGTTTTCTTCTTGGTTGCCTTGGTTTCCCTCGGGCCCTTCATCCGTCGTCTTCGTGTTGCCCGCCATTCTGCTGACTATTTGAGTCAGGGCATTCATCTGTTTTTGTTGCGCTTCGAATTGGGCTTTGAATTGTGTCTGAAGCTGCTGCTGCTGCAGCTCCATCAACTGTAGCATCTTTTGCATAGTCGTCTCGCTAGGCTCGATGCTTTTTGTGCTCGACGTACTATCTACAGTTTGGGTTGGGGCGGGATTGTTCCTTTTCTTAGTCATTCCTACAAAACAGAGTAAACCCGTTAGTATTTTTCAAAAATATCTACGGGCTTACCTGTATGGAACTTTTATTTCACGCAACATGCCGACAAGCATTCAATCGAGCTATTGCAACGGACATTCCAATAATGAAACATCTTTCGAAAATCCGAGGAAACATAACTGTGCTCTGATACCAATTTGTCACGCCCCGAGTCGACAAACCGTTCGTCCCCGGTGTTACTTTGCCGATTCGATCGTCCTCGCTAAGGCGTGATGCCGCACGAGCCTGGAGTTGCGCTCGTGCAAGGCAAGATGACAAGTTCTCAAATGGTTATCGTTAAATTTTGATATTAATACGCCAAGTCGAAACTTCACAATTTACATCAGAATATAAGACGCAGTATAGGAAGATAGAAATGCTTTTCATTCATAGCTTGCAACGAAGTGCAAGTCATAATTTACATTGGATGCCGTTGCGGCTACATTGATTAAAAACAGAAAGAAGATACATTCGACAAGTTGCCTGAACTAACGCTTGCCGTTCCATACATTCGCCCCTTTATACAAAGCCGTCGACTTGAATTGGCTTCAAAATACTTCTGCATAGGAAGAGCTTCAAAACGCCTCTCCGTACTTCATCTCTAGTTTAGTTGGGCGCGCCCGTCGCACCTGGGGAAATTGGGGGAATGGGATTAGCACACTTGCTAAGTGGACGAGACGAACCCACTCGTCTAAACCGACTCTGATTGTTAGGGTAGGCATGCTTTAGAGTTGTCTTACTATTAGAACTAAATGAATTCAGTTCATATTCGATAGCCATCTTTGCGTAATAAAGCATACAGAGACCCATAGCAGTTTATCATATTTCTTACCACGGCCGTGCTCGTCCCTGCATGAAAACAGAGATAATATTTATCCTGCATAAGACAATAGGTGAGCATGCTACTATCTTATATGCGGTCATTGATGTTACACATCACATGGGACTATCTCAACGGCATTTTGGCCCGCTCAGTCTAGGTTGCAAGCCTGACTGACGGTCCCGCAATGCATCAGTGCCGAAGCACGATTATTCATTCCCCCTAGGTCGAGTCGATTCCGATGCCCCGGATATCGATTCGAGGAAAATATCAACTTGTGCACAAGCTGTCCATGACCATGCCAATGCGTGAACAGTTTAACATATGCAACAGTTTTGTATAGCGCGGACAGTATTCAACGACATTATCATTTATGGCAACTTATGCATCGATTCATTTTCCCCGAAGCCATACACTCGATGTAGCGTCCCGTAGGCGCCAAATTGTCTGAGGCATCAAAACCCATGTTCACGTTTCATAATATTTTGCAGCACTTGAAATAGTCTATCTTTTTCTGTAAACCTTAAACTTTTTGGTTTATGTGAAAACTTGTATTTGTAAATCGAAACATTTTTCCCGAGTTCTTGACTTAGTGGATTGGCATGCAATTAACTTGGCATCGTTCGATCTGAATGGATTCGAAGCAAGGATTAAGTTTGCGGGACAGAATAGAAAAGAAGGCCGAATCACCCACCGATTACTTGGCTTCGTGCAGGTCGTCGAAGCGCTACGCAACGTCAATCCTTAGTTACGCGAGCTCCTGCAATGCATCAACACTTTGTTAGATTTCCTTCTTTTCCCCTTGCATCAAAATTTGTAATTGCATCCATGAAAACGACGCGAAAGCACTTCAATCAAGCCAAGCGGCAAAGCTCCAAGAAAACCATACAGCGGTCCGGTCCCGTCGAAGGGACTCTTATAGAGAGCTCGCGCGCCGAGACGCAGCCCGCTGCATCTAGGACTTGTTCCAACAGAAGTCGTTCCATTAGTTGGATCGATTCTCGTATCTTCCGTCCAAATCGAATTGAATCGATGCCGCAAGGCGTTAACGTTTACCAAGCTTAGCGATCGAGTCAGATGGCCATCTGAGTTCCCGGTCGATCTGACTCGGCGCTAGCATATTATGAAGTTCCGTCGCCTATCGAAAGCGGGGCGCTACAGTATTCAGGGAGAGATTCCAGACCAAGTATTTTGATGCTGTAGCTCGGTATGATCTATAGACGAGGTTCACCAATCTGAAGCAGATGGGAAGGACGGTCGATGGATATGTGGCCGAGTTCTCCAGGCTTAGTCGGTTTGCTCCCACCTTGGTGGCGACCGAGTTCAATAGAGCCCAGCGGTTCCAGCAGGGGCTCCACCTAGAGATTTTATTGGCAGTAGAGCAGTTTGAGCATCAGACTTTTGATCCAGTATTGAGAGCAGCCCGGAGGCATGAGTATACCTCCCAGAGGATCGTGGATAGGACCGGAGGTCGAAAGCGATCTCACGGCCAGATGAATCAGTCTTCAGCACCAGCCCCGGCAGCCAGGGCTTTGACCATTGGAGCTCCGAGGCAGGCGGCCTCAGTGACGTCGGTTCAGCATTCCACCCCGACGCACCCTCAGCAGCAGAAGCAGTCTTCCGCAGTGGGATGTTCACACTGCAGAAAGCCAGGTCATGTGGTATCGGAGTGTCACAGAGCACAAGGTTTGTGCTTGGTTTGTGGTGCCCCGGACCACAGGGTTGGGAATTGCCCGAACAAAGGGAGTTCATCCGCCTTCTCTAGTCCTTCAGTTAGAGGACCAGCACCAATCCAGCAGCAGCAGCAGCTGCAGTACCCGTTCTCGAGGCTATTGCCGACGCAGGCCCAGGCATTCCAGCAGCAGAGACCGCAGCAGTATGCCCAAGCCCAAGCCTTGATCCAGAGCAGGCAGAGGAATTTTTAGCAGAGGGGACCCGCACCCCGAGGACATGGTCAAGTGCTGGCTTTGACCATGGGAGAAGAAGGAATAGCACCAGGTGAGGTGGTAGCAGGTACTATTCTCGTCAACACCTTTCCAGCTTCAGTATTATTTGATTCTGGTGCCTCGCATTCATTTATGTCTGCACGATTTGCGACACGGGTAGGACTGGAGCCCGAGTCATTATCAGTAAGGCTCAATATACTTACTGGTAACGGACTTGTGGGAGTAGATAGAGTGTTTTCCTCTGTCGGGTCGTAGTTAGCAGTAGAGAATTCCCCGCTAGATTAATAGAGTTCCCGATGGCCGATTATGATGTGGTCTTAGGGATGGATTGGTTGAGGGACCAGTATGCTAGGATAGACTGCCACATTGGCAGGGTTATTTTTAGCATTCCAGGCGAGCCGGAGTTTTCCTTCTCCCGAGGCAAAGTTGAACCTTCTCTTCCAGTATTACGGATGGCAGTAGCAGCAGTGCAGTTGCCTCGGATAGTCGAAGAGTTTCCAGATGTTTTTCCAGAAGAGCTTCCAAGGATGCCGCCAGAGCGAGAGATCGAGTTTACCATCGACTTGATTCCCGGGACAGCCCCAGTGTCAGAAAGAGTCTACAGGATGGCGCCATCAGAGCTAGAGATATTGTACAAGATGATTGAAGAACTCAGAACCAAGGGATTCATTCGTGCTAGTGGATCGCCTTGGGGAGCCCCGATGCTTCTTGTGAAAAAGAAGGATGGTACGTCCAGATTGTGTGTTGACTATCGTACCTTGAACTCAGTAACAATTAAGAACAGATATCCTCTCCCGAGGATAGATGACTTGTTTGATCAACTCCAAGGGGCGTCAGTATTTTCGAAGATTAACTTACGGTTAGGGTACCATCAGATCAGAGTCAGAGAGCAGGACATCCCGAAGACAGCTTTCAGATCTAGATATGGACATTGGGAGTTCCTTGTGATGCCATTTGGAGCAACCAATGCGCCGGCTGTATTCATGGACCTCATGAATCGTATCTTTATGCCTTATTTGGATCAGTTCGTGATTTTGTTCCTAGACGACATCCTGGTCTACAGCAAGAGTGAGGCGGAGCATGAGCAGCATCTCCGAGTTGTCCTCCAGATTCTCAGAGAGCACCAGTTATATGCCAAGTTTAGTAAATACGAGTTCTGGCTCGATCGTATTTCATACTTGGGTCATATCATCACCAGAGGAGGAGTAGAAGTGGATCCCCAGAAGATCGTGGCCATTAAAACGTAGCCGGTACCTAGCACAGTGGCAGAAGTTCGCAGTTTCCTTGGATTGGCCGGCTACTACCGGCGATTCGTTTCAGACTTTGCTCGGATTTCAGCGCCATTGACCCAGTTGACCCGCAAGGATGTGCAGTTTGCTTGGACAGCAGAATGCCAGGATTCTTTTGAGAGGTTGAAGCGAGGCTTGATGACGGCTCCTATTCTCACGCTTCCAGATGGAACTGGAGGATTCTCAGTGTATTGTGATGCTTCGGGCAGAGGTTTAGGATGTGTTCTGATGCAGCATGGGAAGGTAATAGCTTATGCGTCACGACAACTTCGTGATCATGAGAGGAATTACCTAACCCATGACTTGGAGCTGGCAGCAGTAGTGTTTGCACTTAAGTTGTGGAGACATTACGTATATGGAGATAGGGTGGAGATTTTCACCGACCACAAGAGCCTGAAGTATGTTTTCACCCAGAAGGATCTTAACATGCGTCAGAGAAGATGGCTAGAGCTGCTTGTGGATTATGATGTCAACTTGCAGTATCACCCAGGGAAGGCCAATGTTGTTGCGGATGCATTGAGCAGGAGAGCCGAAATTTATTTCCTAACAGCACAACCAGAGCTGTTAGCCGATCTTCAGAAGATGGGAATAGAAGTTGTCCTCCCTACCAGTGTGGCATTGATGGCCAGCATGCAAGTCCAGTCCACTATAGTCGAGAGGATCCGAATGGCACAGTCAGCAGATTCTAAGCTTCAGCGACTTAGAGCAGAGTGTGAGGCAGGACGTAGACCAGAGTTATGCATTCATGAAGACGGTACACTTCGACATGGTAAGCATCTTTGTGTACCCAGTGGAGATATCAGACAGGAGATCATGGCAGAGTCCCACAGTTTGCAGTATTCCATTCATCCCGGTGGTACGAAGATGTACCGTGATATCCGCCAGTACTTTTGGTGGAATGGCATGAAGAGGGAGATAGCCCGGTTTGTCTCTCGTTGTTTAGTCTGCCAACAAGTTAAGGCTGAACATCAGAGACCAGCTGGACTACTTCAACCATTGTCGATTCCCGAGTGGAAATGGGAGCATGTAACCATGGACTTTGTGACTGGATTGCCTAGAACCCCGGCTGGCAGAGACGCTATTTGGGTTGTCATAGACAGGCTCACGAAGGTGGCTCACTTTCTCCCGTTCAGAGTTGGTCAGTCGACGGCTCAGCTAGCAGAGATATATCTCCGACAGATTGTCAGATTACACGGTGTACCAGTCAGTATCACTTCAGATAGAGATTCAAGATTTACGTCGCACTTTTGGCGTAGCTTGCAAGAAAGTTTGGGAACTCACCTCCAGTTCAGTTCAGCTTATCACCCGCAGACAGATGGCCAGTCAGAACGTACGATCCAGACTCTTGAAGATATGTTGCGGTCATGTACACTCGACTTCGGTGGTTCGTGGGAAGATCACGTGCACCTGGTGGAGTTCTCGTACAACAACAGTTTCCAGGCCAGTATCCAGATGGCACCGTTCGAGGCACTGTATGGTAGGAAGTGTCGATCCCCGCTAGCCTGGGATGATGTTGGAGAGAGGCAGATGCTTGGTCCGGAAATGATTGCTCAGACCGTTGAAGTTGTCAGAAGAGTCAGAGATCATCTTCGAGTTGCCCAAGATCGCCAGCGTCATTGGGCCGATTCTCATCGGCGCCCTCTTGAGTTTTCTGTCGGTGACCATATATTCCTGAGGATTTTGCCTAACCACGGCGTCATTCGTTTCGGCGTACGAAGAAAGCTTAGTCCTAGGTATATAGGGCCGTTCGACATTCTGGAGCGAGTAGGAGATGTATCCTATCGTCTCGCTCTTCCACCGTCGTTACGTGAGGTGCATGACGTATTTGATGTATCCCAACTGTGACGGTATATCCCGGACCCGAGCCACATCCTGGATCATTCGGAATTGGTTGTTGGTACCAACCTTTCGTATGAGGAGAGGCCCGTGTCTATATTGGACCGAAGAGAGAAGATACTCAAGAACAAGACTATCAAGTTAGTCCGAGTTGCTTGGGGTCATCACTCTTTGGGTGAGTCGACGTGGGAGCGTGAGGATGATATCCGATCGCGATATCCCGACCTGTTTGACTCGTAAGGTATAATGTCTTCCTTATGCCTTATGCTTTCAATTCCTTGCTTGAATAAATGACTGCATGATAGACTGCTTGTTATAGCTTACGATTAGTATAGCTTGTCCTTGCAATTCTAGCCTCTTGATTAAATTCCGAGGACGGAATTCTTTGAAGGTGGGTAGAGTTGTAATGCCTGTGGTTGGTGTTACGTATCTTGGTATACGTGTACGTATTCTTGACTCGTATTGCGTATTTTTCTACATAGTTATTTTGGCATGTCATTGGTTGTGGCTTAACTTGGTTCGGCTTAGCTTGGTTTGGTTTGCTTTTGGGTTCATCATGAACCAAAAGAAAACCCCTACCTACCACCACCACTACCCTTTATTAACCCATTCCCCTTTCTCTCTCTTCATTATTCTTCTTCTTCCCTATCATAACTTCTTCAACCACCTGGAGAAAGAGAGAGAGAGCTTAGGCAAGTGCAAACTTGCTTCATGATGGATCTCAAGTTTTATTGTTCTATTCTCTTCCTTACTTGATTCCAAGCCTCTTTAGAACTTGCCATTTTCTATTTTGATGGATATTTTCTTGTAGATCTAAGTTTATATTATTTTTGGATTTCTTGGGTTTTGATCTACCAAACTTCATTATTTTCATATTTTGATTGTTCCATGTTGTAGATAATTCAATTTCATGCAGTTTTGGCTTTTGTTTCGCTAGATTTCGACTTCGGATGAGAAAGTTATGGCCAAAACAATTTCTGGTCATTTCTATGTTCATCTGCAGCATGAACAGCATGTCGCAGTTGGCGCATATGATGTCTCTGTTGACGCATGTCGCAATTGACTAATATGATGTCGCTATTGGCGCATGTCGCAGTTGGCGCATATGATGTCTCTGTTGACGCATGTCGCAGTTGACGAATATGATGTCGCTGTTAGCGCATGTCGCAGTTGGCGCATATGATGTCTCTGTTGACGCATGTCGCAGTTGACGAATATGATGTCGCTGTTGGCGCATGTCGCAGTTGGCGCATATGATGTCTCTGTTGACGCATGTCGCAGTTGACGAATATGATGTCGCTGTAGGCGCATGTCGCAGTTGGCACATATGATGTCGCTGTTGGCGCATGTCGCAGTTGGCGCATATGATGTCGCTGTTGAGCCGCATGAGCCACATGAGGCACATGTCGCAGTTGGCACATATGATGTCGCTGTTGGCGCATGTCGCAGTTGGCACATATGATGTCGCTGTTGGCGCATGTCGCAGTTGGCACATATGATGTCGCTGTTGGCGCATGTTGCAGTCGGCGCATATGATGTCGCTGTTGAGCCGCATGAGCCGCATGAGCCGCATGTCGCAGAATAGGCCGCATAGTGCCTGTTTTGGCTATTCTATGTCTTATTTGCATGATTTGTGGTCAGAAATTCTCCCAACTCCCAACGTCATAGTTGTATATCTTTCCCTTGGCTTCAAGAATCTGTCACTAGTTGTTTTATGCAAGTTTCTCCTATTTATGATAATGTGAGAATAGAACACGATAGTGGTCCACTGTGGCGCACTCTTGACAAGTAAACTGGCATGATATGTCTCGACATGCTGTTATGACAGCTAGCCTGACATGACAAGTATGACTAACCTGGACACCATGGGCGATTGCGTTTGTACAAATAAACTGGTACTGTCTTGCATCATGTCTAGGATGGGGATCCCTGAGTACCACGGTCAGGGTTACCTACTGAAATTGACTAAGGCTAATTAACTAGAATGATTCAGTAGTCATGAAGAGATTCCCAGCTACAGGCAATCCCGTTATCTGGGCGCATTAAGTGGACTTGTAGCCTACCGACGAGTAGGGCACATTTTCAGCACACAGTCATGTGGTGCACCCTTCATAAACGGACATTCGACCCGGATAACCGGATGGTCTGCAGGGCTTGTGGCTGTTGGGATAATCTCATTGCATCTTGCTAGTAACTAGGCCTGTGATAACCCTAGTTAGTTAAAAGTATCCAGCCGTACTCTTGATTGGCCGTGATTGATTGGATGAAGTTTATTCCAGCTTAGTCTTATCCTGATCCTGTACAAGATTGTATCAGGACATGATTTCTCGTATCGATAAATGATGGGACACCAAGTTCTGTTCAGGTGAAGGGTTACAACCCCGGTCCTTGTTTGGTTTAAGGGTTGTAACTTGGCTATCTGAATAGTTCCATGGTTATCCTATCATATATCGTCCTGTTTATTGTGCCTGCATTAACAATAACGACCGGGGGTCCAGTTCTGTTCAGGCGAAGGGTTACAACCCCGGTCCTTGTTTGGTTTAAGGGTTGTAACCTGGCTCCCGGAGCAGTTCTGTGTCCTCTCCTCGTTTATTGTCTTATTGCTCCCCATGTCATGCTTGTCATGTTTTACCTTACTTCAATATCGTGATTATTTATACCGACATTAACAATAAAGATCAGGGTTCCAGTTCTGTTCAGGCGAAGGGTTACAACCCCAGTCCTTGTTTGGTTTAAGGGTTGTAACCTGGCTCCCGGAGCAGTTTTGTGTCCTCTCTTCGTTTATTGTCCTCATTGTACCAATAGTATTTGAGACGAGTTTCTATTCAGGTGAAGGGCTGCAACCCCGGTCCTTGTTTGGTTTAAGGGTTGTGACCTGGCTACTTGAATGGTTTCCTCGTACTCAGTTTACTGTTGTTATCTCTATTATTATCAGTTCTTTAATTATTATTTATCTTTATTATTCTATTGTGATATGCTGGTTTTAGTTCCTAAGTGAAGCCTCATTTGTGGCACTTGCTCTTTCTGGGGTCTGACCCAGCTGGTTTTGTATGGCCAGATATCGGAGCAGCAACAGAGGATCCACCTGTCTTCCAGCCCGATGGTGACCACCAGGCGTAACCAGGGCAACGAGTGGGTTTCTTTTGTCCTCCCACTCTATTTGTAAAATTATTTTTTTTTGAGGCGTTTAGCCGACGAGCACGTGTTAGCTCGGTTGCATCTTTACTTACTGTCTGCCTACGGGCTGTAACATGATTGACAAGTCCTAGGGTTGATCATGTATGACTGAAACTCTTGCTAGTCCTGACATTTTGTACGACTACCTTCATGATCATCCGAATATGTAATGTATGGGACGCCTTGCTATTATATATTTGATGCTCTGACATCTTGTAATTGTTATTACATTGCTTGAGATTGAGACAATAGGCTTGTTCTTGACCATAGGAGACTGATGGCTTGTAGTTAAACCCTCATATATCTAGACAGTCGTGACCGTATAGTGACGTGGATTCCATCTCATTATACGTAGCTGGCTATGTCTGCCCCCGCTCTCCAGTATTCTGGTTCTGGGGCGTGACAATCCACGACATGGGATTTCACTTAACATAGAGGCTACTAAGTTAAATAAAATAATAATTGCATGAAGAGAATGGATTCCCGAGTTCTTACATGGCAGCCCTCTTTGGGACTACGACAGGCCGGCTGGTTCCCACAGATACTGCAAATCTGTCACACGGGCAGGGAGCGGTATCTGCTTATATTATTTATTGTATATTGATGATGGACGTCCCGCTGGGACTCGTCTAATTCATGATTGGCGCAATTGATTGATTGGGTAGACTAGCCTTGCTTACACATAGTAAGAACTGAGGAATCCCTTATCGCATAATTCCAAGATAACTTGGAACCCACAATAGCAAGCCGTAGTAGTTGCATGGCCGTTTAAATTGATTTGGTTGTGTACCGTACCTACTCTGTTGACTAACTAAGATGATCAAAGTATCGAGACATGACGGGCCAACTTCTGTCCTTGTTGGAAAGTTGGTTCGAAGTGTCGTGATGTGATGTGAATTCCAGTAGCAAGCAGAGATCTATTATTATATTCTCTTATTTACTGGTTTAAATTTCTCATATCGTACTTCCTTGCGGTACTTGCTAGGTCTAACCTCTCTGGTTTTGCATGGCCAGATTTAGAGTCGGTTCCCGAGGACTCAGCTTACTTCCACCTCCAAGATGGTCAATACTAGAGGGATGATCGCATGAGGACTCGAGTGGGTTCCTTACTTTCCGCTCGTTTTGTGAATTACTTTATACTTTGCCGTTGGGCACCGACATGTTAGTCGGATTGTCTTGTATTTACTTTTACATAATTATAACTAAAGTCAGGCTGCAGCTGAACAACAATTGTGTATACCTTGCTATATCATCTGGCTATGTTTTGTAAAGCCAGATATCAAGAACATTTTGAATAAGCGTTTGGGATACCTTACTGCTTTATCTTACATGTTCTATATTTTTGTTTCTTGCTTGAATGATTGAGACAATAGATGTGAAGTGACCATAGTAAGACTTTCATGTAGTATGCACCCCCCTCGTCTTGTTAGACAACATTGATCGTATTATACGGTATTCATCTACCCGTAATACGTAGCTGGCTGAGTCATTCCCCCGCTCTCCAGTATTCTGGTTCTGGGACGTGACAATCGTCCTTGCTAAGGTGTGATGCCGTACAAGCCTAGATTGTGCTCGTGCAAGGCGGGTTCCATAACGGCCGATTTCAGCGACTGCGACGGGGTCGTCGCACAGAGGTCTCATGCAGAGACATTGAATAATAGCAGCAAAAATTTGAAGTAAAACACAAGTTATTTAAAGAAACTCTTCATTTGTATTGAAACAAAGATTACAATGGGGCACAAGGCCAATATTACAAGTCTCTCAAGCTCGCTCAAGCTTACTCATCTCACATTACAAGTCACTCAGCTCTCTCTCATCTCTAAATTCAAGTCTCGAGCCAGCGGATGCTTTGGAAGGCGATGTCCATACATTATGTTCCGTATAAGTCTTGGCTCCATGCGGCCGTACGCTTCGAATTGCCAAGGAACTCCGTGCCTTGACGCATCCAAGCGAGCTCCGCGCCACGAGCTTCTACCTGTGCCTGCACATGAAAACTATGTGGGTGTCAGTACTCAACTGTACTAGTGGAATGAGCTCCTCGCCCACCCATACAAAACCAACACGTTTGATTTACTTTGTGCAACATAGTCCCCTTTATGATTGTCTTTCTACTCTTGCCTTAGGATCAGTTTTAGGACCGACGTCTTGGTCTATTTCGTGTCTCTAGACCATCCCGTGCTTGCAACAACAACGTTATCTCATACATTGCTTCTAGACCCTTATTGTGCCAACAACGTTAACCTATCAAGTCGTGCTTGCCTTTCGTCCCATAATCAGAGACGCAACTATACGATAAGATCCAATTTTCTTGCGACCGTGCTACAAATCCGTATTGAGGCCGTGCCTCGCAACTCAGTGAGACTTAACCATATCGCCGCCTTGCGGCCCTTGCTACTTTGATCACCAACTGACCCAATCGAGACTTGTGAACTTAGTGTCACTTAACCAACTTTGCCTTGCGGCGGTTTCCTGACTTGAACTCCAACGACTCAAACCAACTTGTACAACTCTATGCACAACTCAAGATCTCGACAACACAACTCATGCCGAAGCACGTCGCCTATGTTGAAGCCAAATCTTAGGCCCAAACATCGTCTTCTAACTGTACACACATTCAACTCGACTCAATCCAAAGGCACACACGCGGATTGCCGCCCGTGCCGACCCATCTATATGAATGGTCACTGACATTATCTAGCCATCGTGGACATAGCCTGGCAAACGGGATCCTTCTACCGCAAGTAGCGATCTTCGATGTAAGTCACCGAACTACCATTGCCTATTACCCAGCTCGGCTATTATCGGTTTCTTCCTAGGCCGAGTCGGTCCCGTGGCCCCGAGGTACCGCTCGAAGAAACAATCGCCCTTGTCGATAAGTTATCCATGACCGCGCACCTACGCTAACTTCTAGACTTAACGTAATTGCATGGCCTCATCATCATCACTTAGTTCCTTTTCTTTACTTCTTCCACTTTTCATACTCCTTTTGCAGAGCCCAAACCAGGGTTGCCTCGACGACTGACCTACAGTCCCGACATATTTTCTCTCGGTGACTAACCATCGCTTAGACTTAACATTCTTTGAACACAGGGAACGGCTACTGCATAGCCTTTCCACTTAACTTGAACATAACGTATTCCTTAAGTATCGACAAACCGTTGCTAACTTTCCACTGAACCAACTTGGCTCTGCCTTAAACCGACTTACATTCTACGCAACGCTATCACCCAAGTCATACTTCATATGATGGGCCTTGAGATCGTGGGACTAAGTAACTTAACGACCGCAGAAAGAGCGGAACAGTGCTTGGAATGACTTAGGTCGACCGGCATAACTTTACCTAACTTACTCAAGCCTACAACTTAATCCAAGGGACGAGCAAAGGCTATGTCAAGCCTTGCGCAGTGTCACGCCCCAGAACCAGAATACTGGAGAGCGGGGGCAGACATAGCCAGCTACGTATAATGGAATGGGATCCATTCCACTATACGGTCACGGCTGTCTAGAAATATGAGGGTTTATCTACAAGCCATCAGTCTCCTATGGTCAATAACAAGCCTAGTGTCTCAATCATAAACAAGTAAGTAAATGTTACAAGATATCAGACCACCAAATATACAATTGTAAGGCGTCCCAAACATTACATATCCAGATGATCATGAAGCTAGTCGTACAAAATGTGAGGACTAGCAAGAGTTAAGTCATACATGATCAACCTCGAGTTGCCAATCATGTTACAGCCCGTAGGCAGACAGTAAAAAAAATTTATACGAGCTAACACTGGCTCGGCGGCTAAACGCCTCAAAAGAATAATTTTACAATAAAGTGGAAGAACAAAAAGAAACCCACTCGTTGCCCTGGTTACACCTGGCGGTCACCATCGGGCTGAAAAGCAGGTAGATCCTTTGCTGCTGCTCCGGTATCTGGCCATACAAAACCAGCTGGGTCAGACCCCAGAAAGAGCAAGTGCCACAAAGGAGGCTTCACTTAGGAACTAAAACCGGCAATTAGCACAATAATATAATTACAAAAGAAGAGACAGTAATTTAAGAAAAAAAGCATGACAGGTAACTATAAAAGACAATCTTGTACCGAATCAATAAAAGACAGAACATATGGAAAAGCATGACAGGATAATATACGATGAGATAACCATGGGACTATTCAGATGACCAGGTTACAACCCGTAAACCAAACAAGGACCGGGGTTTTAACCCTTCATCTGAACGGAACTTGGCTTCTCCCACCATTTATCGGCAAGGTAAATATAAGAAATCGAGACATGTAACAATCTTGTACAGGATCAAGATAAGACTAGACAGATTACTCTCATACAATCAATCACGGCCAAGCAGTAAGTACGGCTTGCTACTTTAACTAACTAGGGTTATCACAGGCCTAGTTACTAGCAAGATGCAAATGAGAATTTCAAGTCCGATTACCTGTTTGTTACTACCTGAGTGATCCCAGCAAGAAAAAGAAAGGATAGCAGGATATAGCAGACACACTGTAGTAAGATACATGTGTCCTAAGGTACCACACTCGACGGCGGGCTGGAAGTGCGCTCATCTCGACGGATAGCAACAAATCCCATGTATATATATATAAGGCCGGGACCAAAGGGGCAACAGGTAATTGGGAAATTCTCCATGAACTAATTGATCAATCTAGTCATTAACCTAGCCAGATTCAGTATGGATCCCTGACCGTGGTACTCAGGGATCATGCCCTAGACATGATACAAGACATAACAGGACTCGTAGTTTATACAAGCACAATCAATGCAACAACCACGGTGTCCAGGCCAATGAATTAATTTTTCAAGAGTGCGCCACGACGGACCACTATCATTATCATTATTACTTATCAAGAGTGCGCCACGACGGGCCACTATCAAGCATGTCAGGGTACTTGTCAAGAGTGCACCACTACGGGTTACTGTCGTGTCATGTGTAGCAGGTCAAATTATCAGGTCAAGTTATCATGTCAGGAGTGCACCACGACGGGCCACTATCATGCCATGTTCAATTATCATTCCAAACATAATAAATAAATTCAGGATTATCAAGTTCATGACAAAAGACGTAAGGATATAAAATGGGCGTAAAAATATACAATAAAGGTTACAAGACATGGGCAATAAATAATAAAATACTAGTACACAGGGCTATAGAAAGTCATGCGGCTCAGGCTTATGCGGCCAGAAAAAAAATTCCATGCGGTTGGGGGAACTAAGAGCCCATGCGGCTCGGAACAAGCGCAGCTCATGCGGCTGGCGGGGACAGGTCTCATGCGGCTCACAGAGATGAGGGTCCATGCGGCTGGAATATAGAAGACTTCATGTGGCTGAAGATGCAAAGCCTTATGCGGCCAGACTGGTCATGAGCCTATGCGGCCAGAAGATGAAGGGGGTGCATGCGGCTCAGTTAAGAGCTTATGCGGCCAGGGGAGGATGGTGAGCATATGCGGTTAGAATAAATCGGGTCATGCGGTCCGGACTCAGAAGCCCATGCGGCTCAGTTAGGACTGGGCCTTATGCGGCAGGGTTAAACTCATGCGGCTAGAAATGTAAGTCTTATGCGGCTAGGATTAAATCTTCATGCGGCTGAGAGAATTGAGTTCCTGCGGCATAGGCCATGCGGCCATGTAACACAGCAAGGCTTATGCGGTCAGGAATAAAACTTGCTGCATAAAGCTATGCGGCTAAGTCCGTTCGGCTATGAACTGTTTTTCTTCTCCATCCTTCCGAGAAGAAGAACCCTTCAAGCCATGGCTCCCAAGCTCCATGAATCTTTCATCCAGAGTCCAAATCCAAACTTCCATAGGTCAAAATAGGGCAGAATGAAATGCTCTACAACATGGAACCATCAAAACTCGAAAATAACAAGATTAAATAGATCAAAACCCAAGAAATCCGAAAATAACATAAACTTAGATCTACAAGAATCTAGCCATGGAAATTGAAAATGTCAAGTACTAAAGAGTATTAGAATGCTGCAAAGAAGAGAATGGAATAATTAAATTTGGGTTACTCCATGAAGCAAGATGCATTTGCCTAGACCTTCCTGGTAGGTGAGGAAGTTAATGGAGGAAGAAGAAAAGTAATGAGGAGAGAGAGAAGGAAGAAAGGGTTAATAAATGGTAGGGGTGGTAGGTAGGGGTTCATGCTAGCCCAAACCAACCCAAACCAAGCCAGGCCAAACCGAGCCAACCCAATCCTCCTCTTATCCAAATAAAACCAAGCTCCACTAATCAGAATTAATCCATGAACGATAAATGACAATTAAACCAAAATGCTAAATATGAAAAATAAACCACAACTAACTAATCAAGGAAAAGAGAAATACGGGTCAGAAATACGAACACGTATAAAATACGTATCACAAATTTCGGGGCACTACACGTAGTGGAAGCGTGCATGCTCTATCGAGCATTAACTCGGACGACGCCTATGACCTAGGCAAGTTCATAGTTTTGTGTCGAAAACCAACTTTTTCTTCTCCCAAGTCACGGGACGAAGGACCGAGTGTCATTTTCAAAGCACGCCGTGCACCAACTCTAAGCCGACCGTTGGACCTTTCCATATTCTAACTCAATTCGACCCGTCGGGATTATTCCCTTTAGCTATGTGGATTCGTCTATTTTATTATTAAGCCTACTTGTGCAAGTTGAAAACATACGATTTATTATGTGAAGGCAAATATGAGACGAGTTCACCGAAACTACCCCACCTGAGCGAGGAGTCGCCTCGACCGAGCGGGCCTTCAAGTTGCCGTTGCATGATAAGTCCGAACGTCGTCGGCGTTTTGATTCCTCCGATTGACTGAGCGGGACGGGGCACTACATGCTGGAGTAGGGTTTTAGGTTTAGGGTTTGACGAGTATCCCCTCATTTCTCTCTTGGTTTTCTTTTATAAGAAAAGATGGCTGCTCTGTGAACGAGTCGGGTGAGGCTCGACTTGGAAGGGGTTAGCTGAGCTGGGGTTTTGATTTGTGTGGGTTTTTTTTCTTTTGGTTTTTTCTTTATTTCCTTTTATTTTACACTCAAGCTAGATATAAATATTTGTATATAGGTATTCATATATATAGGTTTATGTATAGGTATTTATACAATACACACACACACACACACACACACACACACACACACACACACACACACACACATATATATATATATATATATATATATATATATATATATATATATATATTATACTAACTCCAAAAATCCATGAACAAGCATATAAACCGTTATGACACTTCTAAAACAATTATTAACTTGGTAAAAAAATTTATTTATTATATATTGCAATTATGGGTTTAAAAAAATAATAATTAGACCATTAAATAAACACGAAGTATATATATATATATATATATATATATGTATATATATATATATATATATATATATATATGTATATATATATATATATGTATATATATATATATATATATATATATATATATTTTTATATATATATATATATATATATATATATATATATATATATATATATATATATATATATATAGATATATATATATATATACATATACATATATATATATATATATATATATATATATATATATATATATATATATATTTGTTTTATATATATATATATATATATATATATATATATATATATATATATATATATATATATATATATATATATATATATATATATATATATATAGCAATATACGATCCAATGCATATTTACTACCATTTGTACATTTACCCTATAAACCCAAATAAAATGTAGACAATTATAATTAGAAAATGCTATCGTAATTCCAAGGTAGAATATTACTATAACTAACGATATTATATATATATATATATATATATATATATATATATATATATATATATAATATATATACATATTTTTTGACATTTATTAAATAGGCTTACATATGAAGGTTTATACAATCTAAAACCCCAACCCTTACAAATATATGTTAAGAAAATCATTTACCATATTATCAACTAAAATATTATATATTTATATATTATAACAAGAACTTCGAATATAAACATAATTTGTAATATGGCCTACTAGGCCACAAAATAAAATAAAATAAGATATCAGCCATACATCTACATAGATATCCTTAGACGCACTACCCGAGTACGTGGGCTTGGGCTTGGTTCGGGTCCAGTCCGGGCTGGTTTGGTACAACCGAATTTTCTAAAGGTCCAAATATTAATAAATAACTAATTAATTTGTTTATAGAGGTCATGTCGTAATTTGGCCTGATTTTCCTAGTTAAAACACTCATATGGCTCGGCCTTACCTAGCATAGCTAATACACTAGTCAAGGCACGCCACTACACTATCTGTGCCACGATTTCTAGTCATCTTGTATCCCAAATCTTAACCATGACTAAAGCATTCTACCGTAATAATTAACTAATTAATTATTTATAAAAATCTAGAAATAACCATTTAAATCAAATAAATAATAAAAAAATATTTCAAAATTTTTCGGGAAGGGTGCCTACGGGACGCTAAACGTACGGCTTTGAGAAAATGAACTATCGTATGAGTTAAAATGATAATGCTGCTTAATACTGTCCGCGTTATGCAAATCTGTTTCATATCTTAAATTGTTCACGCATTGGCATGGTCATGGACAACCTGTGCACAAGTTTGTTTTCCTCGAAACGGTATCTGAGGCGCTAGAACCGAATTGACCTAGGGGGAATGGTTATTGTGCTTCGACGCGAGGCATACGGGACCTTCAGTAAGGCTTGCAACCTAGGCCGAAAGGGTAGTATCGCATGCTAATGGAAATAGTCCCAAGTGGTGTGTAACACCAATGACCACATGTAAGATAGTAGCATGCTCACCTATTGTCTTATGCAGGTGGTAATTATAATCTCTGTTTCATGCAGGGATGAACACGACCGTGGTAAGAATTGAGATAAAATTTTATGTTTTATTGTATATTTTTACTATTTCAGAAGAAGGCTATCAATATGAACTGAATTCATTTAGGTCTAAATAGAAAGAAACTCCAATACATGCCTACCTTAATAATCAGAGTCGGATTAGACGAGTGAGTTCATCCCGCTCACTAGTGCATTTTCAAGTGTACTAATCCCCCAACCCTACAGGTCACGAGAACTCTGGGGGTGTACGGTGCTAAGCCAAAGTTGAAGTTCGGATAGGCGTTTTGAAGCTCTGCATATTTTGAAATATTTTGAAGTCAATTCATCGAAGGCTTTTAATGTATAAAAAGGGTGTGAATATATGGAACGACAAGTATTAGTTTAGACAGCTTGTCGAGTATTTTCTTTTGTTTTAATCAAATGTAGCCGCAACGACATATCCAATGTAATATGATTTGCACTTAGTTGCAAGCTATCAATGAAAATATATTTCTATCTTCCTAAACTGCGTGTTCAATTCTCTACGATATGTGATGTTTCAACTTGGTGTTTCAAATGAATGTATCAAATGTAATGTTCTTGCCTTGTACGAGTGCAACTCCAGACTCGTACGTCATCACGTCCTAGCGAGGACGATCGATTCAGCATAATCGATACGAAGACGAACGGTTTGTCGAATCAGGACGTGACATAAATGATCCCACAAACCCATCGTCAACATCCAATACGCAAAAATATGGTCAATATATTCCTCTAAAGGGGTCACACAGTAATGATATATCGATACCAAAGAGAATTCCCGCTTCTTAATAACATCGTCCGTAGGTAGCTTGCCCTTGAATACCCCCAGAGCAAAATAAACCACTCCATCGGGATGCATTGGTTCCACAACAAGTGAATAGAAGGATGAACCTGGTGAACGGCACGGGAGGCTTGCCACTCTCTCTCTCTCTCTCTCTCTCTCTCTCTCTCTCTCTATATATATATATATATATATATATATATATATATATATATATATATATATATATAATTAGTTAGTTAGTTTAAATATTTTTTAAATATAATTTGTTTAAAATAAAAAATTATATTTGTAGAACTTACAAATTATATTTAAATAATATTTAAGATAACTAACTAACTTACTAACTAACTAACTAATTAACTAACTAACTAACTAACTAACTAACTAACTATATATATATATATATATATATATATATATATATATATATATATATATATATAATATGTAGTTGATTTAAATATTTAAACTAACCACGTGGTAAGATCTAAACATATACCTTAAAGTTTGACCAAAAAAAAATTTCAATTAAATAATATTTAAACTAATTATATGATATTATTTTAAATATATATTTAAAATTATAATTTATTTATTTAACAATTTTCTATGCACTTTACAAGTTACTAGTCCTTACTAAGAAGGACGGATAAAAATAAGGAAAAAATTATGAAATGCCCAAAAAACGAAAAAGTCTTATGAAAAACCCACCGTGCAATAACATTTCATCGCGCGCCCAGAATTAGCAAAAAATATATAAAGTTGGTTCCGAATGACCTTTTTGCCATTCCTTCTAATTTATTAAAAACATCCACGAAACTACTCTTAAAAAAAACGTTTCGATACTTCACCTTCTTCCATACGCTGCTCATTTTCGAATCTAGGTTTTCTCCTCAAAAATCTTCAAAAACTCGTCGAAAAATTTCGAAAAGACCGAGACAAACGACAAAAGTGCTAAAACGGAGGTCCAAACATCATTTTTTTACGATTCTAAAATTTTGGAAGGCCGACAAATAATGAAGCGGTTTATCTCAGGCTCCTCGAAGATACGCTCATTTTGCGACAAACCGGGCCTCGTTTTGACCTCCCAGTCAAAAGTTATGGCACTCCAAAGTTTCAACTGACCATAAAATGCAGGAGAATGGCCATTCTTCGTGTTAGAACACGAAGAATGTTAATTTCGCATGAGGGTGGCTATTCTCCGTGTTAGTAACACGAAGAATGACATTCTCCGTCTTAATTTACACGGAGAATGGCATTCTCCGTCTTAATTTACACGGAGAATGGTCATTCTCCGTGCTAAATTACATGGAGAACGCCTATTCTCCGTCTTAATTTACACGGAGAATGGTCATTCTCCGTGTAATTTAGCACGTAGAATGGTTATTCGAGTGTTAAAACGCAGAAGAATGGCCAAACACGGAGAATGTCATTTTTCGTGTTAAATAACACGGAGAATGCGTTAATTTACACGGAGAATGGCATTCTCCGTATTAATTTACACGGAGAATGACAATTTCCAGTGTTAAAATGTAGGAGAATGACCATTATCCGTGTTAATTTACACGTAGAATGACATTCTCCTTGTTAAAATACAGAAGAATGACTATTCTTCGTGTTATATCGACGGAGAACAGTTGACATAAACCTAATATTTTATTTTTTTGGTTTTGTGGAAAGAAATTTGACATGAATAAAGATTCAAGAGTGTTCGTTCTTCTTTCAAAATGATGCTAACTCTTATGGAAAAGAGAAGAAGATCTTCTCTCCATAATTGACCTAATTGTCGAAGAAGAAGAAGAAGAAGAAGAAGAAGAAGATGATGAGCGATGATCGGAGTTCGACTGGAAAAAAAAGTACGGTGAACTACGAACGATCTTTGCGATCTCTGCTGAAGATGAGAGCAACGGAATTCAGATCTCTCGTGAAGAAGAAGAAGATCGTAATCCAAATCTGAGTTTGTGCGGAGGGTAGTTATGGTATTAATTTTGTAAATACAGAACATCTAAAGGGAATCTTGTAATACCTAACGTGAAAATATATAATTTTGGACATTTCCTAAAATTCATCCTGCGGGTGGATTTTCATAAAAACCAATCCCGAAATTGGATTTCTCAGTAATTTTCAGTAAAAATAAGTTATATTTAAATTTTGTGTTACGAGCCGAGAGCTGGGTAAGGTCGAATTCGAAACTCCGACTAGTACAAGTAACGGGTTTGGATCTAGCACTACCAAGATGCGGCCGTAACTGTGGTTGGATTTGGAACAGAGCTTGACCAACAGAGTTAGTCAGGGTTTATTTAGGGTTAGGGTTTCTTTTTTCTCTTCTGCTGCTCCTATAAAATCCCTCTCTTCCTCGTCTCTTTTATTTCCATCTCCACAGCCTTCCTCACGCGGCGGCAAAACAAAAACTTTTGATATTTTTTTTTTTCCTCTTCTTCGTTTTTCCGATGATGATCAACAAAAACTTTCGTTCTTCCGAGTTCAATCGATGCGGAAAAAAGTTTTATGGAGACCTGATCTGAGGATAAGCAGAAGCAGAATTTGTTTTTGTTTTGGTTATTTTATTTTCGTGCATATTTCGAATCCCTGTGATGAATTTGTTTGTTAAATTAAAGTAGTGGCCTGATATAAATTTTGATGAATCGAACAATTTGATGTCTGAGGGGTTCTAGTTTCTATAATTTTCTATTTTCTACCCCTTTTTTTGGTCCTCCTCGAATTTAATGCGCAGATCGACGGTTTAAAAAGAAACTAAAGAATCGTCTATGCATCGATTTGATCATGTTTATTTTTGTCATGTTCTTTTTTCAGGTTCGCTAGAAATTTCTTTTATTGTTTGATGGCTATTTGTTTGTGTCCCTTCTAATTTTAATCTCCCAATGATTGAAAATCTGTAAATTAGTTTCAGCCTTGTCTGATCTAAAATAGATGATGAAGTCTCATGTATTTCTGAGGGAGGTTCAGTTTTGCACAAGAAAATTCTCATGTATTCCTATCCCTAATCTTAATTTTTACAATTTTGGTTCCATTTTATTCATAGGTGATAAGGGTTGGGTCTCCAAATTTTCAGATTATAGATTTTAATAACTTATTTGTAGAATAGTATCCCATTAGTCCATTTTGGTTCATCCATCAAAATTTTGTTCATCCATCAAAATTAGGTGGGATGTTCATTTTCTATTAAAAAAACAACACTTTTCATTTTTATTCCACAAAATTATTTTGTAAGGGATTTTGTTCATCCACCAAAGTGATTTTATGCAACATGTTATATTTTTTTTGCTGGAGGGTTTACATACCACCTAGTTTTGGTGGGTGAACAAAAAATGGACTCTAAGTGCTTGTTTGGATTAAGTTTTTGTATTCCTAGGAATTTATTTTTAATTTTTTTTCCATGAGAAAGGAATTCAACATTCTCATAACTATGTTTGGTTAGGTCCGGAATACTGGAATAGGTAGTTCAAAAATTTTTAAAAAAATTTTCTCCATGTTTGGTTTACAAAGGAATATGAATATTAATTTATTTAGTTTTTTTTAATACTCTTTATTAAATTTATGATGATTTACATGTTTGGTATAGAAGTAAAAAATTTGAAAATAGAGAGGATGTAACTATCCAAATAAAATAGCCAAACATCATTTATAGGAAAGTTCTCTAAGTTCCATTTTGGAGTCTAATTTTTTAGATCTAGATTCTAGATTTTACATTTTTTTAACATCAATTGTTTACATTCAAAATTTATCCACAGAATTTTTTACATCAATTTTTTTACAACTTTTTTTTCTAAAATTTTGGACCCCAAATTATATAGGCGATGCTCAATGATGTACGAATGGGACTGCAACCCTGATACTTGTAGAAAGTGTGCTCTGAACAGAAAACTAGCTGTGCTGCAAGTGGAGAGAAATGATCACTTTTGCTGCAGCTGCACTGTGAAACTAATATTAGGTTGGATCTGGAGGAGGCGGCGTGGTTCCACGAGGACTGACCATGGTAGAATACCGTAGTTAGAAAGAGGAAAGAAAAGGGCTTTTTTGGTTATTGACATTTTTCTTCTTCTTATGATTATTGACATTTTTGGTTATTGACATTTTTGTTCTTCTTTGAAGAACTTTGAAAGTCATCGTTCTTAGATTTTGAAAAATCATACATATTGAAAGTGCACTATATTGTAATATATTAAATATAATATTAAAATTGTCATTTTTACAGTTTCGAGAAGTTATTCCTATTCAAACACCTCCTTGGTGGTGACACTTTTGCCATCTCATAATGCAAGATTTTGTTTATCCGCAAGTGAGTAGTTTTAATATACTGTATTTGGATGACCACTTAAAATGTGGATGAGAACTATAGTGGGGACTTTCAATGCAAGAGATATAAACACCATCATATTAAATTTGGTATTGTTAACACTCATGAAACCTAAAACTCACAAAAATAGTTGTCATAATTGCCGATATGTCAACATTTTGCACACCACTTAAAAAATGATTGTATAAAAAATGACAGAAAATTTCATTGACAATTTTCAGCACCACTACAAAAAAATGATCCTCACTATTTGTATCTCTAAATAACAAATTTATATTAAGAGCATCTCCAACCCTATTGTCTTATTAAGTGTTGTGAGTCTTAGGTGGCTCCTATGTGACATGAGCCACAAGACAATGTCTTATTTATGTGGTAAAATTATATCTTAAAAGACAATGAGATAGAAAACTTCTCTCCAATGCAAAAGTATTGAGTGCATTGTCTAGATCTAGACAACCAACTTCACATTGTCCTTGCCATGTCATTGCCATGTCAACTTCATGTTCTATTCTACATTTGCATTGGAGAAGAGTTTTTGGAATGAAAGTTTGTCATTCCTATGTGGCAACCATTTTTTCTAAACTCACAATAGGGTTGGAGATGCTCTTATAATGCAAGATTTTGTTTATCCGCAAGTGAGTAGTTTTAATATACTGTGTTTGGATGACCACTTAAAATGTAGATGAGAACTATAGTGTGGACTTTCAATGCAAGAGATATAATTACCGACATAATAAATTTGGTATTGTTACAACTCATGAAACCTAAAACTCACAAAAATAGTTGTCATAAATGCCAATATGTCAACATTTTGCACACCACTTAAAAAAAGGATGACAGAAAATTTCATTGACAATTTTCAGCACCACTACAAAAAAATGACAGTTTTAATTTCATTGAAAATTTCATTAACAAATTTATACTTAACATACCAAATGCTTGAGCTAACAAGCCAATTGGTCAAAATACCACCAAAAACCATTGAACCAGAGACTTTCAATGATAGAGGGTGACCAGAGACTTCCAACGGTGGAGAGTTGTGGTAGACCTGTCAATAGTAGCTTATCGGTCGGATATTGACATTATCACATTTGAATCGATAGCTATTAGATTCATCCGATAACCATTCGATATCCGGTCGGATGAAAGTTTTGGTTTCCGTATCCGTTACCAATTATTTTAACGGATATCGAATAATATCTGAACCAATAAAAATATCATCCAGACAAATTAACATGTCACTAAAATAACTTCAGAACCATTACAAAGCCTTTGTTATTTGACTATCCATGTATTGTATGCACATTCCCTCAAGTCTTTAACAATATCAAAGAGGCAGAAATAGACGTGTCAATATGCTTTTCACAAAAAGAACTAAAAAAAGGAACATACAACCTGCAACTTCAGAAATATACCAATGGATACATGGAAATTTACATGTTGCTAGCAAATAGAAGTGTCAATTAGCAAGTGCCAAGTGGGAACTAGCACATATATCAACAGAGGCAGCACAACATCTAATAAAATTTACTAATGCATTAAAAACTTCAATTATATCATTAAGCATCTGATACAAAGATCCATCCATTTCAGTCTGATACACTAGAATGAAAATCCGAACGAAAAAGGCTTCAAATGCTGAAATTGGCACTGTACAATGTGAGAGAGAGTGAGAGAGAGAGAGAGAGAGAGAGAGAGAGTGCTGCGTTGTATTGTTGGCGGTGGTAGTTTTGTGTGAGAGAGACTCTCTTTTAGTTTTACGCTGTGTTTGGAAACTTTTGTGGGAAGGGAAAGGAAAATTTGAGGGGAACAAAAATGGAGGGTAAAGTGAAGGTAAAGTTAATTTTTCCTTCCTTTGTTTGAATGGACAAAAAGTAGGGGAAGAAAAAGTTTAAAAATAATTTTTGATTTGTTTAGGGATAGAGATACAATTACTATTTAGTCCTTGGTATTCTCAAATGATAATTTATTATTACCTTTATGAGGGGTGATGGAGTAAATTCACTCAAATTCCTCTCATCTCTCTCCATTTTCCTCCCACTTTTGGGAGGAAAATTTTTTAGTGGGACCCACCTACTTTTTTTCCTCAAATTTTCCTCCCCCATTTTTTCTCCTCCTTTCCAAACACCATCACTTTTAATTTTTCTCTCACTTTCCCCTCAACTTTTTTCTTCCTCCCATTTTCCTCCCTTTCCAAACAGTACCTTAGGGTTAGGGTTGTAAGTTAAGTTGTTCTCTCTCCAAGCCTTTGATTATTTGATACAATCTACACCGTTGAAACATCCTGGCATGATGTTATCCGAAGATTCCGAACCAATAAGGATAACAAGTATAACGTATTCATATATATATAATTAAAATATACTTTCTATATTAAGTTATTTTATTATCGGATCGGATGTTATCGGATTGGATATGATACTTTTCGTATCCGTATCCAATATCCGATAAGACATCCGATAAGACATCCGTATCCGTATCCAAAATTTCGGATATTATCGGTCCGAATGCGGATCGAATGTGAATTTTCGGTCAACCATGAGAGTTGCTAGTATGGAAAGAGTTGTGGAGAGTTGCTAGTATGACAAAAAAAAAAAGGTTGCAAGTGTGTCCACTTGGGTATTCAAACAGCCCAATCAGTTACGAAGGTGCAAAGATGCAACTTGTGTTCATGCTCAGGGGAGGCAGAAAGTCTGTTCTGAGCAGAAAAACCTAACTCTAATCTAACTTTAGACATTCTTTGAATTTTGTGGTGGAAAGAATTTTTGTTCATGTGATGCTTGTGTAGTGGAATTTTGTGGAATTTTGTTTGGTTCCCAAATAGAAAGACGATTGATGATATCAAATTTCGAGAGCTGTCTTGTGAGTTAGTCTAGTAGTTAGGCAGATGTTTTAGTTAGGCAGATGTTTTAGTCTAGTAGTTAGGCAGAGGTTCCATTGTTGAATGATAGGGTTGGTAGAATTGATCCTAAGAATAGTTACCGGATAGATGGTTAGAATAGAGTTGGGTAACATGGTTAGACAGAGATTCCATTATGGGTTAATTAGTTGTACCCCCTATGGTTTGCACGTATTTTGGTAACTGTCCTTGTTATTTTAAAAATAAAGAACACCCTCCTGGTTTATAAAGTTAATTAGTTGTACCCCCTGGTGCATAGAAGAAAATGAATGAAAAATTAAGCAGCCAGGGGGGTGTTCTTTATTTTTGAAACAACGAAAACAGTTACCAAAATACATACAAATTATAGGAGGTACAACTAATTAAACCTTCCATTGTTGAGTGATAAGGTTGGTATTATTGATCCTAAAAATAGTTACCGCGTAGATGGTAAGAATAGAGCCGGGTAACATGGTTAGACAGAGGTTCCATTGTTCACTGGTAGGGTTGGTAGAATTGATCCTATGAATAGTTACCGGATAGATGGTTAGAATAGAGCCGGGTAGCTAGATTGAGAGTTAGGCATAGATTTGATATTTTATCTTCAAAATTTTTTTTTATTGATTACTTGCGTTGGAAAGAATGGGATGACATTTGAAATTATTTTGGATCGATACAAATTTTATTATTTTGATTATACTCAAGTAGAGGTGATGGATGGATTTTCTTGATAGTCAGATGATTCAAAATCGTGAATTCGTAAGTGTGATTGATGGTAGTGTGATCTTTTATTGATTTGGTTTGAAATTGGATTGATCTTTCTCGAGACAACAATTATGATGTACGAACTTGGTTGGAATGATTGAGTTGAGACTAACGAAATAAATTAGAATTTCGATGGTTCAATGTTATGTTAATTGCACAAAAGTTGATGAATAATATATATTCATGTTTTTGCCTGTAACAAGATGGTTTTGGAAGTAGATCGACCCTTGGTAACAAGGATCAAGGTCATGTCCGATGTAGGCATAGTGAGAGAATCAAATTTGATTAATAATTCAAATTTGAGTTAGATTGATATTAGCATATGAATGTCAATGTGATGGCTTGAGGAAATTGGATCCAGTTGATTTTGGTGATGTCCCTTTTGAATCAGAATAGAATGCAATATATTGCTTGCATAGTTGCTTGTGTAGTTGCCTTAGTTTTCTATGAGTTTCATTGGTGTTGTGAGTGTTAGCTTTCTAGTGAGTTTGACCGTGTACTTGGCAGTGTATTTCCAGTGAGTTTGGCAGTGGATTGGTTTGGGCTTTCTCAACAGTAGTCGGTTGGTTTAGGAACAGTAATTTGAGGATTAATTTGGTGAATGAATATCTAATGGGATTTATTCCCTATTTATTGGCTTTTGGAGAGAGGTATAGAGACTAGAGCCCCGTTTGGTTTATTGTAATGTAATTGTAATCGCAATGTAATCAAATAGATAAAGTATTTTTTTTTTTCCATTTGATTACATTACAGTTTACCAAACAATGCCTGCCTAAGTTAGTTAGGGGTTTAGGAGATATTTTCTAGAGCACAAAATATTTAGGTTTCTAGAAAAAATAAATCGATCCATGTAGCCCGATCGTATTGGCCGGCTGAGACCAAATTGTTGTAACAACCCTGCTATTTTGCCCGCAGGCGGACCAGTCCGTCCGTCACGTGGCACTCCTCCATTGACAGGGCGTCGACATGGGCCCCACGTTAACAGGGGAGAAGCCAGTGAAAAAGTGTTACGCAGACGGACGGACTGACCCGCCACCGGGCAAAATAGCTTTTTCCTTCTTGGAAAGTCAAAGGCAGACTGGTTCCACCAGATAGCAGGAATATCTTGACAAGCTAGCAATCCAAATATTTTAGTCCTCTTCGGTCCAGATGAAGAAAATTTGGATCTAACTCTTCTGTTTGTTCGAAATGTCTTTGATCATGCTGCGAACCACTGATCTCCTGAAAACATCTCTTGATTTAAATATCAAAGTGATGCAACAGAAGAATTTCTCGGATTTTTTTTTTCATATTTACTCGGGACGAGTGTGGGCTCATTGTTATTTTGTTTGGTTTAGGGGTGTGATGAAAATTTCCCTTCTGGCATAGTGTAATTTTTATTAATTTTTTTTACCAAACATATTTTTTAATTTTTTATTTTAAAATAATTTTTCAAATAAAAGTAATCAAACACAAACTCAAAATTTTTATACTCAGAAAATAACTTTATAACTTATTTTCATAAAACTATTTTCAGAAAATAATTTCAGAAAATATATTCAAACGGACTAGTATTTTTTGGTAGCGGCATTTTGAGTCTTGGCTCAACTTTAGGTTATCTACGGAATAAATTAGTAGGTACTAGGCCTTTAAGATGTACCAAACGTTCATGTTGATATTTATTGATTGACGCAAACGTGAAATTACCAAACTTGTGGGTTTTTTTTTTGTGGAATCTTTTCAAATGCATTAGCTAGGTCTATAATAGGATAAGACCCGTTGCAATTTCATTTTTAAATGCTCTTGATAAGTCTGGCAACAGAAGTAAGCTAAAAAAAAAAGTTTTATATATATTAGTAATGTGCACGTGTATTACAAATTTACACGTGCAAAAAATAAAATAAAATTTATTATAAAAAATGTTATTTCTATGAATTAAACTCAGACAGCTAAGAAAAATATCTCATACATTAACCACTTGTGTTAAAATTATTTAGTTATAAATAAATCATATTAGATAATTAAATACCTAGTTTATTTTCATAATGAGTGGAGTATTAGGTAATTATTTAGTTATCTTTTTATTAATTTTTTAACATATATAAATGGTGTTGATATACATACGGCCTGGACGACTCATTCCTGAGCCGTTTTCAAGCCGCATTATATAGTAGAAGATGACTTGACTTTCGAATTGGAATTAAAAAATATATTTGGTTCCAATAAGGGTCTGTTTAGTTGGCAGTGAGTGGACGAAAAGTGGGAGTTTCTGCAGCAAGTGACCGGTGAAAAATAAATTTTTACGATTTAGTTGCAGTCTGCAAATGCATCGCAGGTGGATTTTTCTGACGGCATTCACTTGCTGTCCCCCTTCTTCTCTCCTTACTCTTGCAACAAAAAAGAGCCGCAAGTGCATGAAAAGTGACGAACGTGACTCCCAACACGGCCGCCAACACCGTCTCTCTGACTCTCTCTTCGAATCTCGACGCCCTCGAGCAGAGCCACCGCCTCGAGCAGCACCACCACCTCGACTCGTTCGAACCAAAGTTCAACGGAGTTGAGCGTCGGCTCCTCGTTTGCCTCCACATCCATATTTGGTGATGGTGGTGAGGAGTGGGAGGAGGAGGAGCGGGAGGAGCACCAAGTAGTGGCGGTGGACATGGAGTGCAGTGGCCGGAGGCCATGGACATATTTGGAACACTGCGACGGGGTTCGACGGGTCTGAACCCGAGCCAATGCTCCGATCAGAGAGCTCACGAAGCTGCGTTGGAGGAGGAGATGAACACGGCGATGGAGTCCTCTTCGTTTTCACTTTTTTTTTTTTTTTTTGGAGCACTGTGTTGGAGGACGACGAATAGTGGAGAGGAGATGAGTTACTATATCACAATGTGTCATCCAAAAACTGAAATTGCATCCTCCTCAATTGCATTTGACAAAAAAAAGATTCTATCCAAGTACATTTTAAAAAATTATAATGCTATAAAGACTACTTTCACACTTTTGAAAAGTTATCGCTATCCAAACAACCCCTAAATGAATCCAAAAAATAAGAAATATCAACCTGACTTCGTCAAGAAAAAGCAAACTTAGAAATCTAAACATGTAGATTCTAGTAGAAACTCATCCATATGGAGAAGCACACACCGACTTAGCGTTTGTACGATTTTTTTTTTTTTTTTTTTTTGTTTCCTTCAAAGTTTCTGGATATAGGTCATTCGTTAGCTTGATTTAAGTTTTTCTCTTTCACCTTTCACTTGTTTTCTAAAGATTCTAATTAGTTGCAAGATCTTGGGTTATATGAAAAATATATATAATTCTCATACTTGCATGTCATCTACAGAAATTTGATTTTTATCATTTGACTAAGATTATGTAAGATTTATGTACTTTTTTTGGTATCACATTATTGAAAGCAATTATAGTTCTAAAATTTACAGCACTAACACCTTACATGTCGTTAATTAGGTAATTTTTCTTCGATTTTCAGTAAAAGTTATAATTATTGAAATACAAAATATAGTATAATATCCAAATTTTGTAAAAGTTTTTGTTAAAAAATATTTTTAATCTATGTTTACTAATTAAAGTTGTTCATTATATAAGACTTTTTCTACAAGTAGTAAAAAAATTAAGAGATTTTGTTGTTCTCAAATAGTAAAAAATTTAAAATCATTTGTTCTACGTACAATATACATTCGTATATACCAATTTACTATAAATATACACATGTAAGAAAAAGAAAGTATAATATATGAATTGTTATTAGGGCAATTTATTTTAACTATTCCAATATTTTATACTTGTTACAGGGATCATCCTTATTTTGAAACTAATTATACGGACTACTTCTATATTTTATATTTTCTATAGAAAGTTATAGCACTAACTACTCTCACTTTAAAAATCTATTCTACTATATAATAGGAAAACTTAGATGGTGAAACTTTTGAATTCCGAAAATATCCTTGCATACTTATACTAATTAAAAATAGTTCATTAATTTTAATAAGAACAACTTAGTAATTAGGAAGACTATCCTTTGGTCTTCCTAAAGAGTCTTTCTATTAAAAAATATTAAAATACGTATAAGGCACATGCACATATGCTAGTAAAATATAAAACAGAGAGTGGTCCGTGTAATTGTTTTTAAAAATAGGGGTAATCCTGTAATATACTTAAAATAGAGGGGGATTAGTGTATTTATTTCTTGTTGTACAGGAAACATAAAAGCTATAAAAGTGGGAGTTGGTGGCAGGTGCTGAATTGCAAAATAGTGAAATATCATTAATTTTTTCTCTTTTGTCATTAAAAGTCTCCAACTGCTCACATCCTTACATTCAGACAAATATCAACAGCCCATCGAAAGGAAATAACCAAACAAAGAAGGAAAAGATTAGAAGAAGAAGAAGAAGAAGAAGAAGAAGGAGAAGAGCTCGAAATCGGTTCGAATTCCTGACAGGAATCCGAAACCCGGGTGTGAGTCGGATCCATGACCGATCTCGGAGTCCTGGATCCGATGGAGCTCGAGAAGCCCGACTGCTCGTCGCCGTGGTGTTCGATCTGCCTCGAGCTCGTGCTCGACCGCGGGGAGAGGGCGATCGCCAGGCTCCATTGCGGCCACGACTTCCATCTAGGTTTGCTTCCATTCGATCGATCGATCTCTCTTTATTTATTTATTTTTTAATTTGGTAGTTTGATGATCTATGGTTTTACCAATTTTAGATCTGTTGTTGCTGCGAATAAAGTTGACACCTTTATGAAAAAATATATATATATATTTTTATCGTTTTTATATGAGATTTCGGTTGGATAATGGAAGAATTGTTTGGCTTATGTTGAAGAGGGGGGGGGGGGGGGGGGGGGGGGGGGGGGGGTGGTTGGTTCCCGATTCAGCTCAAAGTTCATGTCTTTAACAAAATCAGGAAGGGAAATTGTATTATAGGACACGTAATTGACACGGCGACACGGACATGGGACCATTTTTGGATGTGTCTTGGTGTATTTTGCAGCGTCTTCGAGTGTTGGTGCTTCCAAGCAATGTTTTTAAAATTGGATAGGACCGTAAAAATGTACAGGGTCCTAGATTGGGATCCGGATTGTGAATAGTAAGATTCTTGTTTAAAGCTAAACAAAATAATATGAACAATTCAAGTATAAGAGAGATCATGCATAATTGATAATTAGATCCACAAAACAAGTATCTTTTAACGTATATCATATAAAAACAAGTCAACCGGCTCAAAAACTATGGTTGGTAGGATTCCAATATGTTAAAAATCCCAAAACAACAATCAATCATTGCACTGTAGATGTTTTCGATCCTTGTCCGCAAGCGTGCAATGCTCCCATATTAGATCATTTTTGTCACAACCATCTCCCAAACAATTGGGTACGAGTATGTTCAGCTTACGTCTTGGTTTCGGTTGTATTACAATGTCTATACCTCAATACAAGTCATGATCATCAAGTAATCCACAAAATCCAACATGAGTATAATCATAGAATTTGCTAATCTAACTCATTCAGCAGAAAATATTATGACAAAAAATATAGGAAGTATGAAACAACTATCCAGTCTAAAATAGTAATAATATACAGACTGATGTTTCAAAGAAAATAACTTAGCAAGTTAATCCAGAATCCAATGACACAAGTACGTATACGGACTCCTCGAGAATAAATTTGCAAAAATAGATAACTGAAAAGGAAACGAACTAAGCTAATGATACTAGATATTTCCTGGAATCTCGTCACCCATTAAATTTGAATTAGTTGGATCTTGTCATCATAAGGAGTAAGGACCATATAAAGCAAGGTATAAGTCATCGCCTACGACTGTTAACGATAATCATTCAATTAGGATTTGAGGAAAGTATAATACAACTATAATGTTACACAGTACAATATAAACCTATCATGATAACATCAGGAAAAAATATGATTGTAAATGATAGGTAATGAAACTGTAAATAATAAGAACTAGGATAACAAAATATAGACTAGATGATACTATTCATAAAAGAGAAACTAACATCATGTGAATAGAATATATTGTAATACAAGTAAAATAATAAATGAATATCTCGTGTATTTAAAATACAACTTTCGGCACGTAGACGGCTAGGAATAAATACGACACGTAGATACTGTAGTGTATACGACTGTTATTCATGATAAGACAATGAGATATAATTTGGATTGACCACTTTCCTACTGAAGTATACCCCCTTCCCATATATCACTCCAGAAATATGTACATCAACTACATGAGTACAATCATGAAAAGCAAGTGATTCTAGTCTAGAACCATAGTAATATCTCTCTCGTGCACGAGTCAACCGTGTCATAGTCATGTTATCAATGATTAGAAGTATGAACATGTGTAATAACATCTATAATGTAATCGTAAACAATAAACGTAATGTACTTGCCTAGTCTTGTGGGTGCATGTAAATGGAGTTCATTTTCTCTTACAATCATGCATATGGAAGAATATATAGAGGAATGTGATCCAGCTATAACTTTAGGTCAAGGTTATGTAGAACACAAAATTAGGTTTCTCGGAATATGTAGAAACGGCAATGTGTATGCCATTTTGTATGGAACGAGGGACACTGGAATTAGGTTTCTCGGAATTCTTAGGAGGAATAAAGTGTGCAGCTAGGAGTAAGGTTTCCTTGCTTTAGTCTGGGGCTAGGTCTCTTGATTGCTGCGAATCAGGTTCACTATATAGTTTTTTCATTAATAATATTGAATGATGTCCCTTTTCTAATCATTTACATTAGGATTAATTTTGATTGGCTTGGGTTTAGAATTTCGAAATATTACATTTAGCATTCTAGATTGGAAATGCTCCATGATTTGGAATAAAATTTGTGGGAGGTTTAACAATTTATGATAACCAGCTCTCTCTCTATATGTAATGCATTTAGACCGACGGATTAAATAATGTATAAATTGGTTGGACGCAAAAGGAAGATTTTTTTTTTTTTATCATGGCTTAGGTTTCTAAAAAAGGGTGTCCTTGTGTCATGATGAGAGGGTCAAGGCGCACACAACCTTTCCCCGCGTATATGAAGAAGTCCGTTTTCACGACTCGAACCTATGCCCTCTATGACGTAAGTAATAAGCCTTACCGTCACGCCAAGTGATGCCCTCGACTTAAGTTTCTTCTTGTCAAAGAATGAATGCGAAAACAATGAATAAATAGCAATAGTAGAGTGCATGCTGATTAATAGCTTAATGACTATGATTGTTTGTAATAAATTATGACAAATTTAAAAGAGGTGTATATGCCAAGGTAAGTTATTAAATATACCAAACTTCTTAAAGGGTTGCAGCTGGAAAGGCATCAAGAATATGTACGACAAATGACCATCATCTCTCATTAATGTTTGTAAGTGCATCAGTGATGCAAATTTTAACGAGGCAAATATACTTCAGTCATGATTCCGACTATAAAATTAATGCGATCATTGTAAAAAAAACAATGAACATGGAATGGATGAATCTATTAGGCTCTTGGCCATGGGTATATATACAAGTACAATCGGAAGAGTGACATCTCCTAACCAATGTGGGACTATATGTACAGTAGGTTTAACAATAATGACCCTGTCACTCCTAATCATTGCCATCCTTTGGTCTTCATTAAACACTTCTTAATATTCTTATATTTTTTATTTTCACTCACTATCCTCAATGGAACGTTTGCTTTCTACAAATGTACTCATTTCTTACCCTATATTTATTGTATTGCCTCTGTTCCATATCCACAATTTTGTTTTAGAAACTTATTTTGTAGACATGCCATTTCTTGAATGCATACCATTCTCGCACATAAAGAATGGCTAGTGTTATAGCTGTCCTATATATATTTTCTTTCTTTGAGAAGAGTACCAAAGTCATAAGTATGCCAAAAGCATTTCTCCACTTCACCCATCATTCTTTAATTCTAAGTAACATTTCCCCCAATTTGCTCATTATGTGAGTAATCCTTAGTAAATGAAGGGAACATTTATATGTAACACTTGACCTTTAAACTGAATTAGTCCTCACATAGTTTTCTTGAAGTTGAGTCTAATATGTTTAGGTTTTATCTTCTAACTGCTTTAGATTTTGTGACTTCTCTCTACGTTTCTACCATAGAAATTAGTCCTTCTCTAGTCCCATCAATTAACTTTGTATGATGCAAAATATCTTACATCATTGAACCTCGTCCCACATGTTAATTTTGTAGTTAATGCAAAAGGATGAGGTCTTAATGCCGATGCTACCCATTATGTAAGGTTTTGATAAATGGGAATGTATATAGGGACATAATTTTCCAAATCTTAACCGAGCTTAAGTTCTAATGCAGGCTCACGCATTCAAACAAGCTCATACATATTTTCAATTCTATACCTTGAGTTCTTGCTCAAGGATTAAGCCAACAATGAAATGTTGTATGTGGTTCATTTAGTTTGACAACTCTTAGCATGTTATTTGATGTAAGAAGTTCAATCTTCACTTAAAAAACACCTTTTGGAACTAAAACTGGTCCTACACTTTTTCAAGCACAAATTTTATGCTAACACCTTTGACTTCCTCCTATCACAAGCTCTCTTAGACAGCGACCAAGAATTACTAACCAATTATTCTCCAAGAATTACTTTAGGTGCCAGCCGTGTCTTCTCCTGCAAATTCTGTTCAGGAAGGAAAAGAATATAATTAGAGTAGCTAGTAACATATGCTTTCAGTATTGGTATCATGTAAGAAGCTTTAGAACAAGAGTAAAACGGCATTAGGTGTGTGGGAGGATGTTAAAACATTATAGAAGAGGCTAGTGATTCCGGTGGTAATCTAAAGACTTACTAGAAATCCAGCTTCAACTTCATAGTTACTTTACTTTCATTTATTACTCTACTGACTTGGCTGAGTAAAAATAATAGAGAGGACTGATACCAATGGAAATATACTAAACAAAAAATCAAATAAGAAACAAGTAGACTGGAAAAGTGTGAAATTACAAACAAGATAAATGAAATATGGCCTGTCACCTCCAATGTTCTTTTTTTTGGTTGGCCAAGGAAAAGGATTAAGTGACTCGATTATCCCATTTAGTGAAATTCCTGACCCCACCATCGTGGTGATTCTTAACCCAGGTTTGAGAGAGATTCCAGGGAAGACATGTTCCTTAAACTAGCTGAGAACAGATACAAATATGCTCTCCAAGTGCCACATTCTCCTAACAACCCTCAAATTGTTTCTCCGTCGGTTTACCCTTTTTCCTTTTACTATTTGATAATCCTTGTTATGATATGACATGCATCAATTTCTTTCAGAATTTTTGGTCATATTCACGTCATCTATTTTTGATTTTTTTTCATCCTATATTTTGATCTGTTTGATCTGAATATAATAAATACTTTTCTGCTATACAAGGAAACATGATATTAGGATAAGGTGGAATGGAGAATGCTCCGTATAGTGATTTCCCTCCATAACTAACACGAGATATTAAAATGTTGAATTAAGCACAACTAGGACAAGGTTATGACAAGAAAAATGAAGGAATGGTATAATCATTTCAACTATACATCATAATTTTGTGCCTAAAATTTATCATAATTATAATGTTTATTTATCATTTTGATGGGAGGCCCAGCCTGTCACGATCTGCAAGTTCTCCAAATCTTTCCTATGACATGTTGCCAATACAAGTCCAAGTGAATATCATCAATTGGTTGTCCTTTTACTCTATGTTGTATGTCCCCATACCATCTCAGTTGGTTCTGTAACCACTTTGTCCCTAGTGGGCTAAAAATCTGTTCTTCATCTTCTTATCATTTCCTCATCGAACCTTCCCACATGTACTACCAATTCATCTTAAGATTCTTCGTGATCACTATATGTATTTTGTTTGTTTTTCCTCTATCCTGAGTTATTATCTAATATGTACACTGTTCGAGTCTTATAAGCCTTTTTATGGAAATTTTCTGTAAGCTGGAAACTTCTAGACTTTAAGCCATTGTATATTCTCGTCCCTGAAGGCCAGGTTTCTATTTGTCTCATTCTTGTTCTCGGCTGTTAATGGTTTTTCTTTTTTTGGCTTGGTTTCCCTGAAGGCCAGGGAACAAGGTGTTAGACACAACTCTACACATATAGTCATGGTCCTACACTTTATAACATTGCCTGAAATGTTTTATGCCTACTTGCGGCATGTAATTTAAACAATTTATTTCTAATTTTAACATCCTGTCCTGATTAACCTCTTAAACACGCCTGTTTCTTTTGGGCTTGATAGATGTAGATTTTATTTACTCTTGAGCATTGCTTTCACTATTTTAAGAACTTCTCTAGACTCCAAGTCATATATTTAGTCATGTCCGCCACATGTTAGTGGGTTTAGTTACACTTAACGGTACGGTTCGCTCACTGCCTAACAAGTAACAACATCCATGTCTTAGCCAATCTAATGGGGGTGAGGAAGGACTAACTTGCATTCAGGGGTGGACCCACTATAGGATGAGGGGAAGCAGGCACTTTCCCTGAGTTTCGGTTTTGTTGTAGGCCGCTCCTCCTGAGTTTTCTCGGTTCCCTTGTATAGTCTTCATTATCATATATTTTAGTTCCATGTGTACGGTTCACTTACGTTTAGAAGAAGAAATGTAAGTTTAGAGAAGTAATTCATTTTATTCTATATTAGAATCAAAGGGAAAAGATAGCATATATAGGGAGACATGTATGTCACTGAATTTCTTGATTCTAGTGACATAAAACAACCTTGATTCTGCTACAACAGGTTTTGTTACAATAGAAAGTAAAACAAAAAATTTGTTACAACCAAAAATAATATCTGAAACTAATCCATGTTTCTCCTCCTAATTATCTGACACTCCCCCTTAAGTTGCTGCGTAAATATCTATCATGCTCAACTTGTTGAGGAGAAACTCATAGTTAGATTTGAATAATTCCTTTGATAGAATATCATCTATCTATTGCGTTGTTGGTATGAATGACATACAAATAGCTCATACTTTAAGCTTCTCCTTTATAAAGTGCATGTCAACTTCAATATCCTTTATAAAGCTAATCGTTGCGTTGTTGTCACAGTACAACTTCATAGGCATGGTCATATATCTAATTAGCTCCTTTAAAACCTCTCAACCACAATAATTCACACACTCCATGAGCCATCGATCTGTATTTTGCGTATGTGCTACTTCGGACAACTACACTTTGTTTTTTGCTTATCTAGGTCACTAAGTTTTTCCACACAAAAGTATAATATCCTGATATTGTTTTCTATCTGTAACTGAGTTTGTCTAGTCTGCATCTATATATGCCTAAATATTTTGTTGTTCATTCTTTTGAAGAATACCGTTTTATGGAGTGCTTTTCAAATATCTCAAAATTCGGTATATAACTTCAAGGTGTTCTTCATGAGGAGAATGCATGAACCGGCTTACAATGCTTACTACAAATGCAATGACAAATAAATCAGCTTTCCCACGAGCTTTTGGTACCGTAAGTGTCTATTGGATTACCTTTCGAATTCTCAAGTTTTTATTTGGATCAATTGAAGTATCTGCATGACGATATCCACTCATTCAGTTTCTTTGAGAAGATCAATAACATACTTTGTGACAATAATATTCCTTTCTTTGATCGAGCTACTTCCATTCCAAAAGAGTACCTTAGTGAACCCAAGTCTTTGATTTCAAACTCTTAAGGTAAGACACGCGTTCAATCTCAACCACATCATCTTTCATCAGAATAATGTCGTTCACATAATCTATGAGAACAACCATTTTCTGATTGGATGAAGTTTTGTGAACATAGTGTGATCGCTCTGTCCCTATACATAGCCATGACTCTTTACTAAATGTGTGAATTTTTTGAACCAGACCCTTGATGACTGTTGTAATCCATACAAGAATTTTTTCAGGCTGCAAACCTTCAACCCGAACCTTTTATCAAAGTCTGGTGGTGGATCCATGTAAACTTCCTTAAAGTCTCCATTAAGGAATGTATTCTTCACATCCAGTTGTTGCAGAAGCCAGCCAAGATTGATTGCAGTTGACGAGTACTCTGACTATGTTTAACTTTACTACATGTGCAAATGTTTCAAGGTAATCAATATCGTATGTTTGAGTGAAACATTTAGTAACCAACCGAGTCTTGTATCTTTCTAGTGACTCATCTGACTTGTATTTGGTCGTCAACACATGTGTTTTTGTTTTCAAGAGCCATGATCTCCTAAAAAATAGCCTCCTTGGAATTTCACACACGACAATTGTGAAGTAAAGACAAAAAAAATAGAAGAGATTTATGTAAGAGACAAAATTTGACATGGGATGATTGGTACATGATCTGGCACCATTTCGATTACCAATAGGAACATTAAGGTCAGAAAAATTAGGCTTAGGTTGATTTGACTTTGAAGTAGAATGACTAACTTGAATTTTATATATTTGGAAATTACCAGAAGATTCAGTAGGGTTCTGGCCAGTCTTTGGTTTAAATTATTTACAATATTGGGGAGTCTGGATCTCATTATCTCGAATTTGTTTTCTCAATGAGTAGACAAGGAGTTCTGGGTACTCGTTTTTGTTCTATTGTCTGAGTTAGTAAGATTATGAGATGACTCCATAGAATTTGGTTTCTGATTTTCATTCGTTAAAACATTAGGATCTGTATTAATGAAAAAATTGGTCTATTTGAAGTTTTGACATTGACATTCTCTAGTTGCGACTATATCCAAGTACAATGCGTTTTTCCTTTGTGTCTTTCCCTGAAGATGAGTTTAAAAAACCCGTTAGGACTCGAAGAATGTAGCATCCGTAGTGACAAATATTTTTTTTTGGAAATAGAATAATAACATTTGTATCCTTCTTGACTTGGAGCATACCCAACAAAAACACATTTTCTTGCTCTAGGATCTAACTTGCTCCTGTTTTGGTCGTTTATGGATAGTCTACAAAAACAGTGCAACCAAACAATTTTAAGGGCAGGTCATGAGACAATTTTGACAATGAGAAACTTTGTTGAAGAATATTTAATGGTGTTTGAAATACTAAGATCTTTGTAGGCATTCCATTTATAAGGTATGTAGCCGTTATAATTGCTTCGCCCTATAGCTACTTAGGAACTTTATTAGCGAACAATAGGGCCCTGGCAACTTCTAAATTGTGTTTGTTTATCCGCTCAACCACTCAATTTTGTTGGGGTGTGTCATTGCAAGAACTTTGATGTACTATGCCATTTTCTAAGAAAAAATCGTCCAAGACTTTGTTAAAATATATTTATTCAATTGTCACTCCTAAAAAATTTCGACGTCAGAGATCAGACTTGTCCCTTGGCAAATATACCCAACTTACTCTTGTGTGATCATCAATGAAAGTTAAAAACTATTTGTTCCGAGCTTGTTGAAATCGTAGAAGGTACTTTAAACTTGTTTTGATGCTTGTATGATTTTTGGGAGAAAACGAACGATAATGTTTGGTAAATTCACAACACCCACATTGAAATGAAGATGAATTGTTATTTGTAAATAAATTTGTAAATAAGTGCTTTAAATAATAAAAATTAGATGTCCTAATTTATATTGCCTTAACATAACATTATTATCAACATAAATAGAATTCAAATATGTATTTTTATGTATTTTTAACTTGTTTTTACACTTCGGTTCCATCTTCAAGGTATAGAGACCTTCATTTTCTCCCGCATTGTCAATCATCTTTCCCGAGGCTAGTTCCTGAAACTCACACCGAAAGTATTAGAAGTTAACACGACCTTGGAGATAATTAGTTAATTTGCTAATAGATTACATGATAGTTTAGGCACATGAGGACATTATGCTGGGTTAAGGAAGAATATATAAGAATAGATACTACAACAATTGTTGAGATGATTCATTGACAATCTTGATTTTTTTTTGTTCTCTACACAGATTGTAAGTGAAAAAAAAAAATGAAGTAACTTGTCATATGATCAATTGCTCCATAGTTGATGATCCAAGAAGTATTTTAAGAATTGACACTAAGAAGAGCAATAACGAAGTTACCTTTCCGAGCCAAAGAATAAGAAGGTTCTAAAAAGATTTGTGGAGATTGTAAAAGCTTGAACAACTGCTCTACATGTTCCTTTGTAAATGGAGACGCTTCTGAGTTGACTTGTTGTCCCTGACTTTTTTCATGGGAGACTTGGAATGCCATGTTTTCATTCCTTTGTTTTTTTCTTCTAGTTTGCAGGTTTGCTATGGATTTTCCAACATGTCTCCTTTGTGTGCCATGGCTTCTTGCAGTAATCACACCATGGTTTCTTCCTCTTACCTTCAAATTCGAATTTTTTTTATACAAGGGCATATGTCTTGGCTTCTGCAACAGGCTTGGGTTCTCGTGTTTTTATCATTACTCTCCTCCTTGTTTTTTCGCTTCTAATCTCAAAAAAAAACCTTTGAAGAGATGACACAGGTTTCTAAGAATTCGAGCTGTGGTTTCATTCAGTTCTCGATGGAGACCAACCAAGAAGAGAGAAACACGACCATTCTCTTCCTTTTTCATAATCTTCACACTGTCAGTGGTGGGACAATGCCGCTCATCATTGTAACATTTAACTCCTGCCAAAGTGAGACCATTTCATTGTAATAATTTGTGACTTCATGTTCTCCTTGTTTAGTTTTTTCGAGTTTTGATTTTATGCCAAAAATATAATAAGAGTTTTCTAAATCTGATGACGTTTCTTTTACTGCCTCCCACACATCATTTCCGGTGACTAGAAAGAGATACAATTTACCTATTGTTTGCTCACAAGGTTCTAAACGGCGGTAGGCGGGTGCGCTGCGAAGAGATTCAGCCTAGCGCCTAGGCGCCGCCCAGGCGGTCGATATATTTTGAACATTTTTTTTTACTATTTTACAACTGTTTTTTGTGTGTGTGCATATTATGCATATTTTAAGGGTGTTCCATGCATAACTAAGTTGTAGAACGAAGATTTATAAAGATTTAGTTTTGTAAAAGTGAACCATAGGCCCATAATGCTTAAAAACCTTTTAGGCCAAAATATCTTGTTAGGTATTGGTCCGCCTAGGCGCCCGCCTACGCCGCCTCACCTTCGCCTATGCCGCCAACCTCCGTTGTCCGCCTACTCCACCGCCTACCGAAAAGCGGTACGGAGAGAGACCGCCTACTGCCTAGACGCCGCCTAGGCGGCATAGGCGGACGCCATTTAGAACACTGTTTGCTCATTGAGTTGATTAACCAAGCAATGATCAATGAATTTTTAGACCTCCATGTATTGTAGTGCGGATAGCCAGGTACTGGTTGCCTCAATTTGCCTATTAAGTGCTCAAAGTTTCCCTTGCCTTTAATCGCCAGCCTCACGGATTGAGCCCATTCGAGATAATTTCTTCCATTTAACTTGTGGGAAGTCAATTGGAAAGATGGATTCTGGGAAAGATGGCATGTTCCACTGTTTGGCATGGCAGTCCATGTGTTGGAGTTTTATGTGGTATCTTCAGAAGAGTCGGTTGTTCGTCTAGTTCCGGTCATCGCCGTTTTAACCATTCGGAAAAATGGATCAAGAGCCTTGGCTCTGATACTATAAGAATAAACGTAATTTTAGAAGAAGAAATAGTTTTTCCTATATTATTGAATCAAAGGGAAAAATTAGAATATATAGGAAGACATAACAACACATATGTCATTGAATCCCTTGATTCTAGTAACAGGAAAACAGCCTTGATTCTGTTACAACAGAAAAGTAAAACAGAAATTCTGTTACAACAGTGTTTCTCCTCCTAACGATCTGGCAGTTCACATGGTCAGAATATCAATTTTTGGTTTTTATGCCATCTCCATCTCGCTTAATCATAATGTATACTGTTCCCTCGTCTAGGGAACTTGGAGGGTGCCTTCTTGCTTGCACTTAAACTGCGTGACCAAAATGTAGATTATCAACCTTCCAGCTCCCCTTCCAACTTTGTATGGAAATTGGCACATGCACAAAAGGTTGACATCCGGTTAGTAGCTGGTCATAGAGACGGTGTCAATTCTTTTCAGGAGCTTGCTTATCCTCCTTAGTCGAACCTATTCTGATGGAGGAGGCTTGAAATGATTACTATGATGGTAATGGTGGTCAGAAATACATATGGTATTATTCATGAATACTCTGCACACTAAAAAAAATATCATTGGAAGTTGCACTATATTATGTGCTTCTGTTTAAAATGTTTCTCCTGTCATATCATATCTGACTATACAACCTGGCAAAGTTAACATTGTTCTGTGATAAACTTCTTCTTGAAAAGGCTTTCCTATGGGCTTGAGCACTATGCCGAATTTTTTTGTAATGACCAAGTTATTTTTATGCTTTGTAGTTTTAACTTACCATTGAGTATGAGAAACTTTAACCAGTTACCTTACATCTGCAACAATGGAAGCTGAAGTTTTCCCATAACTGTCATCGTTACTTACAAAATTTTCGCAACCTTGTTCATGTTTGCTTGTTGGTTTGTTAACCTTTGAGATTAATTTATCTCAGTTATTTCTTTATTATCTAATGTGTATGTGTTATATTCGCAGATTGTATTGGTTCTGCATTTAATGCGAAGGGAGCAATGCAGTGCCCGAATTGTAGGAAAGTTGAGAAGGGCCGATGGCTATATGCAAATGGGCATCGGTCATCATCTGATTTTGATCTTGATGGTTGGGTGATGGAAGATATCTATGATCTAAGTTACTCTGAGCTAGTAAGCATCCCCTACAGCACTTGCAAAATTTGTCCAAAATAATGAGCATTTGTGCACAGTTTTATTGTGGAAAACTATTTCTAATATGAGTATATTCTATATCCTTGATATAGACAAACATCTTTGGTTGACAGCACACTTATGTACATTAGGATACCTGCACACTGTGTTCTTGCTGGACACCTCGGTTTAATTCCAACTCCTGCATCTTAAATGACCACTAGTCCTTAAGAGTGGGATAGATACATGACTACTGTAATTTGTATGTCAGTTAACCTTTTTTGTGGTTTGACCCTGTCCTTTTGGTTGATAGGGAGCTTGATTTACATTTTGAAATTACCTCGTGTTAATGAAATTTCATAATTCATTTAGATAAGCAACACACATTGTTGCTTCATAGCTACCTTCTGAAAATGAGTCACTTTATAATTCGAAGTAGTTGTCATGCAATTTTTTGAGAACGTGTGCTCGTGTTGGTAATGCGTTATTGTGTTGATAATGCGTTAGTGTATACAGGGGATCTCTTGTATGTGGTCTTGTAAATAAAATGACAATGACCCTATATGCAAGATTCAGATTATATGTCCACTAGAGAGATGCACAGTGTGCCATTAAATATGGTCTTTGCTCATGCTATATTGTTAAGAGTGTTACCTTTCATTTTGTTCTTCGCATAGCTTCTTGAAATCATAAATCAATTACATGATTCCCGATGTAGATTAATTGATCAATGTGGTGAATATTATTTTTATTGCAGCCCTTTGGAATTCAGTGGTGCCCTTTTCGTGGATTTACACAACTAGCATCTTTGTTTGAGTAAGCTTGAGTCAATCTCTCAATTATGTTTGAGTTCTATTAATTTAGATTCTCTTCCTGCGAAACATGTATGTTTGATTGTTTGAGTATGTAATTCCTATTTTATTTTTGTAGATGCTAATCATAGTGTTGTTAACAAATCTGTGAAAATAAGCAATCCCTAGGAATCCTATCTGAAAAACACACTGCAATTGTTCACCGACTTGTCCGTAGTAGAGGTGTGATAGAATGGAAAGACTGTTATCTTGTGATGATAATGCACATAATGACGTGCTCACTTTTTTCACATATTATACATGACATTTTATGAGCAAAGTAAATGTGACATTGATTGCAATTCTTGATTTTTATGAGCTTCGACATGAAGTACTAATCCTATGTAACTTTGTTTCTATCTAGCTCTTGCATGGACATTGGCAAAGTGCGCGGATAATAAGTGGAACATACAATAGGACAACAAACTTAAAGAATTAGGACCTAGACATGCCTAAACTGCATTTATTTAATTATATGGAATGATATTTACGAAGAAATTAGAAAATGGACAACCAAAAAGCCTTCGCTATACTAGATAAGCACGTGTTAAACTGCCATATTTAAAGGGCAAGTTAAAAAGAAAACTACTAAAGATCCAAAATTAGTAAGAAATGGATTCACATTTTGGCTAATTCTTCCTATATTTGATGGACTTCCCAACTTGACCCCATTTGATGACTTCTGACCAAGTTCTCACTTGAGCAGAGGATTTTACATCTACCTGAAGGTCATTTTTAATATATTTTACATCGTGAAGGCATTTTGATCCTCACACGTCCTGAGATGTAAGGTATGGTGATAGTGTAAGTAAACGACATGTATCGATGGCGAAAGCGATCTTTAATTTTTTTCCGATACGCCATGCTAGATCACCCGACATTAACACCTTCGTGTCTGTACCACATAACTTATGCACATATCTACCTTATGCGAACCCTTTTACACATGTGACTGGACCATGTTGACTTCGAACGATCTAAGGATCAATCTAGATTCATGATAGATCTAATATATCCAAGGTATGGTGATAGTTTAAGTCAACGACATATATTAGTGGCGGAAGCGATCTTTAATTTTTTCCGATACGCTATGCTAGATCACCCGACACGAACACCTTTGTGTCTGTACCACATAACCTATGCACAGATCTATCTTATGCGAACCCCTTCACATATGTGACTGGACGTTGTTTACTTCGAACTATCTAAGGATCAACTAAGTTCATGATAGATCTAAAATATCCACGAATCTTGATCACCGCTCTTATCTCATGAGTCACGATCAATCTTCGATTCGACAAAATAATGATCTATCACATGGACTTATACGACCTCGATCTATTGAATCAAGAGCGTATTCAACGCTAGTAATAAACAATTACGTACATGCTAAAAAATTTCTAACTAGTCTAACTACTTTGATTATGGTTTAATACCTCAATCAATGTCGAAAGCACACAAGTGTTCAATCTCCGTATCCACGAGAGCGCGATGGCTTGAGGACGATCCAAATTACGAACTCTTCGCTACCACCGAAATCAGAAACTCCCAAAGGCCCTACTCGAAAGAGATCCAAAGCTCAACAAGTTAAGCTCCCGTTGTTGCTGCTTATTGCCTTGATGGAAGGCCAGTGGACTAGTTCTGGTCGAGAATGGAAAACATAGGATAGAGGAGAGGCTACGGTTTTTGCCGGGGCTTTGCACGAATTACAAGTTATATGATTTTAACAAACCTTGCCTTCTATTTAGAGGATTTAGCAAAGGGCAATTTGGTAATTACTTTGGTAATCTAATTAGGATTTGAGTAGGGCTCACCCTTGATTCTCCTAGAATTGCCTAAACAATTCTAGACTCTTCTAGAATACTCAAGATGCAATCCTAATTCTGACTTACGATTTCTTATCACATGCTCCTTATGTGATTAATTAGGATTTGACCAAGTCAGTATCTAATTGACTCGTGCTACCACATGTCAATACGCTTGAACTTAGGTTAATTGGTCGTGGGCCAATCACTATTAGACCCAACTCGAACCCAAGTATGTCCTGCATGACCGACCAACTCTTGTGTAGTTGTGTGTGACCCATTAGACTCAATAGTGACATGGCCGCATGGACTAATATGGTCTTAGACAAGCCTGACACTGATATATTGGACTTCTGACGGACGTTTGTCGGACTTCTGGTTGTTCTGTTCCAAAATTTTTTCTTTTGGAACATTTTTTTTGCTGGCCAAGATTGGCACCTAGTAGTGTGTCGTGGCCTGCATTATGGCTTCCATATTATGCGAGGATGTTACGTCAACCACTCAAGACCTATTTATGTTTAGTTTCGTACAATTTAGTCTTTATGTCATAGTACGTTCGGACTAGGCTTACAAGATAATATGTGAAGTCGTATTCGTCGTAGTAACTATGTGTCTCGATCTCGTATGTTCAACACTCATGTGCAATGAGTACGACTCCTCTACTCACACATCACCTTGCACAAGGATTTCTTGAGTGTTACATGCCGAAGCACATAAGGTCGTTACTCTCCTCATTATATGCTTGGAGTGACAAATTCTTTATTGGCAATATGCTATCTTCACATATGTGACCGCCGCAACCATAGGGTTTCTAAATGTGTATAGTCAAAGTGTAGGTGCACACTTGTAAGGCATCGTAATAACCTCTGGTCTGAAGACCACAATGACGCCACTATTGACATTAACATAATCCATTAGGAATTCCTTAGTTGGTATCGTGTTCAGTGAACTCAGTCAACTAATTGAGCATTCGTACTCTTGCTATGGTATCAACTGTACCAACAACTTATGAGACTGGTTGCACTCGTCATATAAATTCGATGCAGTGCACATAGACGTGTCCGGTTTCACCAACGCCCTGCTTGGTGAACCTATCGCCATGAACATGTATTTGGAGTATTAAGGCATTCCTATCTCATCCAAGTCATTTCATGTAGTAAGAAATCCATTGTCTTTACTATAGGGAGTTAGGACTTTATCACATTATTAAATTTTTTTTTTACAAAAGATAATTTAAATATGATAAATAATGTGCCATTAAACTAATAATCAAAATGTTCGTAACATCAAGTGATGTTTGTACAATTAAAATAATTTTCAAATTGGCTGCTAGGGCATATCATTGTCCGATAAAATACCAGTTTAGACAACTTGAGTTTGATTGGAGCTTGGTCCTGTTCGATTTAGTTTTTGGACATTGGGCTTAGTTTGGTTTTTGGTTTAGGCTAATTATCACTTAAATATCCTGAATTATCAAGTTTTCTAATTTTAATATATCATACTATTTTTTATCAACTAAATATTATGAATTAAAATTTCCACTTAAATCCCTGAACTATCACTCCTTTTTCAAGTTGGCTCTATCTGAACACATCAAAAGACCATAATAGCCCCATAATATAATAATAAAAAGTTAAATCAAAATAAAGCAATCATTTTCCTTATTCATCCCTAACCTAATTCTAATCTTAATTTAAACAATCATCTTCTTTGAATTCGCTAGCTTAGAGATTAAAAGATTGATTAATAGTTCTATTACATAACTTGGACGTACTTGCTTGCTTACTCGCTCACTCGAATTGTAGTTATCGTTCACTCCTAGATTAAATTCATATGAAGTCTTATCATGAGCGGATTCTCATTGGACGCATATGAGTTCGATCAAGATTTGTTTTTCCATAGTACCAAAAGTGAGAAGGCCACCAAAAGGTCTTCCTTCTTCTTTCTTCATTCAACAAACTCCCGGTTACATGGTTGATGCTACAAAGATCACCGGGGTGACAGTTTTAGATGGAGTGGCGATGGAATCCTCCAACTCAATCAATATCAACAACAGTCGTGACCATGAATATGATGATTTGGTTAGGCTTGGTTGAGTCATAAAAGATAATAGGTTGAGGGGCTTTTCTAAATATATTACTAACAACCTCCTTATTTGAGGCTTTCAAATGTTCTTTGGACTCCATCCAACAGCCTCTTACTATCTTCACTTTCAAAATGAAGATTAATATGCAAGAAAACTTCAAATTGAAAACGATTACCCTAACCCTCAACTCGATAAAGGGGATGCGTTACCGCGCCGTGGGAATGAGCAATGCTGGTAACAATAAACCTTATCCAAATCACTCTTTTCTACCCTAACCTTGACCTAAATTAATTAAACAAGAAATCATCTTTTTCCTCCACTCTAACTATATGGATCATCTTAGAATCAAGAATCTATCACTGCAACAAATTACATAATGAAGGGAGACAGGGGGATGATATAAGAGAGGCCCATTTTCCTAAATTACCAATCTCCTCAAATTTCCATTACTCCTACAACTAAATCTTTGAACAAACAAAACCCACATGGGATCTTCAAACCCATAAAAAATGAAATCTTTCTTGGACAGAAAACAAGAGTAAATTGCTTAAATGAACACTAAAGAGAGAATAATATGTGAATAGATTGATTAGCGCGGCGAGAGGTACTGCCGCTTCCTGTTTCATTCAGGCAGGTGTGAGGGTGGCGAGACCCAGGATGGACAGGCAGGCAGATGGGATGCGGTGGGGGTGAGGTAGAATGAGAATGAGTTGGGGTTAGTTAGCAAATAGTGAGGAAGAAGATGAAGTTTATTTTATCTTTTATGAAAAGAAAAGTAATTTTTATTGTGTTTAGGGACATTTGTCCCAAATAGTCATGTGCCTTGCACACGACAGTTAAGTATGACGGGAGACTAACGAAGATCATATGGTTTTGCACATTATATACTATGTAGTTCTGAAAACTTCTTAATACAGTCCTTTGCCAGAGCAACCTAGTTTTTGAATATTTCAATATCTATGATTATTTTGAATGTTCAAAATGGTCTAAATGAATATAAAAAAGATTGTTCCATGTTTTGTACCATCTGACTTGTGTGTCTAGGCTGCGTTTTGGGTAGCAAAGACAATTGTTATCATTGCTTTGTATTTTCTTAAGTCAGATTATTTTATTTTATTTTATTGCTGATTGCCACTGTTCTCATTCTACTGGTCGAGTTTACTCGATCAAGTAAAGAAGTGTGGGTTTTAATGCTTTATGGCTGATGTATATAACTGATAGCAGACCAATTTAGCTGGTTTCATATCTGTAAATGTTTCCTACTGATCTTCTTTGTTTGAGCACTTACTGTTTGGCTCTTTTTTCTTCATTGGGTTGGTCATATTTTTCTCTCCAACTGGATCCTGTTAGCTTGTTCTGGTTATTTGAAGGTACCATCCATGTAGGACCGGCCCTGTTTATTTATCAGGTCATACTAATGAGAACATGATGTGGATACTAAACAGGTTAGCCAAACATGATATGTAACCTGTTTAATATTGGGAGTTGGGGATGCAAAATAATGGATTTTTTAGGAGTCTGGGTTATGGGTATTTTAGGAATTATGGTCAGAACTTGAGAATTGATAAATCTTGCTTTTTTTCCTTTTTTTTTTTTTTTCCTTTTTTGGGGTTTTTTTTTGGGGGGGGGGGGGGGGGGGGTGTGGAGTTGTTCCAGTAGGGTTCATGTGCTGGAATTTCTGGACAACCAGGAAAGAAATGAGTTATAATTGATGAATTCAAAAGTGCAAATGGAAGGTTCAAGGTGTTGGTGTGTCTGGCAGGATTTTAGGAAGAAAAGAGGAGAATTAAGCGATATTTACTGGCTGAAGTATAAGGGATAGAAAAAAGATGATGCTTCTTTTTTTGGTTGAAGGATTTTGAAGAAAAGGAGAAAGAGAAGAATTGTAGAAGCTCACCCTTTACAATTTGAACCTCACACACCCCTCTACAATTCTTACCTATGTTGCACGGTACTACTTGGAGGACCATATCTGTGCCCGTATTCATATCAGACACGTATTAGGCACAATACTTCTTTGACACTCATGTCGGATACAGCTCACCCATGTAGGTTCCATAGAGACCCAAAACATAGTTGAAAGTAATTCTGTCTTATTGTGAAACATAATTGAGATATAAGAAGTAATATTTCTTTTTATTAAATCCTTTCTTGAACATTTTGTAACCTAGTTACTACCCAAAATATTATTGTTAAATATAGATATTATTAAGATGTATATAAAAAATATATATATATGTTTTCATGTGTATATATAACAATATCCATTCCATACCCGTATCCCAAAAGTTTCAAACATGTCATACCCGTCTCGTGTACGTATCCGAATCCTTGTGTCTATATGCAACCTAGATTCTTATCCATTACCCAATGTGTGTGAGAGACATAGCTGGCTCAGGTCAAGTCTCAAGAGGTAACCATAACCTGGTTGAATATGTGGCCAACATGAATGAACTAAAACCAGAATGCCCAGGACATAAGACAGTTGTTCATCTGTCACAGGAGTTGATTTTGAACCTCATATACTTGCAATAACAATATATATATACAACGAAGTTTGATATGGAAGACTATGTCCACCCGCACCCATCCCATGATTTTTGTCTCCTCCATATCTAGATTGCTGTGAGGTCTCATCTGTGTTGCATATATCTGTATGTGCAATGTACCTATCATCACCATTATCGATCTTTGTTTGGTTATCTTGATTACTGTTGAACCACTAAGTTGGTTTCTTGACGGAGTACAATGACTTGAGATATCAAGTTACGTGAGACATTAAACCTTGAGTGGAACTCTCCTTCTGCATTTGGCCTTGAAACATCTAAAGGAGATTTTATCTGGCAAGAGAATATCTTAGGCTTGATTTAATAGTCTACAGTGATTTCAATTCTTTACAAGTCTAAAAATGAAGTGATACCTAGATGATTATACCTGTTCTATTTTCTTGATTACTGATTCTGCCAAACTGAAGTTAGAAATCTTTCCAAGTGCAGGGAAGGAGAATCTCAGCTAAATTCTTGTAAGTTTTCTGTCTTTTATCAGTTTTATCAATGCACCTTTGGTACTTACGTTGATCTATTAATTTCTGTTTTCTCCTCTTGATCTTAATGTGTAAAGATCATGAATCGTTGGGAAACACTACATTTGGGGATCACCTAAGTGCTCCAAACAGTTCACATGTATGTCCCTACCTGGCCCTCCATGGGTTTCCTCATCATATGCATGCTGCAGCACCTTCGAGTTCTGCCGACTCAGTCCCAGAGAGCAATCCATTTCCTAGACATCCGTCCAACTTTGGTGGAGGGCAACCGTCTGCTGATATGCTCAACTCCCATAGTTTCCCCCCAGCAGAGCCACAGAGTCACAATTGGCAGCAACAACATTCCCTTCCTTTCTCCTTGTTAGGAAATACTTCTGAGCAATCTGCAGCCCTGTTCGCACCGAGGTTATCCAGAAGTGATGCTAGCAGCCAGCAGAGATTGGGATCTTTCGTACACCCGCACCTTCTTGTTCATGGGTTTGTTGCATTCTATCGAACTTATCCCTTCTTCAAATATAGAATAGAACATTTGCTGGGCTTATGGTAAAAGGCTGTTCACAGTATTTATTTTTCACAGGTCTGTTCCTCGAACTGGAAGCAATCCAATGGCGTCGCTGGGTCCGCCAGTTGTTGGGGATGCAAGAGGCCATACACACACTCGAGGGAATGGCAACAGTCACATGTATCAGCAGCCCATGTCTTCCTCAACCCCCCGAAGCTCCCCATTTCCTCCTATCAGAAGGCCGAGGCCCAGGGGACTAACTCTTGCGTCTTCCTTAGCAACGACAACCTCTTCCTCTGCCGAAGTCGGAGGGTTTTATGCTTTCACATCCGTCTCCGGCTCGGCAAACGGCAGAAGCCACCAGGAAGCTGAGAACGCCGCAAGGCATTTTGACCGGTTATATGGATGGGGCGGTAGAGAGAGCTTCGCGTCACTTCCATGGATTCCTCTAGAGGGAGAGTCCCAGTGGTGGGGCCCTTTCAATCCTAACCAGACCCCTCAGTCTGGGGGAAGCTTCATTCAGAGGCCTGCTAATGCCGAGAGGGTCGGTCAGAGCCGTCCAGAGAACGGTTTTCAGCGAATGCCCCCGGCGCCTAGGATGCCACCGCCATCCTACATGTGAGAGGAGAGACTGCTTCTGCTGCTTACGTCTCCAGACAGTGCTTTGTGATTTATCTCCTGTTTGTCTGTAAAATCCCTGATAACTTAAAAATCCTGAAAACTGCTCGGTCTGGACATTGGAACTTTTGGGTTTGGCAGTTTCTCAATTTCGGGGGGGGGGGGGGGGGGTTTGGATGTTGTCGGCAGCCTTGCCAGAATGAATCTTTTCCTTCGAGGTTCCATTCTTAAAAATGACGCCGGCGGACCTCTCATGCCATTGGCTGGGAGTTTGATCGGGCTCTGCTACTGGATGGATTTTATGCTTGTGCAGTGCAAGGGCTTTTACTTCTTGTGATCCGTTTTTAATTATCTGGTAAAAAAAACTTTTATTTAATAGTACAGGTTTAGCTCTGGCATGAATTCTGGTGCTCCCAACTTTTTGACATATTATGAGGAATTTCATTCCTTCTGTGAGTTGATAGGTGAGACCCATCGAAGTAGTTCCTGTATCTATGTTGCATTATGATCACAACTATTTTCTCGTGTTGGTGATTCTTTGTTGCATGAGCTCAAAATCGAATTAGCCAAAAATGTGCGGCTAATTACAAGTTTTTATGTCAAGGACTCATCTTGCTCGTAACCTACTTTCTAGGAAGTTAGCTGTCGTCTTCTTATTTTAACTTTCAGTTTTTTGACATCCTGGCTCTGTTTTGCAGAACATTAACATGTCTTCTTATGCTGCAGTACGAGTGACTGAGTCCACTGACCCAGTATCACGACACGAAAACTCAATAGTGGCATCTGGATAAAATCATAATCTGACAATTTGGTGATGTTCTGTTGCCTGCAGCTCGAGCATCCAAAATTCTTTGGCTGAGGAAGAGGTTGCTGCAGCCCAATGGCATATGTGTTGAAGGCGATTTGCATACCTAACTTTGATGACTTGGCTTTACCAGTCATCGTAATATCTAATGAGGCTCGAGGACAACCCTAGCTGGCCCACAATCCTGCAGCACTACCAGCTCTACATGGACGTTGGATTATTTGGCAGAGGCGACATCCCGTAGGTAAGACAAGCTCAGGTTCCTCTCAATATAGTCAGATCTCTCGACTCTCGCCTTCAAATTTTATAACCTCTCAATATATTGCTATGGCTAGTTTGTACTTAAATACCTTAATACTTTTAAGCTTTTGAAGCTCACGACCCAGTACTATTTTTATGTGTACTTTGCTATCATGAACTTACGATCACTTCTTGCAGTTAGGTACCTTTCGATAACCTCCTGTAACACTTAATAGTCACATGAAACTCACGGGCCAGTTTGGACTTTTTTTTGCCTCTAAAACAAAGTGTGGAAGGTATTTGAGTGCAAATGAGCTTATTATTATTTGATTATGAAGTAACCATATCATATTCTGAATAATCCCTATATACATTAATAAAGGCAGTTCGGTTGCTTGTTTTTGTTTGGTATCTTTGGATTATAGTACTATCAATAAAGTTCAAATGCCATTTTACATGTATTTTATATATGTTTCTTTTGCAACTTTCAAATGACTTGAGCAACAACAGCTCCACACTTGCTGGTAAAACTGAGTTAAAATTCATTGGTTATTTTCTGAATCTAGTCTTCTACTTTTAAACCTATCAAAATGATGTTTGAGTAGCGGCTCAAGGTTATGATCCATATTTGTATTGCATTTTTTGTTTACACTTGAGTAGACTACTAATTCTACTGCTCGTAATCAAAAAGTAATTTTATCTTCTTGTTTCGCCAATGGAGATTGGTTGGAATTGACATAAGTTTATTCTTTGTTTATAGTTCACCAAATTGATTTAGCCTTATTGAATTGTTTCTTCTTTTTTTTGAAACCATATTATAATTTTTTTTTCCGTTTGTCTTATAATTTTGTCTTGTGTTTATTGAAAGTGGGTGTGGGTTTGAATTCCTGCCCAGACAAAAATTAAAATGAGAGGGGGTTCGGTCATTTGCTAGTAGCGCAGGACAGAAAAGGTCATTAATGAGTGACTTTTATCTCAAAAATAATTTTCACTTTGTACTATCATGTGATCCGGAAGTTGGCTCCATGCCCCTAATTTTCATAAATAGTCAGTCACTTAGAACTTAATATATGCGTACACGTGTAAATCCTAAATTTCATACTAGAACAAGTTCTTAAAATATTTTAAGGCATTGTCTGAGATTGATATATATCCTGGTCAATACTAACCGTGAGACAAACATTAAACCCCAAGAAAATACCCCCATTGATTTTGGACCTTGGTAACAAATAAAGGTATTAGGTATTCTGCCAGCATAAAGAAAGATATATATTTTTGCATCGATTTGATTGTATTTCTGTAGCAATCCTATTGCAATAAGCCACTTATAATTTCTGTGTTCTATTATTGAGCACATATATGGTTAGATTTCGTTTTTGATGCAAGCCATGAATATAAGCTCAGTTAAAAATAATTCTGTATATATATATATATATATATATATATATATATATATATATATATATATATATATATAGTGTGTGTTGTGTGTGTGTTTTCCACATGCTTCCAGAATGATGTAGAGCCTAAATTAATGAATACATTCATTCAAGACGCATTCTTAGGGCTCCATTACTTAAAAAGTTGGAATACCAAGATGAAAGCCTGGGGTCCTCCTATCGGGATGGGATCTGTTGTCCCCATTTTGGTGTTTCCAACCATGTCCCCTCTCACAAGTAAAGGTGGGCCCCACCAATTTTGAGTGTTATTTTTTTATAAAATTAGCGGGGTCCACCTCTACTGTGAGAGGGGACATGGTTGGGAACACCAATATGGGGACAGCAGATCCAACCCCCCCCCTCCAATCAGTGTGCTTGAAGTCGACTCTATAGAGACCATAATGAGCAGTATAGCCGGATCGAAACTCGTAACTATCTATAAAGGACCACAGGAAGCAACCATGTGTATTTGATCCAGTCCTGCATAGAAAAGTTCAATTTCATAAGAGGGACTAGTGACATGCACTTGTACACATAACCTCATGACATTATGATGTATGACATAAGCATCTGCCTAATTGTTTTCCTTTATACTTCTCCATTTGCTGCAAACTAAAATTGGTTTTATGTTGATTAAGATGTAATTGCCTACTGAACTGTATTACAGTTGAATGGTTCTTTATCTAATCTATTGATTCCTACCTTAACAGTATGTTTGGTCAGTAACTAGTGTAGCTATAAAACATCACTCTGTAAACATAATCGTATCACAGTTGTTGTGTAGTTGATGTTGAACTCCCGGCCCATATCCTGAATCCATTACATTTAGTCATAACTATAACTCTATCAAGTCATGACTCATGAGCAATCTGATTATAATTGTTAGAGGATTTCAGGAAAAATCTAGTCATTACCAATTTCATGAATCATGACCGGAGGATTTCCTTAATTTATCTTGATATAGTTGAGCAATTTATGCAGAACACATTGTAACGGACTTAGTGTTTTTGCCTACACTTCGACCCGTGCGGCGCACAAACTTTCTACTCGAAGACTCGTGTCAACCTTTCCTAAAAGTTTAGCTAGATCGCTAAGACGAAAATGAGAACAATGGAGCAAAAGAAAGATTGGAAGATTGAAAACTTCATTATATTAGAGAGAGTACAACTTCTTGGGTGGTGAGAAACAAATAAGTCTAACGCTTATTTATAGTGCCTCAAATGACTTACATGAACTTCTGGAACCATTATATTGCATTCTCGGGCCTAGATATTTTTAAAGAAGCTTTTAGAGTATTTAGAAAGATCACGAGTCTTCAAGAAGATTCTACCATTTTTAGAGAATTCCGGAAGCTTCCAGCAAAAGTCCGATCCGAAGAAGGTTATACAGATCTGTCTTGTGGGACGAAATGATGGTTTCTACTGGTTAGATTCTTCTAGACTCAGCGTTGGCAGTCCAATCCAAAACTCTCCTTCATGGTCATAGGTCTTAGGGTAGGTCCTATATACAAGAAGATTCAAGAATCTTGTTGAGAATGCAGAATAGACTTTAGTTCTTTACAACCAACAAAAAAAAGGAAAGAAAAGGAAAAACCAAGAAATTGTAGATTCTGATTTTAGTCCTTACCACCCAAAATGGAAATCTCTATCGCTCTGTGTTGCTGCAACATCAGCTGTTGGATCTTTTGCTCTCAATCGCTAGAATGTATGGGAATATGTGCGTGCACACTATTTCCATGCAATCTCTTGACATGAAAGGTTCACGGTAAGTTCGGCATATAGAAAATTTTCTCCATTGCTTGCTTGACCTGCATGTGTTGTCCTGACCGATGCCGTGAAACTCAGTATAGTTGTACGGATCGAATGGAGCTTTACATTGCACTTGTCACTTACCTGACGCATGTGCTAGGCTGCTAGCAGGACGGTTTATTTATTTATTTATTTTTTCAAATACCCGACGATTGTAACAAAATAGACAACAGAGAACTATTAAACAGGAAGTGGATATTGGAGAGTAATCAAATGTATTATTGAAAAACACAGTGATGGTTACATCAGATTGTTCTATTTTTATAGTCATAGAAGCATAACAAACTCTCCTAAAATAAATGCTAACTACTTGCAAAAATTTCTAACAGCATAGAGTAGCATACTCTCTTATTGACACCTTGCTGCAAACTTGGTCTATACCTAGAATAGTAGGAACAGAAAAAACAACTTCATACCACTAAACTGTAAGATGCACTAATTTGTAAGACTCCCCCTTAGTGCATGCTTACGATCAATAACTCCAAGAGCAGTTCTGAAACTTTCAAATTTCTGTTTAGCTAAGGCCTTTGTAAATATATCGGCAATTTGATCATCAGTATGAACTCCTTTCAACTCAATTTCTTGATTCAGAACTTTCTCTCGAACAAAGTGATAATGAATATCAATATGCTTCGTTCTCCTGTGAAAGATTGGATTTGAAGCAAGTTTGATGGCACTTTCATTATCACAATAAATTGGCACAGCATAATCAACTTTAGAGAGGATGTCTCTCATCAAATACTTCAGCCATATGCATTCTTGTGCAGCCATTGTTGCAGCCATGTATTCGGCTTCTGTGCTGGACAAGGCAATAGTGGATTGCTTCTTGCTGCACCAAGAAACAACTGCTGAACCCATGTTGAAGCAGTATCCGGAAGTTGAACGGCGATATGTTAAGTCACCCGCCCAATCTGCATCGGTAAATCCTTCCAACATAAATTTATCAACCTTTTTGTACATAAGACCAAGTGTGAGAGATCCTTTTACATAGCGTAGGATTCTTTTAGCAGCATCTAAATGAGAAGTTCTTGGATTTTGCATGAACTGAGAAATAACACCAACAGAGTAAGCAATTTCTGGCCTTGTGATAGTTAAATAAATTAAACTACCAACAAGTTGCCGGAACCGTCTAGCATCTTGTAACAACTTTCCTTCTTCTTTCTTTAGCTTGAGATGTGTCTCCATAGGAGTGGCCATTTCTTTTGCCTCCCCCATACCGAAACGGTCCAACAGGTTCTTTGCATATCTTCTTTGAGAGATAAAATAACCTTCATCTGATTTTTCCACTTCTAAGCCGAGAAAACATCCAATTTCGCCCAAGTTTTTCATTTCAAAACGAACAGACAAATCATTTCTTAGGCGAGAAATTTCAACTTCATCATCTCCGGTAATTATCATGTCGTCAACATATAATAAAACCAGCATATGCATATTTGATTCTAATTTTACGAACAAACTAGAATCTGCATCAGAAACTTTAAAACCACAAAAGATGAAGTATTGAGCAACTTTACCATACCAAGCACGTGGTGCTTGTTTAAGGCCATACAACGCCTTCTTTAGCCGACAAACATGGTCTGGAAAATGCTCAGAGATGAATCCTTGGGGTTGTTCCATCAAAACTTCACGATCCAGCTCGCCATAAAGAAATGCGTTCTTTACATCGAGCTGCCAAAGCTTCCAACTTTTGTAGGCTGCAAGTGAAAAAATTGTTCTCACTGTAACCATTTTTGCCACAGGACTGAAAGTCTCCTCGTAATCCAATCCATAGCTTTGAGAGAAACCACGAGCAACGAGACGTGCTTTGCACCTATCAATTGTGCCATCTGATTTTTTCTTCACACGGTAGACCCATTTGCAAGTCACCGGCTTACAATTTTGTGGTTTTGGCACAAGTCCCCATGTCTTATTTTTCTTTAAAGCTTCGATTTCCTCTTGCATTGCTGCTTCCCATTCTGGACAGATTTTGGCTTCTTCATAACATGTTGGTTCTTCTTCAATTTGTGCTCCAACAAAGAATGCATGAGTCACAGTGCAATGATTAAGTTGCATTTCGTAGTCCTTAAGATAGTCTGGTTGGCTTTTCTTCCTTGTTGATCTTCTAATTGTCTGCTCACTATCTTCTGAACATAGAGTATTCAGGTTTGGAACTGGAGGTTCTTCTCTTCTTTGATAGCTAGGATCATCACATGTCTCTTGTGCATCTGTTGTATCTGTCGGATGAGCCAGCTCCAAATTATCTTGATCATCATCAAGATCAATGTTCTTGATTAACTTCTGAGCAGAGTACCAAGAAGACACCTCATCAAAGACAACATCTCTGGATGTGACAAACTTCTTTGTTTTGGGATCCATGCACTTCCATCCTTTCCTGCATGAGTCATAGCCAACGAAGACACATTTCTTTGCTTTCGGGTCTAGCTTGGTTCGATTAGTTTTAGGTATATGAACATAACAAGTGGAACCAAATACCCGAAAATAATTCACATTTGGTTTTACATTATACAAGATTTCAAAAGGAGCCTTTTCTTTACCTGGCCATGGAGGTAGCCGATTTATCACATGGCATGCACATTGAATTGCTTCTGCCCAAAGCTCTCGAGGAAGGTTCTTATCATGTAGCCATGAAAGACTTGTTGAAGTTAGATGAGCCAACTTCCTTTCCACAACTCCATTTTGCTGAGGAGTATTAGGACATGTCATTTGTCGTTGAATGTCGCGATTATCACAATATTGAAAGAAATCAGCTGACATGAATTCACCACCGTTGTCGCTCCTTAAGCATCTGATCTTCTGCCCGAACTCCTTATTTACAGTATTGTTGAATTCAACAAACTTGAGTAGTGCTTCACTCTTTTCTTTCAAAAAATACACCCAAGTGTATCTGGAATGATCATCGACCAGCACCATGGCATAATGATAACCACTATAACTTGGTGTTTTTGTTGGTCCCATCAGATCAGTATGAATCAATTCGAACAGCTCCGACCTCCGATTAGATGAGCTTTTGAAAGGAAGACGATGTGATTTGCCATATTGGCAGCCTTGACAAATCACATCTTCATGTATATTTTTGAGAGTTGGTAAGCCATCTAGCAACTTCTGTGAAGATATTTTTTGTAACATTTGATAGCCCAAATGGCCTAATCGAGCATGCCAAGTGGTCGCACTATCGGTTTGGCTCGTCTTCTTCACATATGCCTCCCCTACAGACATAACAAATAGGGAGTCTTTCTTCTCACCAACAAGAACAACGTCAGCTACAACGGTTCTCACATTATCAAGCACTTTCACATCTTTTGGGCCAAATAAAACATATTTTCCAGAATTAGTAATTTGAGAAACTGAAACTAGATTTTTCTTCAAACCTGGAACATGATAGACATCGTTCAGCTTTATATTTGCATCAGCAGCACCAATCTTCACTACTCCTTCTTTCATCACTGGATAAGTTGAGTTATCAGCTGTGATAATAACTCGTTCTCCATCATGTTGACGCAGCTCCGAAAATAATGAATCATTTCCGGTTACATGGTGTGAACAACCAGAATCAATGATCCAATCCTCCTTGTAGTCGATGTAATTTACTGGTGCTTGCTCTGTTGCTTGCTTAAGAGCCATGTTGTCTCTTCCTTTAATTGCTTTAGTAGTGAAGCATTGCTCCCAGTTGAGTTGGCTATCTTCTTCATCTTCACAAACAACATTCGCTTTAGAGAGCCTCACACGACAGTTTCTCTTGATGTGCCCAATCTTTCCGCATCTATAACATTTAATGGGCATGTTGCCTTGTGGACTATTCCATGGCTTCTTTGCATTTGTGCCTTCTTCTGGATCTTTCTCAATAGATTTTCTTCTTGAGAAGAGAATAGCATCGGGTTCTGAATAAGAATTCTTGGCCATTTGTTTAGCCAAAGCCTCCTGATTAGAGAGCAAGTTCTCTAATTCTTCAACTGACGGTTGACTTGGCCATCCTTGAATTGAGGTAATAAAGGGCGAGTATTCCTTCTGCAAACCGCGAATAAGGAATCGCCGTAGCCGAGCTTCGCTGATTTTCTCATCCGCGTCTAATTCTGAAATTTCAGCACAAATGTTCTTAACCTTTAAGAAATATTCTGAAATTGACATACCTCCTTGTGTCGTCATTGCTAATTCATTTTCCAAGAACTGCAACCTTGCTGTGTTCTTCTTTGAAAATAATCTTTCAAGAGTCTCCCATACTTCCTTTGGCGAACTAACATCACGAACATGATCAATGAACTCCTTGCTAATAGATGTTCTCAAAGCAAACAAAGCCTTTCCACATTTGATCTTCCATTTCCTTCGTGGTTCAGCATTTTCAGGAGTCTCATCTGGGATACGTGTTTCAGAACCAGAAACTAGTTCCCATAGATCTTGACCTTGAAGATAAGCCTCCATACACATTCGCCAATACTTGTAGTTTGTGCCTACAAGCTTCTCGACACCATATTGTGTATTTGAGCTGCTTCCTCCATTGATTAACTCCATTTAGCAGGTTCCCTTTACGAGCTTCAAACTTCTCCAACAAGACACACTTGATAGACAAGAAGAGTGAAATAACAAAGAACCTTAACGTGGCTCTGATACCATGTAACAAAATAGACAACAGAGAACTATTAAACAGGAAGTGGATATTGGAGAGTAATCAAATGTATTATTGAAAAACACAGTGATGGTTACATCAGATTGTTCTATTTTTATAGTCATAGAAGCATAACAAACTCTCCTAAAATAAATGCTAACTACTTGCAAAAATTTCTAACAGCATAGAGTAGCATACTCTCTTATTGACACCTTGCTGCAAACTTGGTCTATACCCAGAATAGTAGGAACAGAAAAAACAACTTCATACCACTAAACTGTAAGATGCACTAATTTGTAAGTACGTTCGGAATTTTATGCACGTTGTATTACATGTTTTTTGGACCCACTACTTCCAACTTTCATCATTATTATTAATGAAATGAATAATACGTTCATGTGGCTCTATCCACTAATCTTTCGTCATCCAGTCAGGATTTTATCTCTCTCCTCGGTAACCACAAGAACTTACTTGAGTTCGGTTCCTAGCAAGACATCATGTGTAGCGTAGATATGTATGGTTCAATTCTGGAGTCCCCATTCGAGCAATTCACTCCAAACTGGTACGAGCGCAGTCCAGGACCAACATTGCTTGAAGTGATCAGCGAACGGGATCTTCTTAGTTTTAAAAATTATTAAAAATCACCAAAAATCATAATATGAAATAAATATCAATAATAATAATTATAATTACAAAATTCATTAAACTCCAGTAGGGACTTCTTGCTCTCTTGCAAAATTCTAATGGTAGTCTTCAACGTCAACAAAAATTCACGTGTGTTCTCCACAACAAACTTCCAACTGTTAACAATCTTAGTGGGATTTGTAAAAAAAAAAAACAACAACAAACCCTAGCCTGTTTGGTTCTGCTTTTAACCGCAGTGTTTTGAGTTTAAACGTTCAAATGGAAGCAAACAATGTTTGGCAGCAACCATTCATACTTTGTTTTCCCAAATTTTTTTAAAAATCAATACTCAGAACAACACATTTCAGGAAGTAGAAAAGAGTTGTTTTCAAAACAACTTTTTCCGCTGTTTAACACTGTTTGGAGGGACCCACATCCCTCCCACTCCCCAATCCCCCTCTCTGCTCTTCTCTACTAGACCCCCTCCCCTACTGTTTTTACTCCATGAGGCCCCAAGACCGCGGAGTTCGGAGCTCGAGCACGATCCTCCGGCGGTGGTAGAGGTGGAGGTGGTGGTGGCCCCATGCCCAGCCGGTTCAGCCACGGCCTCGACCGGCTCGTCGACGACCTCCCACCGCCTCGTCGACGACTTTCCACCGTCCCGTCGACGACCTCCCATCTCCTCGTCCTCGTCAAAGACCTCAACCGGCTCGTCGACGTCCTCCCACCTCCCTCGAGCTTGATGTGACACGAACCTTGGTGCCCTCACGAAGCTGGACACATGAAACATTACAAAAAAAATTTGGGGACGTGCTCGAGGGAGGATGTGACTCGACCTGCACGAAGCCTTCCGTCCGACCGGCCCGTCGTCGTCGTCGTCATTGGGGATGTGCTCGAGGTCGTTGTCGCAGACGGTGACACAGACCTCGGTGTCAGATTGGTAGAGGGCATTGGAAACGTGATACAGGAAATTGGATACAGGAAACTCGACGGCAAGGTGCAGCCCTTCGCCGAGGACACGAAGATGGGACTCCGAACACAGAGATGGGCACGGTGGACTCATGACACATGGATGGACACATTTGAGCGTTTGAGAGGGACACAACTGGACACAATGGACAGTTAAAAAATTATTTTCTAAATTGTTTAACCAAACACAATTTTCAACTTTTGTGTTTCAAAATTATGTTTTAGATGAAAGTAACCAAACGCAAAGTCAAAATTTATATACTTAGAAAACAACTTTATAACTTACTTTCAGAAAGCTGTTTTCACAACAAAATTTCAGAAAACATATCCAAACGGATGTCTTCAAAAAAGTTCCCATTTATGTCTTCAATAAAAAAAAAAGCCCATTATATGTCTTCAAATAATTTTTTAGTCCATTATATATGTTTCTAAAAATGTTATTGTCCAAAATTTCCAAGGCACTAAATTTTTTTTTTTTTTTAATCTGGACTCTGGAGTATGTTCTTTTGTCTGTGGTTTCTCTATCCTTCTTTCACGACTTCCTTCCGTCACGACAACAAGAAGTTGGCTCTCCAATCTCCATTGGATGATCGAAAGTACATATAATGATATAAGGCTAATTTTAAAAATGTTGGCTCTTAGTTGTTCACAATTGAATATTATGCTATTCAATAAATTAGAATATGATGCTTGTTTTGATTAGGAACCCCTTTTTGTGTTTTAAATGTGTTATCCTTCTGTCACTTGTTCTCAGGTTGTGTCCTTGTGTCCACTTGAATCGCATTTGTATAATTGTATCTTCTTCTGGCAATATGGTAAATGCATATGGTGAATAGCACATCTTCTTAGGATTCTGAAGTTTCCATGTCAAATAACAATTAATATATGTGCTTCTTGTGGTTCCAGCATTATTTTATTGCTCATGATTGGACATGAGTAGGATGAGTGTTTCAAGTATAATGGAACAAAAATGCTTTTTTTGTCCGCAGACAAGTCAGTCCGTCCGTCTGCGTGGCGCTTTCTCATTGGTCCCTCCTATTCGTGTGGGTCCCACGTCGTTGACCTGACAAAGGAAGAACGCCACATGGCGGACGGGCTGGCCCGTCCGCAGGCCAAATAGCAGTTCTCATAATAGAATTTCTCTTGAAATTTAAGATCATGCATTATTGAACATGTTATTCATTCTAAGAATCTAAATTATATGAACATAAACTCTCTTTTTTCCATTGAATTATTGATTGCTTGTTATTCATTCTAAGAATCTAAATTATATGTACATAAACTCTTTTTTTCCATTGAATTATTGGTTGCTTGTAGAATTTTTATGGATGGTTGGTATCGACCATGAGAATAATGGCACTGTGATAGTCAAGTGCAAAAAAAAAAAAAAAATTTCTTGAAGTTTGTAATAAGGGTATCTTATTCTCAGTCTTCGTCCTCGGCCATTGTAAACATTGGTCCGATCATGTCCAACTTTATCATATTGATATATTCCATTACTTCTTTGATTCGAGAGAGACATTCATTCTAATATGATATAGGGAAATTTTGTAGGCATTTTATATTTTAGTTAGGCCAGTTCATTACTTTAGGACAATTCAGATTTTTGTAATTTTTACTCAAGATAGTTCCAAATTTACTTTGGGTTGTCCAACACCCTGCCCCTCCCCCCTCCCACTCCTCCCAAATCTTCCTCACATGACTGTAGGCAAATTCTACTGAGTCCTATAGTTTCTGTAGGACTGTAGAAAATTCTACAGTCTTGAATTATATATGGGCTGTAGAATTTTCTGCAGCCCTGTATATAAGTATGACTTTATAATTTTCTTACAGTTCCTACAATTCTAGTTGTTTATCTCTGTATTTCAACATGATTGCAGAAATGCTACAATCCATATATAACTGTAGGATTTCTTACATTCCTATAGATATTTTAGGACTGTAGAAAAATTCTACAATCCTATATATATTATAGGACTGTAGAATTTGTCTACAGTCTTGTTGGCTTTTATACTCAAGTTCGGGTTATCCTAAAAATAATTAGTGATAAATTTGTAAATAAACAGAAAAGAAAATTGGAACTCTCCTTAAGTAAAGTAAAAAAAAAAAAAATGAAGTGTATATAGAATTTTTCTATGATATATCATACGAGGACTCTTATTTCGACGCTCTATTCGCTGTTATTAAATTGTTTTCCCAAAAGGGAAGATACATCTCAAAGCTATACGCAAAAGTTTTAAAATTAGACTGAATTTCATTGATGTTAACCGTTAGAATTTGGTCCACGTTGGTAATCCTAGGAATAATATGATGGGAAAAAAAGGGTCCTAATTCGCTTTCGTTTAGCTTTTCTCCCAAATCACTAGTTGTCAGAAGGTATCACGATCTGATCCCAATAATCTGGGTCTAGTCGGATTATGTCCAGCATGCACCGTTGTGAGACGGCGGCAATAAGCTGTGTCATTCAGTAGCAACGCAGGAAGACATTCTAAAACGAAAATAAACTTTATTGAAAACATTTTTGGAAGTACAGCTAAAAGTCTAAAATGAAATAAAGACAAGCAGGAATATCACATTGGTTTATTTATTACAACTTTTAAAGAAAAGAAAGCAACTAAACACAAGGGTGCATCTAGGAATCATCAATCATGGTTCCTCTGTCCTAGTTCAGCTAATTCTTCGGAACCCAAGTCGGACCCGTAATAAGAACTATAAGTCAGCTCCTCGTCGTCGCAATCACCCAAAAATGTTGTCTCTAGTTAGGAGAGAGCAAGACATACAAACCCATTCCAGCATTTTATTCAATAATTAAAATGAGACAAAAGCAGTTTATAATAGAAATAGAATTTTTTAGATAATACTAATAAAACAGTTATGCAATAAAACTCTGAAAGTGGAATGATGCAATCTAGCTACAGTAGTGTTTTGAGCGCGGAACAGCATGTGGCAGGCTAGGGTTGGAGGCTATAAGTGTTCTAGTGAACACGGTCCGGCTTCGACACAAGTGGATTGGGCTTTCGCTATCCACAGTGATTCAGTAAGGAACTTTGACCACATGTGTTAACGCTACTCCCCCAATTCCCGAGTCAATGATTCAGTAAGCAGTCAAGTCAATGATTCAGTAAAACAGTCGGTATGATCCGAGAGGGATCCCGTGAGTCAGGTGTCGATACAGTAACTCTACTATGCAATGAATTTAATTATCAACTAAAACACAAGTTTGGATAGCATGAACTTGTCTTGATTTTCGTCCAAATTTGTTGAACCCAGAAATCCAATATCAATCCAAGCCTATACAAAAATCAAAAGAATATATTTAAATGAAGTAATCACCTAGTTACCTATTCTAAGGTATAAGCCTAAGCATATTAAGTGATCCTATATTAACTACTATACAATAATCTGCTAAGGTCACAAGATCCAGCATCTAACTTACCAAAGAAGAGGGCTATAGTAAATGCAAAGTGACCTTGTTTGGAGGGTTATATGCCAATTGTACAAGTAATGATTAGTCCTCCTAGATATTTGTAGCTATGGCTACTTGCTACTTATAATTGACCCAAAGAGGAGGGTATATTTGCAAATAACCACACTTTTAGTATGATATATTAAAGAAAGAGCCAGAGAGAGACAATAAGAATGGAGAGGCACGTACAACAAGAGAAACCTATTAAGTACTACTTGATTTCTTTTCTTCCCATGTGAATAGATAAGAAGAAAGTCAATGCTATTTCACAAAGAATAGAAAGAGCATGACATGAGTTGCAACATAGAATAATTTGCAAGGACACCTTATATATATATATATATATATATATATATATATGCTATCCATCCCCTACATCTGGGAAGAGCCTTCTAAACGTATGCTTGATTTTTAGTAGTTATCTAGAGCCGGTGTATAGTGTTATGATTCACTATTGTTGCTATTTACTTATCCCTTCCTCTTACACAATTTCTCGTGAACAGTACACAACATCAAAGCAAAGAAGAACTGCAGGCATGCATGGATCTTTTGGTTGTGTTGATGGGCACAAATTCACTGTGCATACGTGAACAATGTTGGAGGCGGGACGTGCGGGCGCACGCGGGAAAAGCGCGTACGGGTACGCGGAACACGTGCACGGCGTGGGAACGCGCTAACACGCTGGAGGCGGGACGTGCGGGCGCACGTGTGGCTGCTGGCGCAAGGGACGCGGGCCGGCGGAGAAGCCGCTGGCGCAAGGGCGCGGCCTGGACGGCGCAGCAGGGCGGCTGCTGCGCCGGCGGCGAGCACCGACGTGCGCGGGGAGCACGGGCTGCGCTGCGACGGTTCTGGTGCGCGGGAAGGCCGGGGGTGCACTAGCCGGTCGGCGCGGGGTCGGCGGGAGACGGCGGTGGTCCGGGAGGTGGGCACGGATCGGAGGGGAAAGGGAGAGGTGTGCTGGTGTTTGTGTGTGTTGTGGAGAGGGAAAGTGAATGGTGCTGGTGAGGATGAGTGTTGGATTCAGAAGAATAAAGAGGAAAGATGGTGTTTCTTTGTGGTGGTGAGTGATGTGAGGGGAGTAATTTTAGGGAGAAGTTATGAGAACGTGGGGGAGAGGTAGGGGATTGACTGGGTGTGTGGGTGGGAATTAGTTTGGTGGGTTTTGTTTTATTTTTATTTTTATTTTTTTGTTAAAGTCAGGGTTTTACAGAAGGAAAGAGAATGCCTCTTCTGGTGACGCGGCCTTTTGACTTTCTTTTTGCCACAAGCCCTTGGAATCTACTTCGAAGAAAGACAGACCACGAACCCTACTTATATTGGATTAACTTGTTATCTAAATATCACTCCACGATGGCTTTCAAAGTTGACATTTGATCTTTCGATCACACGGCTTGAGTAAAGAAGAGACTAGTTGGACAAAGTAGGTCACATTTATACGGAGCGTAATGTATGTACATCGTCTTCGGAAGCATTCGCAAGTGGCAGCCTTGAACTTTTTGTATTGAGTGAGAGAGAGCTGAGTGATTTTGTTCAGAGAGATTGTGAGTCTGAGTGATTGTAATCTTGCTTCGTACCTTAGCCATCTTTTATCTTATTTTATTCAACTTCTCTGCTCGGGACTTCTGTGCGACGACCCCGTCGCTTAACCTGTATTCGACCATTATGGAACCTGCCATGTGCGAGCACAACCTAGGCTCGTGTGGCATCACGTCCTAGCGAGGACGAACGGTTCTGCAAAAACCGGGACATGACATAGTGGAGGATGTTGAATTTCTATATATGTGCGTGTATAAAGAGGCCTATGATTCAACCATCCATGGCTCAAGAACGAAAAGTCAACTTTTCCATTAACTCAAATGCGGTGATGGTTATTTCAAAATGCTATGACGGGGTCGATGTTGTCATAAATAGTGTGAATTTGATCCTGACTTGAGTTCGGAGCCGACCTACAACTAGTCGACTGCAGGGAGACGGGTTGGTTCGTGAGAGACTACTATTTGAAGATTGAATGCAGAAGGTTGCTAGATACTTATTGAGTTGGATAGTGAATATGTTCCAAGATGGTAATCGTTATATTTGGCTCATATTTAATCCTAGTAATAACAGAATTGGAGAAAAGTCATTGCCAAAATCTTACTCATATTAGTCCAAATAAAAAAATTTATGGCACTACTTAGAATTGAATTTATATGTATAACATGACATGCTAGATAAAGGGGTTCAAAGTTCTTGTAGATTACTGTGCTTGAAAGAAGTGTTTGGTATCTACCAATAGGTTGAGAGAACGAAAAGAGAGAGGCTGAAAAAGAGGGATATTGGGTCTCTTGGGCCTTCTTGGATGTAACCTCTAGGGATTACTTGGATTCTTTTTGTGTGCTTTTTCTTTTATTAAGGGTCTGCTTGGTAACGGTGTTTTCACCGGCTTTGGGGTATTTTTAAACCGACCGTTTATGAAAACCCATGCTTGGTAATTTTTTTGAGCCACTGGATATGGTCGGCTCAAAAAGCTCCCAAAATCGGTGTAATGTATTTTTGGGTGGCTTTATAAACACCCCAAATCGGTGGATTTTGGGTGGCTTTATTATTTTATTCCGTTTATATCTTCACCAAAATAATATAAATATAACTAATAACTACTAAACCCTATTTTTTTCTCTCCGTGTTTTTTCTTCCCGCGGCTCCTTCCCGCTGCTGTGCTCCCGCCTCCAGGTTAGTTATTAATAATTGTCCAACTTTCAATCGTCCCTACATGCCCAACAGACCCACAAGGCATATAAATGCACTCACGCACAATATGCATCATTCTTCCCTCATCTATACATGCATATGCATGCATCTTTTTCCCACATGCCAACAAACCCATAGTACATGCATGCATCATTATGTCCGACATGCCTGTATGGCTACACACATGAATGTATATTTCTTATTTTTTGTATTTGAAATTTTATTTGTTATTGTTTGCTTTCAATTGCTAATTAATTTTGTTGTTGCTATATTTGAAATAATATATGCGAATTCAACACTTTGGATTTGTAGATGGCCAACCATTGTGATTTGACCCTACGCACCACCAGCTATCAACATCATATCCGTATGATGTATCTCCTACTAGTTGGATTTATTTTATCATGAATAACTTTTATTTATATATGGACGTAAAGGTAATTTTATTATTGAAAAAAATTTCAGAAACTAATGGTTAGTGAATTCCCAAGCATTAATTGGAGTGGTTTAAAAACCGCTACTTAAAACCACCAAAAATCAGACTGCTCATTACCGTTCATTTCTGCTACTCTAAAAACACCCAATAACCGCTACTCCCATAATTGCCAAGCAGACCCTAAAGGTTACAAAGTTTTATTTATATATGGACATAAAGATAATTTTATTATTGAAAAAAAATTCAGAAACTAATGGTTAGTGAATTACCAAGCATGAATTGGAGTGGTTTAAAAACCGCTACTTAAAACCACCAAAAACCAGACTGCTCATTACCGTTCATTTCCGCTACTCTAAAAACACCCAATAACTGCTACCCCCATAATTGCCAAGCAGACCATAAAGGTTACAAAGTTGTAGCAATTTTGAACCCTTGTAACCATAATTTAGTAGTGATCTTGCTCTCCCGATAGTTTTTACCGGTTAGAATTTTCCACCGGTTAGAATTTTCCACGTATAATTCTTGCAATTTCGTGCTTCTATTTTGTGAAATATTACTTTTTGTATAAGTCGGTCATCACCAGGTTCATCATTGGTTATTAGTTCGTCGCGGTCGCATATCTTGCGATATGGATTTATCTGTTATTCCCAACATTAACTTCTATGACAAATGGCACATACATAAGCAAACTTCACTGAATGTCAAAAGTATTCTGGCAGATTCTTAGTAAGTTTACTAAGAACTGGCTCTCAAACTAGTACTATTTCTCAAGAAGCTGGAGTACCATTGTGCTGAAAGCCTGGGATACCTCCTCCTATCTGCTCGACTAAAATCAACTCCATAAAGGCCATAGCGAGTAGTATAGCCAAACATAAGCTCGAAACAGTCTACGAATGACCATACGAAATACCCAAGCGTATTTGAACCATTCCTGCATATAAAACAAAAAAAATATTTGATAATAAAACATGAGAGATGATATACAATGTAGAAGGTTTTTGTTTCTTTTTCGTTGAGGAAGGGTTGTAGATGTTTTCTATTCTCTCAATTTTTGTGGATTTTACATTTCCAACTGAAATGTGTGTGAGTAAATTTTCATTGGACATTAACTAGTGTAATAATGCACAAGACCTTATTGTTTGAAGCAAGCTTTTAGTGTATTCCTGTAAGTAGTAGGTTCTTCTTTCATCGTCAGTACTGTCACCAGGGCTTGCAGGGTTGAAATTGGAATCCCCGTATCCTGACCAAAGTGAGTATAAATTCACACAAGGCAATACTTCTTTTCAGTGGTTTTACACGAAAAAAAGGAAAAAACATGGCATACCATTTTCATGAATCATAACCGGAGGGTTTCCGTACTTTTCTTTGACATACTTGAGCATTTTTTGCAGAGCCCATGGAGCAATAGGTAAGTCGGGAAGTCCTCTTGCATCAATAACCTGAAGAAATGTGTGCTTCAGATAAGAATTTTCAGAATTAAGACCATAGGAGATCAGCTCATGTATTGAATAGTATACCTTGCCAAACAATCCCTTCGAAGCTGCATCCAAAGTGAAAGAGAAATATTGTTAATCAGCTTGACCATTATCCTTCAGGAATGTCATCGATACAAATATATGTATATTACCACGACATAAAACTAAGGGTTATACATACCTTCACTAATATTGAGTATATTAATTGTCCCTTAAGAAACACAAGAGATCGTCCAAAGCTTACTTTAATAAATACATAACCCCCAACCCTAACTTATACTCTAGAGTTTTGGTGCAGGAGTTTTAACATAGTATCGGAACAACCCATGTTCAAATCCTCTCACCAGCACTTTAAGCGGTTTTTGAATAAATTATACCTCTGCAATATCCAGCCCATATCCCTTGATATTAAATAATATGCATTACCGCAACATAAAACTGAGGACTAAACCTTCACTAGTAATGAGTATGCTAACTACCCCTTAAACAACACAAGGAAGATACTTTGAAACTTACATGTTATGGAAAATATATTAAAGCATCTTCTCTCGTCTGAACTGTTAGAATGGGCTTTCATATATGCTACAGAATAGTGATTTAGACCAATGAAATCCAACGATGCTTTCAACCGCTTCTTTTCTTCGGCATCAAACGAAGGTAGTCGAGATCCTAGAGCTGCTTTCATGCTTTCTGGGTAGCTTCCATAAACGAGCGGGTCCAAGAACCTGGTCCAAAGAAGAAGAAAACATTATAATTTTCTCCAAAATAAATTGAAGAAATTACACTAGTAAATGATTCTAGCTCTGACCATCCCATATGGTATTCCTTCGTTATGTCTGCTTCAGCAATATCCTCTGGCGAGTCCGAGAAAGGCTCAAACCAGAAAGCCAAGATTGTAATTCCTACTTTCCCTCCTTGATCTGCCTACAATACGCAACATTGTCATAGAACTAACTCGCAAAAACCCCTCCAAAACACAAAATTTCTGCCTATGAGGAGTTCTTGGCTGCAAGTGGAGGCGTCGTTACCTGATACTTCTGTTTGTACAATGATGCAGCTGATGCATGTGATAGCAGAACATTGTGAGCAACTATAAATGGCTCTCTTGTGGAGTCCCCTTTGGAGCAATTACCGCAAGGGTAAGAGCAGCGGAGGGGAGGGAATTTTCCAACACAATGGCCTAAGATTGGCTCTATGTTAGGTTCATTGAAAGTACTCCAGTATTTCACTCTGTTGCCGAATTCTCTGAAGCATGTGTCGGCATACACTGTGAAGTCCTCTCTGGATCAAAGATCAAGATGCAAAACTTTTTTAAGCATATAGTAATGCGTCCTTGATGTAACTTCAATTTCATATGTCATGGCTATAGATCATAAAATTCCATGATGATGTTGTACTATTGTAGTGTGTAAGAACTCGTTAGCTTTATTTGTCCCAATTCTATCTAGATGTCACAATTGCAGAAGATGGACTGGAAGTAGAAAATACTTACACTATTCTCCGACTTAGGAGACCTTCATATTCATCTTCAAGTGCTTGTGGAAGGTCAAAGTGATGCAAAGTAACATGAGGTTCTATATCTGCAGGATTAAAAAGACGAAACCCTCAGCCAAAGTGATGGTCATTTTCAATGTGATACAGAACAATTTGGTAGGGTTTTTGGCTAATGACTAGCAAGACGGTACTATAGTTAAGAAGTTCGTCGATCAGATTGTTGTAGTACTCCAAGCCTTTGGGATTCACAGGTCCTCGGCCATCTGCAAAGTTTGTCACCGTGAATATAAACTTATTGTTTCGGAACCATCTGCTCATTCGGTCGGTATGTGAATAAACATTGACAAGTTCCCTTCTTACCAGGAATAAGTCTTGACCAGGAGATTGAGAATCTGTAGGCATCCAAACCCATCTCATGCATCAATTTCACATCTTCCTGTCATCAGTAAAGATCATAATGTCTCCTCCCCCATATCCTTTCAAATAATCTAACACTTTCCGACAGACGATTTAGGATTGTGTTACCTTGTATTTGTGATACTGGTCTGCTGTTATGTCTGCTGTGCTCTTATCTTCTGTTTTTCCTGCACAACATATCAGGTATGACGAGGAATATTTGTGTTCTCATGGGAGGAAGGGGGGAGGGAGAGAGAGAGGAGGAGAGAGCTACCGGCATGCGCAAAGGTGTCCCATATGCTGGGTTTCCTTCCATCCTCTGCAACAGCTCCTTCTACCTGAAACTCAAAACACAAGAAAGCTAATGATCATACTAACACACTTGGGATATATATATATATTAAGTGTCATCTCCACCTCGTGATCGTCAAGAAATCATAGATATGTCGACATTATCTAATTAAAAGGCCAATTATAGCATGAAACCATCGACTGATCATGATACTTAGTAATTAGTCACTTATTTCATTACCGGGTCTACTTCATAAACAAATATCATTAAGTTTAGAAGAAGAAGAAAAATTCCTAGAAAATGTTTGCAATATAACCATTTCTCCCTTCCAGTCTCAAATGCATAATCTCACGAGCATTGGACTTGTCATTTAAGCGGCATCTGAAATTTACATTGCTCACTAAGAATTCAGGATCCATGAGGATATGCATAACAATAACTGGGCGTTGTTCTAACCTGGTAAGCTGAAGTACCAGCTCCAAATATAAAGCCGTTGGGAAAGTCATCTCTGGTTACAGCAGCTGCAGCTATTGATTCTGCCACCAGCAGGTAGAGGATGAACTCTGCGTTACGCCATGAGAAGCACCCTATCCCCATTTCCCTTCGCTAGTTCGCTGTACACTTGGACAGTTATCTGATCCATGACATTCACATATAAGAAATATAAGAATAGAATGGTCCGAATGAACAGTATATCGAAGACTTGATGCCAAAACCACCGTCTCTCTTTTATCAACGAGATGCGAAAACATCAATGACAACTTCCAGCCAATGTCATGCTTAATGCAACAAGTCCAATTTCTTTATGATTTATCATTGGTTTTTGTTTAGAACTCAGAGCCAAGCGAAGAACACGATGCTAGTGGCGTTATGGCCTATGATAACAGTTGGTGATGAATACCAGAAAAACCCAGGATTAACCAGCCATACAGATCTGTTATACCTTAAATCCATGCACAGCAAACAAAGGAGAACAAAACAAACCTATAAAGCAACAGATTAGATTCCGAATCATCAGCTATTGCCATGGGCTAGCATGTCAAATGCTATATGCTAATTCCACTATGCCATCCTCTCAGAATACTTTTAAACCAAAAATTACATGGCCACAATACACAACAGAGGACACAGGAAAACATCAAGATCTTAGTACAGCCTGTCCAAGATTAATTGTAACACAATTATGAATTTAATCAGAGCGTGAGGTACATTCTCGAATGCTGAGCTACAAGACTCTCAAGTAAATTTGATCAAACACCAACTTGGAATTTCAAAGAAACTTCTCCGAAAAATGGGCAGCATAGTGGTTCTCAGTCCTGAAAAAAAAAATGCAAAACAACAATTAGGAGAGATCTTCTGAAAGAAATATCTTCTGTTACCATCGCAAATCTAGCAGAATTCCAGATCACGCAGTTTAAACTAAGGCACTCATATTAGAGGATTGCACGACAAAGTATAGTCCACCAAAAAAGTTTTGTTACTTCGGGTTTGACATCAACTCAAAGTTAAAGATATTCGAAACTTGCTACCTAACAAGTTCTTGCTTAATTTTCATCTATACTAAATGATGTTCAATACCCTATTCCCAACATACCTACACCATACTTTTCCAATATTTAGGAATTAGGAATTTTCTCTCCAACTTCTAGTAAACTTGACCATTGGTAGAATTTGATACCTACTCAATTGACACGATCTTTTCCACATACCCCGTTTAGATCAACTCAATAATATCTTTTAAGCCACAGTATCTAGTAAATAAATGGAATTGAATCTCAAGAACTAAGGGCCTGTTTGGATCATGGAAGTTAGCCAAGAACTTGGAGAAATTGGGATGAGTTCTCCAAGTTCTCTTATTTGATATGGAAAAGTTAAGGTGGTGCTGACAAGAATTTGTCCCACACGGGCTTGTCCCATGACACATAGGACCTTAAATTCTACAATTTCATTGGCCAAATTCCAAGCCAAAAATGAACTTGGCTTGGAGAACAGAATAAGTTAATGAAGGAAGAAGAGAACTTGGCCACAGGACCCACATACTAGAGTTCTTTGGCTTCTTCAAGTTCCAAAGGTTTAAAACAACCAAACAGCCCTTGACAATTGAGTATAGTTTTGGGAAAAAAAACATTAGGCGTCAATAAAGAATGCAAGTCTCACTTGTTCAATTGGTGCAAGGCCGTCAATTTTCTCTTGATTTTGGTTATCATCAACTTCGTTAGGACCATCTGTGTCCATCTTGTCATCTTTGGCTTTGGCAGAGTCCATGTCTACATCATTGCCCGGTATCAAAAAACCCTCAGGAAGTTGACCAGATTGCAATGCCTGCTTATGACAGTCAAATATTAGCCTTGAAAGTGGTTAAAGAAGACGGTTAAAAGTAAGCAAATGACACTCGAGAACAGCTGGTTGCTGTATACAATACCTTTTCCAGCCTTGCAACTTCTTCAAGAGTTTGAGAATTTACAATGGCAGCCTGCAGAAAGGAGAAAGGAGAAAGGTAATTGTGTTAATCATAACTGATCACTTCAAACAGTTGTCTTTGGAAAGTACGATCATTAATGGCCAAATAAAACTAGAAATTGCCATACACCACAGGCATGGAGCAGGGCGAAATAATGCAGGAGTTTTTTCAAACTGCCAGAAACTAAAATGGACCAAAAAAGACTTGACCTGTCTTGTGCAGAGTTATGAAATACCAGAGAGAGAGAGAGAGAGGAACCAACTCATCGAGTATATCAAAAGGCAAAGAGATCAAAAGCTTAAAACCAACACCTTCAATTAAAAATTAAAACCCCCTCTTTCCAATAGTTGTTAACTCATAGTATTGATTGTTTTTCATAATTATCGCATGCAGTTGGATGGGATATAGAACTTTACAATGGCATTATGGATTCTACTATATCATCTAATCATGCTGAAGACTAAAATGGAAGTTTCACTCTCACAGCCAAGTCTTAAATTTTCACAATGGCATTTCCTGGTTTCTACATTTACAAAAACAGCATTTTACAAGTATTTGCTACAATTAACGCTTCACCGCAGTAGTTAAATTGTATAATCAGAAGTTTGAACTGTAATTAGTGAAAATAATTAATTGACAGTCTCTTCTACTGTTTCACTAATTGTAGAACTTCAAAATCCATCTACAGTATTAACTTTAATCTTGATATTTATCTGGTAACTTCTTCAATTTGATATAAGAGCTAAAATTTGTGGCAGAAGGCCTAACAGAACCAGTAGACAAGGAAAAAAATTGCTCTCTATAAGCAGGTAACAGGCACATTGATATCTTTTGATATACACAATGGCATTTCATAGTTTCTACATTTACACAAAAAACATTTTACAACTATTTTCTACAATCAACGCTTCACCCTAGTAGCTAAATTTATAATCAGAAGCTAGAACTGTAATTAAAAGGGCATCCCAGTGCCACTAGGCTCCTGATTACGCAGGGTCTTGGGAGGATCAAGATGAATGCAGCCTCACCCCCCATATATATGGAGGGGCTGATTCGGTGACTCGAACATGCATCCTCCAAGATGCAAGTAGCAAGCGTTACCATCGCGCCAGGCTACGCCCTCAAGTTAGAACTGAATTGGTGAACATGATTAACTGACACAGCCTTTTCTCCTGTTTTACTAATTGTAGAAGTTCAAATACAGTATTAACTTAAATCTTAATATTTACCTGGTATCTTCTTCAATTTTATATATGAGTTAAATTTTGTGACAGAAGGCCTAACAGAACTGGTAGACGTGAAATATGGTATAATCATTAGCAAGTAACAGGAACATTGATATATTTTTGATACACACAAATCAAGAAAAAAAATTCCCTAAAAATAGATGACGTGCAAATCTGATGGTATCTCTTGTTTCCGCCTGGAGCTGTACAGCTTAAGTAAAAAAAGTGTAGAAAAGAACGAGAAAATTTGGGACGTAGTGGAACTGTGGAACAACCCAGACAATCAATCTGTCCTCACATTCTTTTGAACATTCAGCGCCAGATGGGCCAAAGTGGTTAACAATGTTTTTATTAAGATGAATATACGCCCATAAAGATAAAAGCTAAATAAATGAGAAGCGGCATCAATTCTGCTGAGTTGCACATAAAAATGAAACCATAGGTGCCAAAATCAACCATTTCTCTGGCAACTCATCAAGGAAACCTGATTTAAAACATATAATAATGAATGAGCATCGCCACAGATGGGATTGCTTGGGCTAGAGTTTGTTTGCCACTGTCAGAAGGGGGCCTTGGAATTCGTTTGTTTACTTAGGGGGAGAAGCAAGCCGAAACACCGATCGACCCAGATACATCCAAAATTATCGGCGTCGAGTAGCTCAACACGCTCCTTCAAAGGCTCGATATGAAAGATGACCAGTTTTACAACTTTTAGTGACATCTCTTTGAAAATCAAGTTGTGTGCACAACCTGTTCCCAACTAAGGCATGCACACGATCAACAGACGTGTGCAACAGACGATCAAAAGTGCGGGGTGCCAAACAAGCCTTATTGCAGGGTATCCTGCAACAGTAAGAGCATATTCCTTTCGGAAAATTCCCAAGGCAGGAGAGGGATGCTAATAAACTGACAGCTCAAACAATACATGGATTTTGAACAATGATATTGTGAAGAAATTAGATTTTGTCAAGATAAACAAAATGTATTATATCACGACTCGTTCCCACTAAGAAAAAAGTGCACCACAAATAAATCCGTTTTTTAGCCCTAAATTCTCAACAATCATCTACTACTCCAAACATTTCAGTCATCTTGCAGAGCAAGATAAGGGAAAAGCAAGAGTAGGATAAACAAGTTGTCTTAATCAAGCATAGGTTAGAATCAGGTGAGTATCGAATAATCAAAGTGAGGCGAACACAGTGAGAATAGGGAGGGTAAAGCGAGCGGGTTAGGGCTCGGACATGTTTCTACGCTAATTTCGCTTGTACTTGTGATGGTTCCCCAGGATCTAATAAACACACTTAGGTCTATGTTGCCACGATATTATTCTATGGAAGCGGGTGGGCAACTTTTTACAAGTTCAATAAAGTGAGCAGAATAATGGTGTAATATATTCCTTCAATGGGCAGGACAATAAGTAGATCCTTCCGTCCTCACTAACACTTGCCTCTCATTCTTTCTTCTTCATTTCATCATCCTTGTTTTCTTGTCCATTGAGATTTTGCTCTATTGTTCCATTGAGAGTAGTCTTTTTTCTTTCTACTCTCCGAAATGGCAAAAGCAAATTGGAGAGGAAAAAAGGTGTTTGAAGGCAAACAAGCCCACTTCACGGTAACCATTAGGTGCTCAAACAAGCCCACTTCACGGTAACCATTAGGTGCTCGTAGGCAGGTGAAGTAAGATGATCGTTAGGCGCCCAAAGGTTCCCATCCATACCTTATTGGAATTGTATCCCCAATTCGTCCACACTTGTCGCTTTGGCTGAGAAAATATTTTATCTTAGTTCTGAACCTTTGTCCTACTCAAAGCATTGCTTTTTCGATAAGGACATACGAGCGGAGGGAGGCGAGTGAATCCACTCCATGGTGTAAGGTATCCTTCCTCCAGTTCTGACTACTCTTCTACTTCGGTAACCTAGATCTCCTTTTTGCCTATCGCACACTCGCTCGTCACTTTCCTACGAAGAAAGAAAAAACCATTGAACATCACGTCTAATAGATGCTTGCAAGATATGAAATTCTGGGGGATCCATAGTTTAATACTTCGTTCCCGAGCCTAGTCTATATTCACAACTGACGTGACACTATACCGACATATTTCCCTTTGTAGACGGATAAGTGAGTGATTTTGGAAGATATGACACAAAAAGTTGTAGAGTTGATCGTCTTTCATATCGAGCCATTGACGCAATATAATCAGACAATTTTATTGCAATTATTAGACGGAGGAACGAGGTTGTTGACTGAAAAACCAATCTTATTTATTTTGTACCCCTCGCTCAAGGAGAAAATGGGTCATCTCAACATTACATGTACATTGAAGCTCTGGTTCTTCATTTGTCACGGATGGCTTTTTCATTTTTTGATGCAAGGAGCACATGTATATCTCGACCTCAATGCACACGAGTGCATAAACAAGGAAAAATAGTGTGCATTAGTCAACAACATCAACCATCACACCTTCATCACAAGCAAGACCGAGAAACACCCAAACTACTACTCTTGCATGATTTAGTCTTGAAATGGAGCTACATATGAAGTTCAGTATATAACAAGCCTCCTCAACTATTGATTGGTATCTAACAGTATGCTGCTGCCTAAGTACAAAGCCAATCCAGTACTCTGTGTGCCTCTTCTGATATCTCTTAGATTATTCTATAACCCTATGGATGCTATTAGGACTATCAATAAGTCAGGTTCCAGTCGCATTTATGTAAAATCCGAATCCAACCCGAAAAAATTTCGGGTTTCCAAATCTGTACCAGAACTCGACCTCGGGACCTGGTTATAGCATCTGAACTCGATCTAAAATTGGGTCGGGTTGACGTGTTAAATAAAAAAGGAAAAAATAAGTTCATTCACAGTGTAGCTAGTGGAGTGAACCAGGTATCTGTCTCAAGAAACTAGCCATACACCAGCTTTATATATATAAAAAGGACTTCTATAATTAGGATTTAGGAGTATTGACAATGGTGCATCGAGGCACGTGCCATAGGTGGGAGGCACACCGAGGTGCCTCACGATGGCACAAGGCATGGCGCTTTATCGAGATGCGCCTCAGACATGCCATGACGCAAGGCGCCGAGGTGACTTATCATGAAACCTAACATGTAATAATGGGTTTTATTTTGTTTTAACTCAATCCTAAACCTGCTCTATTCTAATCCTAACCCATATTTTATCCTAACCTACACATAATTTTTCAAATCTGACTTAATTCTCCCTTCCTCTACTCTTTCAACCCTTACCCAATTCCCCAGCAATCATTGTTCATCTTCTTTCGTAGAATTTTGGTAACCCATTATCAAGTTTTTTTTTAATTTACCATTTCTTTTTTTTTTATCATTTTTTCTGTTTATTTTTCTCCTATTTTATTTCTTTAATTTCACCTTAAGTGTTGATTTTGCTCCACAGATAAACTCCATTGCCAAAGTCTAACCTTCCCCTGTGAGTTCTTTTAGTTTTAGAAAAATTCTTTTGAATTATTTACAATTTCTTTTTTGCTTTCTTTCCAACTCTCTCCCTATCAAATCGTTCGGCCCAAGAACTATTATAGATCTTCCTTTGTCGTCATCCGTCGTTGCCTAAGTTTAACAATACCTTCTTGGCTTTTCTTTAAAATTATTTTCCAATTAGTTTCCTTTTGAATTATCTGTTCAACAAATTGTTGATTAAGATAGTGTTACTAATCTGTTGTATTTTAGAAGTTCTGAAATAAAATTAGAAAATGTGTACCTCGGTGGCTGTTCTAAAAGTCGGGATTATGCGGCACCTAGGCGCCTGGTGCCTGCCTAATTCCGCCTAGCCCCACCTGACGTCCGACAACCAGGTTATTTGGAATTTATAGACAATTTTAACAATTTTTTATCGGTTTTTTTTGGACCTCCTAGAATTAGACGGCGCATAGGCGCTAAGCAATTACCGTCTAGGGACTTTTACAAATTTGGCCTCGCTTGAGTGAGGTGTGCACCACGACATGTGTTTATGTGTCTTAGTGTCGGGTGTACCTTGTGCCTCGCCAATCACTTTGCACTGTGACAACACTAATATTTAAGCAAAATACAAACCAAACACAAAAAATTCTTAGATTTCATATTTACGCAAAAAATTCTTAGATTTCATATGTTGTATCAAAACCCAGCCCGGAATTCATTCGGATTTTGTTATAAATAGAGGTCGGGTTAGCGATTACAATTAAGAGCCTAAATGCTATATAGTATAATTTCTATTTTCATATTATAGCATTTTGGATCTTTAAAAGAGTCTCCCGAAACCTCCATTGAACTTGTGGCATTAGCCAAAAAAGGTCAGGATACTGAGTGGCTTTTTACAACCACAAATTTAGGTTGTAGTTTTTATCGTGTACCATAAATTTCTAAATACCCTGCCAATGGGTGACCCATCCAAATCTATAGATTCTCATCATTTTATTATTAAGATGTAAATTTGTTTAACATCGAGGCTAAGAACAAGGAATTTGGCTTACAATTGAAATAAAAGGTAGAACAAGAAAACTAGACCTAAAAGAATTAGACAGATGTTCATGAAAAATCTGAATACGATATAAGTTTTAGCAAGTTATATATATATATATATATATATAATTCAAGGTTGTGAAAAGCGATAGGCGCTAGTCGGACGGGCACCTTCTGCCTAGCGCCTAGCCCGCCCAGGTGGCCGCCTAGATCTAGGCCGTTCAAAAAAAAATCCAAAAAAATCTACTAAAAATTGCAGAAAAAATTCGTAAAACCCCAAAACATGCATAGTCGGACGTCAGGGAGAGTAGACGGGCACCTAAGCGGACATCGGACGGACACCCGGCGCCTAAGCGGCCACCTTTTAGAACATATATATATATATATATATATATATATATATATATATATATATATATATATATATATATATGAAAGGAATACCAAAACTCAACTTTTAGGAAAGAATCAACAACAACAATAACAAAGCATTTATCCCAAATTTCTGGGGTCGGTTGTTTGAATCATCTTCTTCCATTTAAGGGTCATGTCCTCTGTAATGCCAACAAGATCCATATTCTTCTTTTAACACTTCAAACCATGTTCGTCTAGACCTACATCTAGTCCTAGCGGCTCCATTAACTTGTAAGAAAGAACACTCAATAGAAAAATATGTGTTAATGTGGTAGGAACACGATATGAATTAAGAGTCGAGACTACTCAAATTTGATCAAACACTAGTTGAAGGTCGTCCCTCCTTTGATCTTCTCTTTCTTCTTTATTTCCCATCAGACCACTTGCCTTTTGCATTAATTGGAGAATTTGTCGTGAAATTCAATACAAAAAGATGCACCAGAAGAGTGAGAAAAAGGTGCATAGACTAAAGTACTAACAGCTCTAAAGATGGTTGATTAGCAAAAAAAACTCTTCAAAGAACGTAGGTAAATTAAGTTATAAACTGTTACTAATAGTGCATGATCAAATTATGTTTCATATGATTAGCGTCCAAGAACATTGCATCACAAATTGCAAAGACAACAGGTGTCCGACGCGGCAATTCCTCGAAATCCAGACAAAAAGACACAGCAACCTGTGTTTTGCGTGGATATAAATATTCAATATGAAAATTTATGTGGTTGAGCTTGTGCTTATATTTCAAGGAATTTAATAAGTACAAATATTATATTGAAATATTATAGTTTTGGAAATAGGGAGATATGACTCCTTATCAAAAAAATATGATTCAAAGAAACAAAGTGGTGGACACAAATGGACACCTGTATTGGTTGACAAATATTCACGCCAAATCTAGGTAAGGGGAATTGTAGTACATATCATCATTCACAGAACGCATCATAAAGGTGGACTTGCATGCAAAACAGAGACATAAAGCCATTAAGCTCACTTTCCAACATATTCATAGATCCAGCAAGAGATATCAGTCTTCAATAAAACTGTGCAAAATACTTAGCCATGTTACCTTGATTGCTGTAATCTGCTCTGGTGTGGGGGCAACAACCTTTGGAGTCTGTTCTTCTTTTTGAACATCTGGCGTATCTAGAACCTCGCCTGGAGTAAATGTCTTTGCAGGAACCTTCTTAGCCTCCTCTTCTGCTTCTTTTGATGCAAACAGGTTTGCTGCTTCAGTCCTTTCCTATTATCGACAGAGCCATTATCATTCATATCCAACAAGATTTACTGAGAGAAAATATTATACAAAACATTCAAGGGAAATAGCTCAGGCAAAGTAGAAATTAAAGAACACATTATTTACCTAAAGGCCAATTTTGTTGTATGTAGTATGTACTAACAAATGTGATTTTAGAGAACTTGAAATCTAGAATAATGAAAATGCAATTCAGATTTTGAACTCCACTAAAAGTGATCAAATTCCTGCTGTTTGTTGTTCGCATTCCCTTGGTAGCTATATGCCCACAAATATATGAATTTGAACCCATGGTGTATGCTTATAACGGAGGAGTTTGCATGCTCTACTAGCATGAAACATGGATCTATAGCTTTTCAACAAGATCCTCGAAATGGACTTCCACTAAGAACTGAACATATACTTAAACAGGACTCGGTAGAGGGGCAATGTGCACTGTGTGGGGTCCAGCTGGCACAATGCCTATGCGGGCATGTGCAGTGACGTGACTCGAATATCCTAAGACCCCAGCACGGAACAGCTCCTTTGTCATGCCGATGTGGCAAGCCTTAGTCCCAGATCGTGCATTTAAGTGGCTGCCATGCCATAGAACGACCAAAATATCCCTCAAAAGCCATAAACGGCTAGTTTTGGGGGTATTTTCGTCAAAATACACAATAATCAACCATTAATGATGATTAAATATAAGTTCTTGTTAGGTTAATTAAAAAATTAACCGCATATATCCCCCACAGTTTAATAAGGAAAAACCGGTGTTGGGGTGGGGTGTGTGTAGAGTGGGTGTGTGTGTGTGGGTATGTGTGGTGGTGGGGGTGGGTGGATGTGGGTGGGTGGGAGTATTTATTAATATTCCCTTGTATCAATTTGTGCCAAGCCCGTGCATATCGCATTCCTAGCCTCCTTGATTGCATGCATGAGTTTAAACTACATATCCAAAAGTTAGGTCTACCTACCTACCAACTGTCCACCTAGATTTTTTGGCATGACAATCTCATGCTCGTAGCTACCTTGGCTAGGAATTAGGTACCAACAATTGTGGTTGACATAAGATCGACGGTCAGTCATAAAAACTTTGTAGATCCTTTATCGAGCTTGCTTATGCTCCATAGCTGAGCCTATTGTAACGGGGAAAGGTTTGGACGATGATGACAATGACTAAGAAGTTTCATGATATAAAAAAGAATTCTCAGCTAATAACCATGTTCTATCTTGAACAAACTTTTCTTTTATTTTTCAATTATTTAAATGTTAAATTGAGGAGAATATACCAAGGAATAAGTTCAACATATGCAAATCAGCACATAGCTGCCAAAAGCCAAAGGTCCAGAAAGTCTTGGCACATCATATTGAGGAGCTAAAGGAACTAAGGAAGCACTTAAGAAAATCAGCATCCTCGCACTTCTTATGAAAACCAGCAATCCTTATTGATTCGGCTCAATATTAGAAAAGGCATCATTTCCATAGTTTATGCTAAATTAAGAATTGAGCTAGCCATCCACATGTAAGTACATAAACGGATTTAAAATACAGCAAATTTGTTTCAAAATTAAGCTAAAATGTTCGCTTTTAACACATATTTGCATCTACTTTACTCTAAATACCATAATTCATGAAATCATACATTTCTAAATTTTACGAGAAATTAGAGGTGAAAGATGTGTAATGTCGGCGCATGCTGTGCATGCCAATGGGCCGACACAGCTGGAGACAAATCGTAAAGGTATGTCGGCAGGTTACTGTGGCGTGCATGTGTCAGCCGCCAGTCACCCCTTCCCCTCTTCGTTCGTCGTGCCAGGCACAGAAAACTCCATGCACCATGTCATGTCAGGCTTCCATGTGCACGTGCCAGCACAACAGTGCACGTGGTGAGGCACATTATGGCACGAAATTGGTATAAAGGGTTGTCAATAAATACATTTACCAATTTAACGATTCCCCTATCAACTTAGTCGTTATTTATCAATTTAGTCGTTATTAAACGTTGAAGATATATTGGTTATTTTGTTTTGTAATTAACCAAACAACTTATGTTTAATCATCATCAATGGGTTGATTATACGACCAAAATACCCACCAAAATAGCTACTTTATGTCTGTTAGGAGTGTTTTGGTCATTTATGGCATGGAAGCCCACTTAAATGTGGAATCTGGGCTATGGGTCGGCGGGCACAGCCAAGCCGTGTCAACACATAAAGCCTGTGTCGACACTGGCATGGCAAAGGAGTCATGTCGTTTGTCGTGTTATGCTCGGGCCTTAGATATCTGGGCACAGCACATGCTCATACATGCGTGGTGCCAGCCTTCCCACGGGCACGCCCAATGCACAGTATATCTGTCTTGTGCCTGGCACTGCACATGCAGTTAGAAAATATTTTAAGCAATTTCCACAATTCCAATTCATCCATGTAAAGGTGTCAACTACTGTTTCAGTTCTTACGTCAAAGGTATGCCATTGAAACATCAATAGTAGAAACCTGAAAAGCAACCTAGCATTTCTAAGTTGATGCATTGTGGTAGATGTATTTACTAGGTGCAAAAAAAAAAGATGGTGATTGCATTTCTGCTATTAAACTGAAAAGCACATCTACGGCTATCATGATCTGCACGACAAATACTTTTTTTTTATTTAAGTCAATAGCACTTGTAACAGCTACCAGAGGCAAAATAATGGAAAAGACGAGAATATACACACTCCTCAGACTGAATATAAAGCTTTTACCTCCTTTGAATTATAACTTCCTTTATCTTATCCTCATATATATATATATATATATATATATATATATATTTTTTTTATTTTTTTTATTTTTTTTTTGAAGCAACCATATATATATATATATATATATATATATATATATATATATATATATATATATATATATATATATATATATATATTTAACTTCTCCATGGTCCAGGTGATGAAAACTAGAGGAACTTCCATTTATATGGTTCCAATTTGGAATCAGCTACATCGTCCTTTTGCTTCCATTCAGCTGCTAAGGGCCATTGCCTCTTTAACATTAGCAAATTTCCTATCCTTAGCCACATCCTCAATCCGGGTTCATTTAGTTTTGCTCCTAGTTCTAACATCTTGTTTAACTACGATGAGGTTCCAAGTATCGGTATCACCATTCCTTTGAGTATCGCAGAATCGGAGGTACCGGCAATTTCGGATCGGAGTATCAGATTTTTTGATATCAAAAAGCAAATAATTATTAATATTCTAGAAAATATATTTTATACATTTACGCATTATTTTAAGTATTTTCAGGTGTCGTTTCTTAGTAGTTTTGAAATTAAACGAAATAGTAGTCACCCTTGCTGATTAGTTTTGCATGCTTTTACAACCTTACTATGCTCTTTTCGTTCAATTTTCTTGGCCAAATTTACCGGAAAAGCGACCATCAATGTCTGTATCGGTCAATATCATGTATCGGTCGGTATCGGATCGAGAGATGACAACTGTATCGGTATCGGCATTATTTTAAGATTTTCAGGTGTCGTTTCTTAGTTTTGAAATTAAATGAAATAGTAGTCACCCTTGCTGATTGGTTTTACATGCTTTTACAACCTTACTATGCTCTTTTCGTTCAATTTTCTTGGCCAAATTTACCGGAAAAAAGACCCCCAATGTCTGTATCGGTCAGTATCATGTATCGGTCGGTATCGGATCGAGAGATGACAACCGTATCGGTATCGGCCGAATTGGATCAGTATCGGCTGATACTGCAAACTGTGTAACAATATTAACACTAAACCTAACCTGTGCATTTATTGGTCTCCGAAGCTTATAAATGTGAGTTCGAATAAAATAATCCTCAAGTTTTAACCCTGAAACCAATTAAACTACTGCATCATTTTTTAGATAAATTCCATCCTACCAAAAGGAAAGATATTTGCAACTGTCTCAGTATACCGACATGCAAGGAAGCACCACAAAAAGAAAATAAGATTACTACGATAGACAGTTCAATACCACTATCTAAAGGAGAACATCCAACACATGGACATTCCACTTTGATTTAGATATTACCATCCAACAATCATTTAGAATGGAAAGAATTGAACAGAGCTTTTGCATATGGTCTTCTGAACTTCAGCACTCATAAACGATAGTAAAATAATTGTCATGATCGTCAAAAACAATATTTGTCAAGTATTGAAAGCAAAATGTGAACAATCTATAATCGTCTAATGGTCTTCAGAAAAGCTCTCCCTATAACTAGGGCAATCACTCTGCCCTAGGCCAATATTACTTTCACAAATATATCAGATGTGCCCTTTTTAAATTTGGATAAGGATCAGCCAAGTAACAGCCGGTCATGTTACAGATTCTTTTGAATCAAGAAAGACGAGGACATCCTTGTGCACAAAACAGAATCATTTGTTACCACGGATAATGGCAAACAGAAATTTGTAACAGTGTGAAGCATTGAAAAAAGTACGATGTAATTTCTTAGACAGTATAATTAAACTATATCACTAGCAAGCCTCATGCATGAAATTGAAGAAAATTGATCCAGTTCGTATGTCAAATGATCAACACAATGTCCTTCAAGGTTGGATGTTATTTGTACTTGTACTTTGAAACTTCAAATGGTAGTTCAGCACTTGATTAAAGATCTAGTAGAAACAATGAGAATAAAAGAAAGATGCAAGTATTGTATATTGAAAGCTAACCTTTTGTTTAACTTTCTTGAAATCTAGCACCCGCAGCTTTTTTAGTTTGTGGATCACATATAGACGATAATTTGGTTTCTTCGTAATGTTATTGTCCAGTAAACTAAGGTGATGTAGCTTTGGAAGCGATGCAAGTGGGTCAATCTCCACCAAGTTTACAAAACGGTTGTTTGTAAGGATCAAAGTGTGCAATTTAGGTAAGAACTCTGTGTATTAAAAGAGGATAGCATGTCAAAATATAGATTATTAGAAAATACTATGCTCACCAAATTTTCTCACCTCCAATGTTAGGGTTGATGCGAGTGATTCTATTATTGTTGATCAACAGTGTTCCAAGACGACTCAAGTGAGGGAAGTTCTCAAGCTTGACAATCTCATTATCAGACATATCGATTGTGTCAAATTGGTTCTGCCAAAGAAATAACAAAGGAAATAAATAAATAGTTACACGAGTACAACATAGAAATGCATGGAGTTGTCACTTGTCAGAGGTTCTCATTTTCAAACCAAATCATCCAATCTAACAACACAGTAAAAGGAAACTAGTCATATTGGTTGTAAGCCTCGCTGGTCGAGAAACCTAGTGCAGATCAGACTGAGAGAGACGAAAGCACAAATAATGCTAGTTAGCAGAGTGGCATCATCTGTCTCTAGCGGTATGCAAAGGGAGGTGGCTACGATATCTAACATATCATCTGAGCAGAGGCCAGAAAGACGTATCTTCAGCCAAGGCGATCGTATTATCCTCCACCGTGAAACTCCATGTCATTTCCCCTAGGGAAGGGGTTCGTTGGTGTGAAACTTCCATCTTGGAAAATAAAGCATAACAATGAATATTGTCAAGGAACGGTTGCATCTATATGTTGTCACTTCGCAATAATCGGCTGTCTGGCATCTATATGTGTCGTCGAGTGTTTGATTGCACTCAAAGTCTAGTGCGCTCTGTCACGCCCCGACGCGGAATCATCTGAATCATCGTCCTCGCAGGGGGCGTGATGCCGCACGAGCCTGGAGTTGCGCTCGTGCAAGGCAAGATGACAAGTTCTCAAATGGTTATCTTTTGAATTGATATTAACAACGAAAGAAAAACAGAGTATACGAAACAATTCTCTTTATTGATATTCGAAACTGAGATTAAAAAGGCTTTTGATAGCCCAACAATATATCCAGAATGGCTACAACACTCAGGTTCTCTCTTGCCCACAAAGGATTTTACCGTTCCATACATCATGCCTTCTATATCTCGGCCGCATCAATCATGTTGCAAGTCCGAGCGTCAATGCGATCGCACGCTTCAATACGCTTCGGCATTCCAAGCCTCTGCGCTCGATCAAGCGATGCTTCGCCGCGAGCAATCCATTCCCTGCACCCTACATGAAAGCTAGTGGGGGATCAGTACGTTCGTCCTCGCATGTACTGATGCAAAGACCTTCTTTCTAAACCGACATTGTAGTATTTATGTTGGATCATGCAACTTAGCTTATGATCTTGCTATATTCTCCTTAGGATCGATTTCATAGCATATTCGAAAGCGTAAAGCATATTATCGTGGCAAGCATGTTATTCGAATTGAATAGGCAAGCAGACAAGCAATCTCGTATTTGATTCGTGACTTACCAGCATGGACGCACTCGTCCTTGCACCGACGCAAGGTGAATACGTCTCATTCCTTCCCTGTCATGTTATAAGTGCTCTCTATGCAGAATCTATGTGTGCAGGACACATACGTGCCTTGCACTTTCAACCCATCGTTCCTTAGCTATATGAAGGTCTTGGCGTATCCGCGCCGAAATGGACTAAAGGAGTTTCTCTTTTAGTTTCCTTACTTTCTTTTCTCTCCTTTTCTTTCTCGAATTTGTGTAGCCCGGCGTTTCACGGGTTGGACTGCTATCCCAAACAACCGAAACTTACCGTTGCATACCATCATTTGCGGTTTTTCACATCTCGCTAAGCGGTTGCTAATCGTCTTACGGATGTGCGCCTATCAAAGATACATTCCCTCCTAGGCCAAACGGTTCCGGCGCCCCGGTATTTAACCGTTCGAGGGAACACCCATGCACGGGTTATTATCTCAATTATCTCAAGTCCATTCCATTCGACCATGCAACGCACTATTATTCAAACAACAAAGCATATTATCTCGTATTTCTTCTGTTAACTTTCTATGTTCTTACGTTTCATACTTCGTTTCAATGTTCAATGGCATCATGCCTCAACTCAATGTTCGTCAACCGAACGACCCGAAGGTCCCGAATACCTTTCGAGACATCATGTCATATCCGACAGTTCCGCCACATTCATGCCACAACTGTATTCTTTCGCAACGAAGCCATCTTTTATGATCTCGTGCACGTAGGCACGTTTCAACCGTATTTCCATGTCTATGCCTTAGTGTTCAATGTTCGTGGCTTGCGCGCTAGGACGCTCGCCTATTGTCTTTCAATGTTCTAGCCTTCTAACTCGTGCGCGAAGGCATGATATGGTTCGTGCACTAAGACACTCGCCGAATACAGTTATCCCATGTTCTTGCGGCTTGCGCACTGAGGCGCTTGCCTTTGCGATATCCAATGTTCCATAGCGACTCGTGCATATGATGCACGTTTTATTTCAATTGTTCTAACTAGTGTTCGACACACACTACGATTTATCTTCCGATCGGACCACGTCCGTGGCGTCAATAGGTTAACTTAGCATACAATGATATATTCTGACTTAAGCATGAAGGAGTAAAAAGAAGAGTCAATCCTCCCACCTTGAGTCGACACGCCTTGTCGTTTCGTCGAGCCGATGTGGCTCGATTTCATAACTTCGTTGCACGTCCAACTTTCCTGACTTAGTCATTCGAGCACTTCGTGCTTCATTGAATTATACGTCCGATTTGGCTTACCGTGCCCAAGTCTCAGCCCGTCGCAAGGCGACGATTTGGTTTCGCGGACCCCTTACTGAATAAGGCAGAATGCCGACCTCTAATATTTCAGCGTAAACGTATAGCCTGCACATGAAACCAACTAAAGTTAATACTTGCATCGATTCGAACTTGCGCCTTGGTCGATTCGATTTCTTAGAATCTTCGAGCCGTCTCAACGCACTTATCCTTCGGGGCAACGCAGCGTTTCGCATAGATTCAACTCGATGCATACTTTGGGACAATGCAACTCTTCGCATCGACTTAGTTCGATGCGTTGCTCGGGACAACGTAACTCTCGTATCGATTCGCATCGATACATTTCATTCGGTCAACGCGACTCGTTGAGTCAACGTTTCAGCGTAATGCGCCGTGTGGAGCGGGGCATTACACGCTCTGGCCGACTTATACAAACCGTGCCATAGAAGCAGGGAAGAAGGAAGAGAGAGAGAGAGAGAGAGAGAGAGAGAGAGATACGCCAATGCGTAAGGAGTACGGTGCCGAAGGTGCTGAGTTAGGAAGTTGACGCGTCGTGTTATCAAAACAGACTGTGTGTGCTAGGAAAGAGGGACATAGAAACTAACAGGGTAGCACTCTCAAGTCCTACTTAGAATAAGGCCAGTTAAAATAAATAGAGGGTAAAGATCTCCTTCTCCCGAGTCCTACTTAGAAGAAGGCCAGTTAAAGTATGGTGAAAGTTTGTTAGAACAAACTATGTTTTGTGTGTTTCTGCACGAACAAAGGTCTACCGACTCTATTTCTCATCCGTCTAGGAAGCGGCACGGATCACGTCTGTGCTGTGCCCCGTGAAACATAGGTGTTGTAGAACCATGGCACGGCGGGCGGGTGTGTCCAGTTGTAGTATGCCCTCCCCCCACCCACCTCCACCCCCACCCCACACCCCCCACCCCCCCCCCCCCCCCCCCCGCCAACCACCACCACACATCCTCTATCAAACATTCGATGAGGTTGAAAATAGTTTCATCCCATCCCATGGTCTTGCTGTCTCTTAGATGCATAACAATCATGCGTATTTAACCCTAAATAAATAATAAAAATAAAAATCAAATATAAAATAATATATCGTGAAGATAGGAACATTATAATTTATATACCTCGGTGGCGCCCAAATTCTCTATCACCGCAATCTTGTTCCCTGTCGAAAGAAGAAGAAGATGTAATTAGGGTTAGGGTTTTACTAATTTGTTCGGGGTGGGTGAGTGCGTACCTCTTAGGTCAAGCTCTCTCTCCTTGATGGCATTGAAGAAGTGCGGGCTCTTCCATATCAAGTCCGCAGTAAGCCTCACCATCTCCTCTCTCTCTCTCTCTCTCTGCCCCAAGGAAGAAAACAGAGAGGGGGTTTTAGTAGTACAGTGAGGGAGGAGAGGGTTCTTCTTTCTTCTTCGCCCTAAAATTACAATGTTGAGGAGTCGATCCTCACTCGACACCCCGCAAGAATTGGATGGACGGATGGACCGACGGCCCGGCCTGCAAGAGTCGCATCACAAGCGGGCTCTTAGTAGGGGTGAGCATATAACGGTTGAAAATCGAAAACCGAACCGAACCGAACCGAAATATGACAAACGGTTCGGTTTTTCGGTTATCGGTTCGATTTACGGTTTAAAATTTTGAAAATTTGAAATAACGGTTCGGTTTTCGGTTCTTCATCCGAAAAACCGAACCGAACCGAACCGAAAACCGATTTAGATTTAGTAATTTATCAAACTACCCACAATATACATATACTAATGTTTATTAATCACTAACTGAGCGCACTCTCTTCACCTATTCTATGTCGGTGCTTCTTTGAGCACTCTCTCTATTTACCCTCAATCTATATATACTAATATCTTTCACTCTATGTAATATAACAATTCATAAATACAATAATGTCATATATTTTTTTAAAAAAATTATTTAAATAGGCTTATTTTGCTAAAAACTTGAAGGCCATGCACATTGGTCCATGAAACCGAACCGACTCGGTTCGGTTTTGTTCGGTTTTTATAAAAACGGTTCGGTTTTCGGTTTTGAGAAATACGGTTTACGGTTATTTCGGTTTTCACATATTCGGTTCGGTTTGAACCGAACCGAACCGATGCTCACCCCTAGCTCTTAGAACATCATTAGTAGTTGGGACTCTCAAATGCAATTTGGGGCCCGAAATTTCAAAGAAAAAAAAAGGTAAATATAGAATGGGTTGGATTTGTATGAGAATAGTAGGAAATGATAAAGTGAGCTCTAATCTCAAAGATCGTGTGGTCAAAATTTGATGTAAAAAATAAATAATGTAAATTCTAAAAATCTAGAAAGTTTGGCTCCAAATTGGGACTTACATTCTACAAAATGAGTTCCTACAATCTAGAATCTAGAAATTGGGAGGCCCAATCCTTAGAGCATCATTAATAGTTGGGGCTGAGAAATGCAATCTCAGGTCCAAAATATTACTAGAAAGTAAATTGTGGAACGGGTTGTGACTACATAAGAATAGTAGTACTTTATGCTTCAAGCCCAATGTAAAATAAAAAGTGGTCAAGAAAATTATAAAATGTAGGATTTAAAATTTTGGGCTCCAAATTGGAGCTTACTATTCTGAAAAATTGTTTCCTACATTCTGAATCTAGAAATTCAAGGGCCCAACCTATAGCACCTGTGGGTGGGTTTGACCCGAAAATGTAGAAATTGGAACCAAACATGGAACTTATTATTCTACTGAATGAGCTTCTAGATTCTGAATGTAGAATGTAGAAATTGGGATTGAGCTTACTAATGATGCTCTTAGCACCTATGGGTGGAATGGGACCGAAATTATAGAAATTAGAACTAGAGATGAGAGTTACTATTCTACAAAATGAGCTCATATATTCTAAATCTAGAATCTATAAAATGGGATAAGCCTTACTAATGATGCTCTTAGAGTATCCCATCCCAATTTCTAGATTCTAGATTTAGAATGTAGAAGCTCATTTTATAGAATAGTAAGATCCATGATAGGTTTCAATTTCTAGATTTTCAGGTTCAACCCACCCACAAGAGCTATAGATTGGACCCGAAAGTTTCTAGATTTAGAATGTATAAAATTATTTTGTTGAATAGTAAGTCTCGATTTGGAGCTCAATTCTAGGTTTATATTATTATTTTTTACATTAATTTTTGACCACACAATCATTGAGACCAAAGTTTATTTTATCATTTTCTATTATTCTCATACAGACCCAACTCATTCTACATTTAATTTTATTTTAAAATTTTGGATTTCAAGACGAAATTTTGAGCACCATCAACTAATGATGCTCTTACAGTGGGTTTTGTCCAAGGCTGGGTTTGGTATATAGCCCTTTCTGACTTGCTTCTTGTTAGGCTTAGCTTGATTTGGAATTGCTACTGTTTTTTAAAAGCATACAGTAGAAGCAGCTTTTGACAATATATTGGATGGTGTTGCTGTTAAAAATTGTCCTAAAATTGATTAGTAATTGTTACCAAACATTTCTAGATCTCCTTTCAAGAGAGGGGGGAGGAATTGCACAAGCAGCCTCATAAGCAACTCCCAAAGTTGTCTTATTTTAGTAGTACGAGACGAGATATGACAAGCCCTTGAAAGTAAAAAAGAGGTTGCTTTGAGAAATGTTTTTTGAAATAAACTGTCAAATAGTAATAGAAGAAGCTTTTGATAACAGTCTCTCTCCTGCTATCAAAAGTTGTCACAATTTTGAACAAAATTTCTCAAAAACAATTTGATGAATTGTTATACCAAACAGGTTTTTGGCTTGGTTTTTTTTTCCTTCAAAAAAATAAAAAGAGAACTCTCAAATCCAGCCTCATTTGCTGCTGCTTTTCGAAAAAATACACAATCAAAAGCAGTTTTCGAAAATAATCTCGTCCTAACGGAAAGCTAATGTACCAAACAATTTTGTTGTTATTGTTTAGTACCAAACTTAGTCTAAATATGATATTATTGTTTAAGGAAAATTCTATAGGCACTTCAAAGATTAGTTAGGACAACTCACTACTTGATGTTAATTCAGGTTTATCCATTTTTAACTTAGGACAATCCAATTTTTTTTGGTTGCCCACATCCCTCCTCCTCCCTCCCAACCTAATCTAACGTCCTCGCTGACGAACTCCGATGACACTCGACCTGGAGGAGGAGGCTAAGGAGTGGAGGTCGAGGAGAGGAGCTAGAGGAGAGGAGGCGGCGGTCGAGAAGAGGAGACGCGGAGGAGATTAGAGGAGGAAGAGAGGAGGAGGGAGAGGAGGAGAGGAGGAGGAGGAGGAAGAGAAGAGGCGAAGGAGGAATGGAGAAGGACTGTCGAAATATTTGAAAGTCGACTGTCAAATTTTTTGATAGTCCTAAAAATTAGGACTGTCGAAATATTTGGCAGTCCTTCAAATATGATAGATTGTCAATTTTTTTGACAATCATAAAATTAGGACTGTCGAAATATTTGACAGTCCTTCAAATAGGATGGACTGTCAATTTTTTTGACAATCATAAAAATTAGGACAGTCAAAATATTTGAAAGTCCTTCCAATAGAAAGGATCTTGGAGAAAATTGGGCTAACCTGAAACAATTTTTTCAGTGGCAAACTTGGAAATAAGTATAAAAAAAAAAAATTGGCTAGCCTAAATAATTTTTGATGTGCCTTTAGAATTTCGCTTGTTTAATGTTTTGGCAATCTAGCTCGCTCTTCAAATCAATCATTTAGTGATCAATTAGATGGCTATAGCTTGGATAGTGATTCGCTTTGGTATGTATTGTTGATTCACTGATTGTTCTGCTTGGTTAAAGATGCAAATATATGATTTTGATTCACTATTCTACTTGGTTAAAGCTGCAAACACGTGGATTTTTAACTGCTTCAAATCAATACAGTTTCGGTTAAATAACTCAAACGTGATCACTCATACATAACTACAAAACCTTCTCTTAAAAAATAATCAACCTAATCTGCCGTAAGTTTGATTCTTTTATTTTACTTTCTCGATTGCAAACAAAAATAAATCATCATATGCTTGTAAATCACCATAGTCGGATGCAAAATTATTATTACGATCAATCCCTTTCCTCTAAGAATCAACCCCTTTTGGTTGGCGGAATCATAAAATTGGAAAAAAAAAAAAAAAGTCATTTGATGTCAAATGAAAGTACGAGAAAAAAAAAATTCCTACAGAGAAAAAAAAAAATTAAGGAAAAAAAGTAGCTCCTCCATCCAACCAAGAATTCACTTTCCCAATATAGGGACTTCTCTTTCTAATTTCCTTGCCCTCTTCAAACACTGGAAAGAAAAATGGATAAAATTTATAATTTTCGAAAGAAAGGGGGGGGTAAGAACGAGGCCTAACACTATGTTTGGGAACATTTGTGGGGAGGGAGAGGAAAATTTGAGGGGAAGGAAAATGGAGGAGAGGAAAATGAAAGTAAAGTTAATTTTTCCTTCCTTTGTTTGGATGGACAAAAAGTAGAGGAAGGAAAAGTTTGAAAATAATTTTTTATTTGTTTATGGATAGAGGTATAATTACTATTTCCTCCTTGGTATTCTCAAATGATGATTTAATATTAACTTTTTGAGGGGTGATAGGATAAATTCACTCAAATTCCTCTCATCTCTCTCCATTTTCCTCCCACTTTTGGAAGAAAAATTTTTTAGTGGGACCCACCTACTTTTTCCTCTCAAATTTTCCTCCCCCATTTTCGCTCCTCCTTTCCAAATACCATCATTTAAAATTTTCCTCTCACTTTCCTCTCAACTTTTTCCTTCCTCCCATTTTCCACCCTTCCCAAACAGTACCTAAAGGAAGAAGGACCTATGTTGTCTTCATTTAACATTATCATTCAAGTATTTTGTTTAGACGCCAGCTCAACATATCAAACGTCCAAACATATTCGAATGCATTTCAAAGCAATTTTTATTGGTACTATTTGGCACAACCCCTTCATGGAAAATAAATCAAATCAACATTCTTGAACATTGGGGAGCAGACCATTCACTAGAAAACAAACAAAACGCAAATGTAGATTCACCCAATGGTCCAATACATACATATGTCCACGAAAGAAAAATAAAATACTGGAGCGTTACTAGCAATAGAAGTCACCAACTGAATACTCAAAGACAGGTACCGCAATCTCAACAACCATCAGAAACATCACCATGCCATTAACACACAGATCACAAGAAGGCATCCTTCTCGAGCAACTTGAGCACGTCTTCCTGGTTGTTCAGCTTGGCAACATCAATAGGAGTTTTCCCGTCCAAATTTTGCAGGGTACTGCACCAAAATAATGAAAAGGTGAACACAACTTGTATCATACCAGGTTATACAGGTGAAAGAGAAGGCTAAAATAACTCACACTGCAGCGCCGTTATCTAACAGAAGTGCCACACACTCTTTCCGCCCATAACCAGCAGCGTAATGGAGAGCAGTGTTCTTGTTCTTGTCCAGTGCATCTACAGAAGCACCAGCCTCTATAAGGACTTGAGCACATGTTACCTGGAATAAAAAGATGCAAACACTAAGATAAATAATTCATATTATCTGGGAAGAGAGAATGGCATGATCTCAGAAGCTAATCCTAGCAAATATTTCCCTCCACGTTAATGCAGTCAGTAACAGTCGTTATACTTCGACAATATATTACTAGGTATTTCAGCCTACTCTAATCTCTGTCTATCCAAACTTGACAGAGAACTTTTGGGGAGTGAATATTTTTCGGACCAAAACTCATGTAGTAACCTCATCACAAGAGCATGTCCTGTTTTCATGAACGGTCTTTGATTTTATATCATTCGGAAATTTGAAACTTTACAAGAAGAGAAATGGATACAATATAGATTGGCGAATAGTAAATGCAACCATTTCTATGAGTGCTGCGTAGTTTGCTTATATTTCAGTTGTCATAATCCATGAAATTACTGGATTACGGGATTGGAATGCCAGAAAGGCAAAGTACGCTGTAAAGAGTTCCTTATATGGAGGGACTGGGCATTCAGAAAGGTTGTTAATAAGATGTCATGGATAACAGCCATAGAATTACGGACTTTAGGATTGGAATGCCAGAAGGCGAAGTACACTATGAAGAGTTTCTTATATGGAGTGTCTGGGCATTCAGCAAGGCTGTTAATAAGAACATGTCATGGATAACAGCCATATTTCATCACTCACTTTCCTTATAAAGAAAGAAGGCTTCCTTTTGAAATTGACACCTAGATGGAAATGCAGATTCGGATATGGCAAAAGGTCAGGACACGGTCACTAATTATATATGCAACAACCCACCCTTTGGACAACAAAATATAAGAACAAATTTCCTAAGTTACCACTTGTCTAACTTATCTAGGCATTTCAAGATAGCTGAATACAGAACATGTCAAACAACCTAGAAGCATGAGCGTCATTTTGATAATGCCAGGTTGAAAATCAACATGAACCCTACGTACCTCACCATAGCCACAAGCAAAATGCAAAGCCCTTCTGCCCTCCGAATCTTCTTCATCCTTGTCAGCACCAGCAGCAAGAGCAGCCTTCAGACCCTATCGAAGAGCAAAGTGCATAAATATCAGTAACCAACATGGATTTTATAAAATTCCTCATGGCTCCAAGTATTTATTGTATTAAAAGAGAGAAAAAAGCACAACTAGTGGGTCCATGTGTGGCTGGACTTCGAGATAAGCTTTATAACAGTTAATTTATACATCCGCTCGCCTTGTTATCTCTAACAATTCATGAAGGCAGGTGGGTGGTAGAGAATAGAATTCAAAAGAGTCATCCCGCGCCCCTTTATGTAAAGGTAAGGCACTCGAACTATGCAACTATCCGGTAAGACACTAGGACAAGTAAATGATGAACCTTTTAATGCTCCTTGAGAATACCAAATGTACCCCCTGTGGCACATGAATCACTCTCTTTGCCCACATAGCCTCTCACCATATATCAGACCTGCCATCTGACCTGCAATCAGTATCAGTAGGCATGATCCACCATATATCCGACCTGGCATCCAATCTGCTGACCGATCCAATAGGACAAGCAAGGCCGTGGTAGAATCTCTTGTCCAGAAGGCAGTTCCTACACATAAAGTCAACGCTCCGACAACCCATGCCACTGCTACCATTGTGGTGAGATAGGGTGTTACTCTTGAGAAGTGTCCAAAGCGAGGGACAAAGAGAGCGAGAGCAAATTCTGTGGAGCATGCTGAAGGTGACGATGTCGAAGGTGAAGGTGATCTAGTAAAAATGTATCCAGATGATGGCGAACATCTAGCGTATATAGTGATCATACAAGGAAGACCCCATACATCACAGCATCTTTTATGATACCAAAAGGAGACACCTAGTAAAGAGGCCTTACCAGGTTGAAGCATAGCATCTGAACACGAGGGAATTGTCTTTTTGCCATTTATCAAAACTGCATGATAGTTGCCATGATGTGTATTTGGGTTAGCATTAACCGAACACTAATCTGATATACTTCAACTTTGTATCTTGATTTTTTATTTCTATTTTGGTTTGAAACATTTCGTATGCAGGTTTTTGGGGATTATTCCCATTATTTATTTGGTTACTTTGATTGTCTGGACCACCATAGGCATAAACTGTCCAAGCAGAAAGAAGAACTGAGACACACCATGAGAGTCTCAGAAGACCTTGAGGGTATGGCATGTCCTTTGTGTCGATTATCTTTTTGAGAAAGACCATTGTGTCAATTATCATGTGCCAGTTACAGGATTTTATTGATACAATTACATATAAATGTAGCATTAATAAATCAGAATACCTTAGCTTATTGCTCTTCAGTAAGTGTGCAAACAAAGTGTGCAAACAAAATGACACTACATGGAGAATTATAAATAAGACAAGGAAAACCTTTTTCAAGCATATATTTCTTGTTCATACCTCAACATCGCCAACACTGGCAGTGTGATGAACAACAGACTCATCCTCTCCTGCTTCCTCTTCTGCATCTTCAGGACCGGAAAGTTCAGTTGAAGATGCTGCTTCACCTGAAGTCGGCACGCCCATTGCTTGGCCAAGCTTTTGTAGAACATCAGGGTCATTCCAGTACCTAAGAAAATGAAAAATAAGCACATGACCAAATTAAATAAATAACAGTATATAGGAAAAGAAATCAACAGTGTATTAGAATCTGTTACTGTTACTTCATCATTGCAGCTGGACCTCCCTTCTCTATCTCATCAAGAATTGGTTTCAGAGATGGATCTTCCTTGATTCGGGCCATCCGTTCCTCAATTTGATCTTTATTCGCCGGATTAGTAAAATTATCAAGCATACTTGACATACTAGGATCCTGTAAAAGATGTCAGGAAATATGCAATGGTCACAACATCTTCTACCAATATATATATATATATATAAGTTTTGCACATTGAACGATAATAATGAGCATTGTCAAGACTTGAGCATTAAGGGACAAGTTTACCAAGAAGCCCATAATAAGAGCAAAAAAAATATATTCTTGCTATAATATCATTGCATCAATGACTGACTCTTAAAAATCAACACGTTGACATTTAATATATATTTTTGTTGCACATTCTAGTTTCTACACCATGTACTTATAAAAACCCTAGAAAACAGAGATAGGAAAACCTCTTCTAAGAAAAAACAATACCAAAATAAAACTCACAAAAGGTTGAAACGATTAGAAACATTAAAAAAAAAAAAGTTCTTTTCTGTAGAAAATAAGTTGATTTGAGTTGTTCAAGTCCCCAGAGATGCTACATGAGTTCCCGAAGATGTTAGATGTCGTTGCTAGAGATATTAGAAGTCGATGAAGGGCGTTACAAAGAAAACATTAGTCCAAAGAGTTCACAAAATATTAATTTATAAATCACTTAAGATTAGGGTTTATCTTGTAAAAATTATGGTTAACCTGGTAATTTCTCTATGATATAATGTATTGTGAGATACAGAAAATGTATTGTAATATAAATTATCTCCCTCGTATCTAAGGGTGGCAATTTGAGCTTCACCTGCAACCCGACCCGTCAACCTGCCATTTTAAACTGGTTAGGGTCAGCTGTAAACTGGTTCAGGTGATAAACGGGTCAACCTGCAAACTATTTAATGAATGGTTCGGGTTTAGACTACGACTTGGTCTGACCCATTTACCCGTTCAACAGTAGTTACTAGTAAACTATCCATCCCCTAATGTGGCAGCCAAAACAACATTTGAACTCATTTCAAATGGGCTCATTTATTGCTTTGTAGAAAGAACCACTGTTCTCTTCACTTCATTGTTAGTGGTTCCCTCTTTCCATTGAACGACTCCATTACACATCGATGCTCCATTGAGCCTCGGCCACCCATGTCGCTCATCATGGCTCCAGTTGAAAACAACATTTCTAGAGGAAGGGATGGATGGATTTTTCTTTTTCTTTCTTTTTCTTTACAGCAAAAGGCCAGGCCAAACCAAGCCCATCAAAATAAAGGGTCAAAAGGGTCGGGTCTACCAATTATTTGTGGGTCTGGTTTGGGTTGAGTCTATACAGGTCAGACATAAAACGGTCGGGTTCCAGAAGTCAAGGCATAAAACGGATCGGGTTCCAGCTGAGTCTAAAAGGGTCAACTCAAATTGACCAGATCGGAACCCAATTTCCACTGCTACTTGTATCGTCTAAGGAATATTATTTTGTTAGTTGTATCGTACCGTAACATAATATATATTGTATGTCTATCTATCTATACTATTGTATAATAAGAAAAGTTGGCTTCACCGTGAATTTTTTTCTTCCAAATGTCCTTATCTAACTTTATTAATTAAAATTGTTCATTAATACGTAATTATGTATAGAAAAAAATTAAGGAAAATGTAGTTTGCTCTTCCCAAGTACACAAAAAAAAGTTAATTAAAAGGCAATTAAACTACGTGCAACGCACGTGCATATATACTAGTCATAATATATATATATATATATATATATATATATATATATATATATATATATAGAGAGAGAGAGAGAGAGAGAGAGATAGAGAGAGAGAGAGAGCAATAATTGTTTGTAGTTCAAATACTACGTACCTCCATGAGGTCAATTTTGGGTCACCAATTATTCTGGTCAGGTTTGGGTCGAGTCTACTACACGGGTCTGACATAAATGGGTCAGGTACGGGTCGAGTCTAAACTGGTCGACCCGAAATTGACCCAACCAGAATCCGATTTCCAACCCTACTCGTATCGTCCAAGGAATATTATTTTGTTAGTTGGATTGTACCATAATATAAGATATATATACCGTATATCATAATAATACCAACAACAACAACAACACACATATATATAGAGAAGAGAAAGAGAACGCAATAATTGTATGTTGTTCAAATACTACGTACCTGCATGAGAGCATTTCCAAGACGCTCTGCCATAGTCATGAATTGAGGATTTTGCATCACCTGCTGCATGGTCGAAAGATATTGCTGGGAGTCCAACGGAGGCACGCCCTCTTGTCCTGTAGTTTGAACGGTTCTCTGAAGTTGTTCAGCCATCTGGGTGAATACAGGATCTTTTGCTATCTGCTCTGCTAACTCTTTTATGGATGGATCCTGCACTCATCATGTCAAAGCAACAATAAATAACATATGATTCTACATATCTAAAAAGGAACATCATGATCATTGAAGAAACTGGATACGCATATAATCACTCAAAAAACTTGCAAGAGAAAGAAACACCTCAGCAACAAAAAAATTGCATAATTTCAAGCAGATGTGAAATGAACAAGCCAGTAGAACGTACGTGACTATCAACTTCCCAAGCAGATGTGAAATGAACAAGCCAGAAGAAAAGGTGTGACTGTCAACTTTTAGATGAATATGAAGTAGTAGATCACTAGTTCGTCTCATTACATTTGTTGATAAGTTAAACAAATTGATACTGTAAGTTATGTAATAATCACTACCAACTAAAACCTAACTATATGAACTGCATGTTACTAAAATAAATAGATGCTTTCAAGTATAAAGTAACAGTAAACACAGGCATGGTATATGAAGTGGCGCCTCGGTCATCTCAAAGACGCAAACAAGTCCCATATTAGAGCTAAAGACTTCATGCTTGCATCTATTATAAGTAACACCGATTCAGATTGAAACACAGGATTCATGACACATTGGGGTTCAGCAATTAGCAATTTTCCCCAAAAAAATCTAGGACATAATTCATTGGATATGTCAAACTATCCACAACGAATTAGACTACATGACCCCATCCATTTAGAGTAAGAATTAAGTTCACGCAAGAGTTAGGTATGAACCATGAACCCTTATCCCCAGCCTTATTTCTCTCTAGTGGGTGGATGGGTTATGAGTCCAAACCAGGCCCATCCATCGATAGATGTAAGGATAGGGTTACAGTTTCCAACTCCCCAAGCAACTCTTAAGCCACCATAAAATTAGAGGGACTGTGAGAGTGAGAAAGACTATGGCAATGACTCGATGAATTACGGAAGGTTCTCGATCTACCATATCCAGACCGAATCCTGGTTCAAATTTTCTTTGGTTCTCTATTTAAAAGATTTAAGTACCCTATGTCTGGAAGAATCAGCGGGAAAGAACGCCAATTTGTGGGGCTTTCAAATGAATCCATGATACAAAGAATATGATATATATTAATCAGAAAAAGAATGCCAGAAAACCAACAGAATAACCAGTTTAGAGGGGGGGGGGGGGGGGGGGGGGGGGGGGGGAATTGACAGGGATAAGAAAATGATGTTTTTGGCGCTGTCTAATTGGCTAAAGTAGAAATTAGCTTTATTCGTTCTGAATTCGAGACTGTACATATTATAACATACAACAGTTGCAACCTCAAATCTTTTCTGATAAGTATCAGAAACCAAATGGAAACAACATGTCCAGAAAGCCAAAAAGAGAATGCTAAGATGGATGAATGGCAATACATTAAATGATAGAATAAGAAATGAATGTATCCATGGAAAGTTAGAAGTGGCACAAATTGATGACAAGATGAGAGAAAATTGACTTAGGTGGTTTGGACATGCACAAAACATACTGATAGAAGCTTCCATAAGGAGGAGCGATATTATAGTAGTTAATGGAGTCGCTAGGACTAGGCCTAGACGAACATGACTTGAAATGTTAAAAAATGGCATGGATTTTGTGAGCGTTACAGAGGACGGCCCTTAACGGAGCCGAATGGAAGAGAATTCAAACAGCCGACCGCAGAAATTTGGGATAAAGGCTTTTGTTGTTGTTGTTGCTGCTGTTGTTGTTGCTGTTGTTGTTGTTGTAAAAGAAAACAAATGCCCATGTCATATATTATGGATCATTAGATAAATGTAGTAGTCAATAATTAAATCAGTTTAGTTATGTCTACACCTTCCATAAAATAATTGTTAGTACTTATTTGGATTTTGGACCCAAACCTATATCTTAATGATCCATTTCTCTCCACATTAGAATACATTTTCAATTCATTTTAATTATAATCCGTAATCCCCTTTACTAAAGCCAACCGTATAACTTTTGACGTAAGTATACCATGAACACGGGATGTTGACTAATGTAACAAACACTATGGGCTCCAATCCCAAAGCATTCCTAATAAGATTCAAACACCAACCTAATCAATTTGACCAATTGTGTCCTTCAAATGGAATAAAAGGCTAAAACTCTAAGGAAACTTATATTTAGAGGAGCATAAAAGATGAGTAGAGACGTACAACTCAAGTTACGAAGACTAAAGGTTAGTGTTTTGTTTTATTAAAACCACGGGAAACTTATATTTCTCTATGGAGTCTAAAAGAAGATCAACATCGAGAACAGACGTCAACAACTCAAGTTACGAAGTTGGCTAATATTTTCTGAAAAAAAAAATCTTTAAACAAATAGTTGTCATCGCCATCCAAGCCGTCTCCCATCAGAATGGGTTCAGAAACTCTGCAGAAGTTTTTGACAGATTTTATGGCCAGTTGTCAACCCTCTATATTAGCGCCAAATTCCTTATAAAAGTTGCTCTAAGCATGAGAGGACCATGCCATAAAACCTATACAACCAATTGGAGATATGCAGTTTAAGCTTGTGCAACCACACATCCTCCAATTTCCCATAGACTATAAAAGGGCCTAGGCGAAGAGGTATGATAATACAATTTGTTATAGGAAATTGGATTCATCTCCCTGACATATTAAGCCAAAGAGAGAAGTAACGGAATTCCCTTTTCAACAAACTAACATTTTTTTTATTTGATAACAATTTTGGGTTATTATCAACGGAAATGATATTTTGACCGCCCGCGGGGGGTGACCGCGCTAGCCTGCGCCCACGCGGGGGGCAGCCATTGCCCCCACCCTCCTCCCGCTAACACGGGCCCACCCCGGGCCGGGGGCCAATGGCGGCGTGCCACGTGGCCGTGGACCGGCACGGGCACCTGCCGCGGGCAGTCAAAATAGCAGTTCCCTATTATCAAATAAAAAGATTATTTCAACTCTGACTTGCAGTAGTCATCTCTCGCATGTTTCCCTCATCTAGTCATCTCTCGCGGACACAGTTTCAAGCAAGCAATGGCAAGACACTGCAATCAGTGGCAAGCGAACAGCAGGAAACAATCAATATTCAAGTAACTGAAAAGATGTGGGTGAGTTCCTTTTCCTTTTCAAACATCACTTGTTTCCTATTTACAACTTTTGTATCTATAATACACACAAACATAAATATCAAGTTTTTTTTATTTATCTTCGATTTGGATTATTTTTTTTTTATTCATTTTCGATGTATCCATTTCGCATTTGTATCCTATATATCATCAAAATTTTGTAATCCCAAATCCTTACCTTGTCCATACAATGTGCATATTAGTACAAACAGACTAAACAGTACAATGTATGTTATTGTAGAAGCTGTTGAATTTTACCATGTATATTTTAAAAGGGAAGACACATTGAATATTGTCTAGCAAAGAATCGTACTCAAGACTCAAGTGATACATGTTGAATATCTGTTGGGCATATTCGGTTATGATATGTTGTCGAGAGGAAAAAAAATATGTGGACTGATGCGTCAAGCTATCGAGTGCAAAGTAAACACTCCCAAACTCATTTTGAGGTAAGGCTAGTCTAATGACCGTCCTCTGTCTTGGACTACTATCACCAAGACCCCCCCCCCCCCCCCCCCAACCCCGGGCAGCCCTGAGCTCATGGGGACCCAAGGCAAACTTTCGAAATGGAGCCCCTATTCATAATGTGAAAAAAATAACTAAAATAAAAGAATATAACAAAAAAAGTGTTGCCACCCGGAATAAAACCAAGGACCTCTAGTGTGTAAGTCTAACATATAACCACTACAACACAACTCTTTTGAGTTAAGAGTAGCCTGTAGTACATTATAGTTAGATACGTTCATGTTTGTGTCCTTTAAGTTTTTGAACCCTCGGCTGTCGTCCTAGCTGCCCTGGGATGTCCCTTGGTCCCCTCCCCCCCATATAATTATTGTCCGAGCTGGAATTCAAACCCACTCCTCCCCTCCCTACTAGTGTTACCACTAGACCACCCACTTGGTGGTGGTGTACTCTTGTTGTATCTCCTATTGTTTTCACGGAATCACTTATTCCTCATAAGCATGTGTGCCCCTCCTCTCTCTTATGTATGTTTGTGTATGAATTTGTGTTTCAAACCTGGCCCATTTTGTCGGGATTTCGGAATCAAACCTCACTCACTTGTTCATAATTCACGCAGGATGAAATGTTTCAAGCATGTTCTTTTCCTTCTTCTTTTTTCCTAATCACTTTTAATGCCAACAGATGTACAACAAGGATAAAGGAGATCTACATCCTCCCAAGGATTCAAATGACTGGTAATTTCCCCCAATTTGAAGGGTCTACCATAAATTTTTTTATTCTCAACATTTTTCCAGAAAGAAAAAGATCCGATCCACAATTAATAGGCACAGCAAGTAAAATCCATCAACCGAGATAAAAATAACACGTAAATTCTTTTCGATTCTTTAAAACTCTAGGTCAAACTCTAGGTCAGGGGAAGAAGTGAGGGGGAAAAGTTACGTTGAGTAGATCGGTCATGGCGGAGAAGTCGAAGGAGTTTCCAGGAGGGAACCCGGGCGGCATCCCGGCAGCGGCTGGGGCGACCGGTCGGCGTCCCGACTGCGACGACGCCTCGGGTTTGGGGCTCTTGTTCTCCGCGGAACTCGACTTGTCATCTGGAAAAAGGGAAGAAAAAAAGAGTCAGATCCACAACTCCAGCAACAGAGGCAAGAAGAGGAAGCAGATCTACCGACCTTGATTTCCCGAAGACATGGCAGCGAGTATAGGTCTACAAAAGAGGAAAGGAAGCAGAGAATTAAAATTTAGGGTTTTCGAAATATAAGATCAGAAAGAGGAGGAGGAGGAGGAGGAGGAGGAAGAAGAAGAAAAGGGGGAGTGAGCGAAGAAAACCTCGCGTCCGCCGCCTGGTGTGTCTAGTCTGTTGTTGTCTTGTGATTCTTTGCTTCTTGGAATTGAAATTGGGCTTTCTTCTCTGGGATGGGATAAGAATACAAGGATAAGAGGAGGGCGCGTCACTTGATGGCCACAAAATTATTCATCCCCCATACCCCCCAGCTGTGTGTGTCGGGTCGGGTCGGGTCGGGTCGGGTCGGGTCGGGTTTTCGAGTCTGAGTAAAACGGAACCGATAAAAAAATCGAGGGATAATATCTTAGTTCTCTTGCAAATTACTCTTCTGTCATTTGAATACCATGAAATATTGTTCTTTTACAAGTTAGCCGCAATTGTCAAAACATACGGACCATGACTCGCACAAGATCCAAAAAATCGGAAGCTTCCTAATTTTTTTTTTGGGCAAATTACGTTAACTATCCTATGTTTTACACTTATTACAGAAACTACCCCTACTTTGAAACTAATTACGCGGACCACCCCTATAGTTTCTATTTTCTATAAAAATATAACACTAACTACCCCTATGTTTTATAAAATTTCTAAAGGAGAGGGGTGGTGAGTGTAATTAGTTTCAAATAGGGGTAGTCTCTGTAATACTCATGAAACATAGGGGGGTTGGTGTATTTATTTCTTTTTTTTTTTCATATGTATATATTACTAATATAGAATTTTCATTCTTTTAGAGTGGTTTAAACAAACGTTGTTGGCACGCGCTTTTGCTCGCGTAGTGCATGCAGGTGGCGGTCCGACTGGCAGCGGACCGGCCGGACGCAGAGCAGGAGGAGGGAGGGAGGTAGGGGTGAGCAAATACCGACCGATACCGAAAAACCGACCGAATACCGATTAAAAATATTCCGAAAAATCGAACCGAAATTATGTACCGATACCAAATTGCCGAACCGACTAAAATATGGTATAATGGTAGTGGTAGCGGTTTAAGTGTAATAGCATACCGAAAATACCGAACCGATTATATATATATATATATATATATATATATATATATATATATATATATATATATATATATATATATATATAGGAAAATTCTACAATACATCCACTGGAAAATGGATGTATCGATACATCCGAAATCTGGACCGTTGGATGTTAATCCAACAGTTCAGATTAAATTCAGATAAAATAATACAGGAGACATCATTTAATGCTGATTTAGACTTTTGACCTGTTGGTAACTTGCTTTAGCAGGTCATTCTTCACTTTAATTTTTTCAATAAACACCCTAAATTAACTCATATTTACTCTATCTTTCGTCCATCCAAATTAATCTTAACCTTATTTTTTTTGTTACAGGCCATGGTAGTCGTGGTGGTGCTGGTGGTGGTGGAAAGAGAAATGGAGATGAAGAAGGAAATAAGAATCGGTTCGGATCGCGTCGAACGTCGTCGAGCCCTCCTAGAACAACGAGGAATACCAGCTGCGCCGAGAAGAATCGGTCCGCTTCGCGTCGGACGTCGTCGAGACCTCCTCGAACAAGGAGAAGTACCAGCGCCGCCGCTCTAATTTTACTGCCCATGCCATTGTCTTAAATTTTATTTTTCATTTAACAATTTAATATTTTGTTAATAAAGCTACATGTCATGGTGGTGGTGGTGAACTGAGAAAACCTGCTTCTGAGGTCGGGCGAATTATTTTTTAACTTTTCTAAAGATAATATTTTCGAGGAGAATATTTTTTTGGGAGAATGGCCATTCTCTTTGCTTTCAATACGGCGAATGGACGGAGAATGGTACATTTAGGACGGAGAATGGACGGAGAATACGGCGAATGGCCATTCTCTTTGCTTTTAATACGGCGAATGGACGGTGAATACGGCGAATGGACGGAGAATGGCCATTCTCTTTGCTTTTAATACGACGAGTGGACGAAGAATGGTACATTTAGGACGGAGAATGGACGGAGAATACGGCGAATGGCCATTCTCTTTGCTTTTAATACGGCGAATGGACGGTAAATACGGCGAATGGACGGAGAATGACCATTCTCTTTGCTTTTAACACGGAGAATGGCCATTCTCTTTGCTTTTAATACGGCGAATGGACGAAGAATGGTACATTTAGGACGGAAAATGGTACATTTAGGATGGAGAATGGTACGTTCTCTCAAATCTCTTCTTTGTGTAAATTAAATCCAAGGAGGACACAATCCCTAATTTTAGTTATTGCTTAGCAGAGTCTGCTTAGTTGTTGTAAAATTGTGGTGTTGCTTCTGTGACACTTTCATCTTTAATCTCATGTTTTCTATGAATATGTGTTCTGTTTGATTTTGATTTAGTAATCTTTCCGTAATTAATTTTTTTGTTTCATCTAACAATTTAATATTTTTGTTATAAAGCTACAGGGCATGGTGGTGGTGGTGGAAGGAGAAACGGAGATGAAGAAGAAAAGAAGAAGAAGTTCCGGTTCGTGGCGGACTTCGTCGAGTTCCTCAATCAAGCGGAATTAAACCTCTTATAGAGTTCCTTAATTGAAGTTGATCACGATAACCTTTTGTATTTTTCAAACGGATAGTAGAATCTTTTGAAGTTGATCACGATAACCTTTTGTATTTTTCAAACGGATAGTAGAATCTTCCTCGAGCCCTCCTCAATCAAACGGCTAGTAGAATCTTCCTCGAGCCCTCCTCAATCAAACGGCTCTCGAAATTTATTTGTCTTTCCATCTTCCTCACTTTTTGTACTTCTTTCTTGCTATATATACAATAGTGTTCTTGTTTCATAGTACTATTATTCATTCTGAAATACATAGAATAGTTTTCTGAAATACAATAGTTTTCTTGTTCTCAAGATGTCTACTCGTGTGGTGGAAAATGTAGAAGATGTAGAAGATTGGATGCCAGCTCCAAAAGAAACCTTCATTCCGCGTATGTTGCGCAAGATTGAAGAACATTTGTCGAAGATTTCAGCTGATGTTGCAAAGATCAATTCTAAGCTTTGTTCATTAGAAATTGAACAAATGAATTTATCTCGACGTTTTGAGAAGTTTGAAGAATCTCCAGCTTTGAAGAAGGCATCTTCATCTGGAGCCTTTAATAATGTGAAGGTGGTTTCCGTTGTATCTTCTTCCGAAGAGGAGGACGTGGAGCTACAGTATCGTAGTAAAGCATTGGACCAATTTCTCGCATTGGACGCTATAAAAAAACTGACTTTAGCAGTCCTTCTAAAAGAATGCGTAGAAATTTACATCCGGTCACACCATCGAAAAATTTAATAAGGGGTTCAACCTCGAAGCCTAGCAATTGTACTAGTGTTTCTTCGAGATATTACGACTATATTTTTGCAGATGATAGACCTGACGAGTAAGTAATATGAATTTTGATTTAATTCCAACAGTATTTTTCTTTTAGTTTATTCGTTTCTTTTCTTAGAGAAATAATATCATCTTGCAACAAAAACTATGTGTCTCGGTGGGAGATGAAGACCTTAGCTCCTTTAACGAAAATTAGCAATGGGGTATGTATAGATAGTATATTTCTTCTTAGATGCCATCTATGTTTACTTCGATTCCATCGTTGACATTTTTAATGATTTATTCAGATTGTAGGTATTGTCTCTGCTCTTCTCACCGCGGAGGAACAGAAAAGAACCTCCAATAAAGCTAATGTATGGTTTTTACCAATAAGGATGTCGGTGAGTGAGCATTTTATTCTTCAATGCATATGCATTAATAATTTTCTCATTTGTTTGTCCTTCGTAATGTATTAATTGATGTGTATGTAGAAAGCAACGTTACCTCCATCCTTCAAAAAGCCTCATGAATTATGGAAGAAGTTTAAATATTTTCAGGATTACATGGGATCTTTAAGCACTTGTAAAGAGGTATTAATGTATTTATATTTAAATATTAATTCTAATTTTTTGAAAATTTACTAATTTGTTTTACCTAATTATCCTGATTCAGATATACATACCCATTCATTTGGGCGAACACTATACTCTTGCAAGAGTTATGGTTAAAAAAAGGACTGTTGAAATTTGGGACTCACTTGCATCTAAAGATGATCTGATTCAAAGCAAAACAGTCATAAAAGAAATAGTAAGCTCATATTCATCAATTTTTATGAATTGGGTACAAGATACGCGGTATACTAATACATATTGTATTCTGGTAATTGTAGCTTTCAAATTTGGATATCTTTCTCGAAGAAGAGATTTTGAAGTTGAGAGATGCTAGGTTCAGCTTTTTCTACTTTTGTAATAAAACGTCCTTCTTATGTTCCCCGCCAAGGCAATTATGTTGATTGTGGGATTTTTGTAATATCATTCATGAAAGACCGATGTAGTCTAGACTACCGTTCTCTCGATGTAAGTATAAAAATATGTCGTCAAAAACTTCAACTTTTTAGAGCAATATTTTTGATGTTATGTTTGTTATATGCAGTTTGATGCGGGAAAGGAAAGACGCAAAGCTGCTGAATGGATTACAACTTCAGAGCACAATGAAGAGCTAAAAAAGAAGTCCAATCTGAAATGATTGAATATGGAAGACGATGATTTTTTTTCTTCTTCTTTTATATCTAATGTATGGAAACCCCTAATGTATTATGTTCATTTGTTTTGTTGAGTTGTAATGACATTTTTGCCAAACGGCTTCAATTCTTTTTGATTAAGCAGAATCATTTTTGTCCTTCAAATTAATATAATTAAGCAGAAAGGAGTCTTTTGCCCTTCCATCGAATGACATTTTTGCCATTCTAATTAATTCAAAACACCCCCGAACCCTTTTATTAAAAAAGAAAAAAAGAAAAAAGAAAACCGTTTCGAAGCTTCCTCTTCTTCCATAATCCACTCTGTACTCAAACCTAGGTCATTCTCCTCCAAAATCTTCAAATCTTCCTCCCCATTCGCAATATTTACACCATGTCGGCATCAGCGGCAGAATCATCACCGGAAGTATCACCAATTAGAGAAGATGTACCAGTTACATAAAATCCAAAAGCGATAGACGGAGAACAACGAAAACCCTATTCTAAGAAAGTTGCACAAGGGAAAAAGAAAAAAGTTGCTAAACAAAAAGAAGTGCAAGAAGAAGTGCAAACAGAAGGTATAACTTTGATTTTATGTTCGCAAATTCTGTATATATTACAAGGAAAATGACATTCTCCGTCATAAAACGCATTTGAATGTTAAATTATATTCGTCGTTTAATTTGGAACGGAGAATAGAATTCTCCGTCTAACTTGAAATGGAGAATGTCGTTCCCAGTGTTAAAACCCATAAGAATGGCCATTCTCCGACCTAATTTTTTGTTTTTTTTTGTTTTGTAGAAAAAAATCTGTCAGGAACAAGGATTCAAGACTTTTCCGTTCTACCTTCAAGCCAATGCTAAATCTTATGGAGGAGGTCAATCGAGATGTTGGCCGTTTACCTGAGCCAGTTATTGGTTCCTTGAAGAATACCGATTTCTGAAATTTTGTCGAGATTTTCTACCAAAACAGAGTCCACGTCTCCGAAGTGGCCAAGGTCTCCGAAGGGCTTGAGAATTTAATTGCAAGTTACACAGAAGAAGAAGATGGCGTCGGGTGCTTTGAATTGAGCATCACTGTAAAAATCGCGCTAAGCGTCGAGGATATGGCAGTCATATTCGGTCTACCGCTGAATGAAGAAAGCGATGATAATGTTTCTTATAGAAGAATGATAAAGGAAAAACAACAACAGCCCACACGACCAGCATCATTGAGCCTGTGTAGAGATCACTTCACAAGATTGCTGGCTAATACCAAGGGCAAACACTCAGAAGTCACAGATAAGGAAGTGAGAGACAAGTTCTCTGAATTGTTATGACGGCTTCGTGGCGGATATAACGATGTTAATCCAGATGATTTAGCCAAGCTAATAATCTTCCACTTGTGCCAAACAGTATTCTTCACAAAGTCTGGCGGTTCAAATTTGTCGTACAGATTCTTGGCCTTGGTAGACAGTGTGGACGTCATCAACAGTATATGCTTGTCAAGGTTAATCCTGTCATATGTAATGGATAGCATAAAGAGGAGTAGAAGCAAAACTGAATAGGGGGATTACTCAATGGCTTTCCACAAATTGGAAGGTTGCACAATATACTTCCTCTATTGGTTTGCAGAACATAGTAAATTTGTGGAAAGGAAGTTCGCCCCAATTCCTGATTACCCAAGATTTTTCACATGGAATGGATACAAAATCTCAAACTTCCTCAAGGCCGAATATCACAACAAAATGAGATCGAAGATGATATTTGAAGATCTGGTTATACCTGTTGGGGAAGAAGAAGGGCACCAAGAAGATGAGCCACCTATAGAAGAAGTTAAAAAAGAGGGAGAGGAAGAACACCAAGAAGCAGGTGGGGATAATTTTGATGAACAACGGATACCACAACATCATGAAATTGGCGCTGTGATGGACGACTCAGCAAAGGAATTGGAGGATTTGAGAAGACATCATTCTGATATTCTTGCGCAGAATGAAGAACTCAAAGAAAAGTTAGAAGAGATGGAGGCACAAGGAGTGCAGTTACGTGCAGCCAACTTTGACAATGCCATACTCAAAGAAAAGCTGAAAGAGCTCGAGGCAGAAGAAGAGCAACAACGTGCAGTCAACGTTGTGATGGAGGGCTCTGTGCATGAACTGGAGGATTTGAGAAGACATCATTCTGATATTCTTACGCAGAATGAAGAACTCAAAGAAAAGTTAAAAGAGATGGAGGCACAAGGAGCACAATTACGTGCAGCCAACCTTGAGAACGAGAAACTCAAAGAAAAGCTGAAAGAGCTCGAGGCACAAGAAGCACAACAACGTACAGTCAACGTTGTGATGGAGGGTTCTGTGCATGAACTGGATGATTTGATAAAGCAGAATTCTGTTCTTAAATCAGAGCTACATGCACAACGTAAAATCTTTTCTATTTCAAATTTCTGATTTGGAATCTTCCAGGAGAATGACTATTCTCCGTGTATTATAACACGGAGAATAGTCATTCTCCGTGTTATTTGAAACGGATAATTGCTATTCCTTATCATTTCGATACTGGAAAGGTTATTCTCCGTGTAATTCCAAACGGAGAATGCTATTCTCCGTATTATATTACACGGAGAATGTCATTCTCCGTGTTAGGTTTACATCATACATTTTATTGTTGTTTGTTTTATTTCAGTGCGAACAACCGAGCAACTCAGAGAAACAAATGAAAGGCTCATTGAGGAAAAAAAAGGAGCTTCAAAATAAAGTTGAATCGATTAATATTGAAGCCAATGAAAAGGATGGGAAAATTCAAGATCTCGAAGCCATGGTTGTAGCACTTCAGCGTGAGGAGTTTCAAGCAGCTGCTGAACTTGCTGCTCCAAGAGAAGTCATAAGAAAAGGAGGATCGGAGGAAAAGAGGTTAATAAAAAGCAATACAGTTGGAGAGGCTAATAAAAAGCGGAAGGTTAATGCCGCTCCGAAATCCCGAGAAGACGCCAAAATGGCTGAATTAAAGAATAAGCACGTCATACTAAGGGAATGTGATGAACTCTTACTTTGGAAATATGCGGATGAAGAGCTGAAGAAACAATACATCGACATCGTAATTCCCAGAAAGAATTCTCCAAAGTATGTATTCTGAACCCTTTTTTCTTTCATTTTTTCTAGACTTTTTTCACAATTATGTAATGAGAATCTATCTTTATTAATTTAATCTAAACTAAATTTATGTGCAGTAATATTGTATACGAATTTTATCCGAAAAAGGGTAAAAATGGAGTTTCAGTCCAGCTGTCGGCAGTAGACATGCAAGACATACTCAACTATGATGACATGGAGGCTGGCATACTGGACATAATAATAAGAAAGCTGAGAGAAATTCAAGGCAGTAAAAGGTGTGCCCCGTCTAGTTCAAAGGAGGTGCCATTGATCCAGAAAAAAAAGCCGGCGCCCCAATCACATAAGTGGTCTGCATTCATGATGGCCCACATATTGGTAAGAATTCAAACAGTAAAATCCATATTCATGTGTAAACCGATGAAAAATGACAGAAAAAAAAATTACTCATGATATTGTGTATTATTTTTGGGAAACAGACCATCGTTCAACGTGCCAATGAAGAAAACGCAAAAGTCGGCGCCTTTGAAGACATCCAAACAGAGTTAGTAGACTTCGTCATGGGTTTGGAGGACGACATAGAGTTGCTATTCATCACACTCTTTAATGCATCCATCAAACACTATACTCTGCTCACATTCAACTTTATCTCCTACGACTGGACACGCTACAACTCCTTGAGGCAAAACACGTACGATACGTGCAAGGTGGATGCAGAATTAATGAAGAAAACCTTAAAGCCTATCGTCAGGAGAAAAGTTGATATGACGAGGGAGAGATGTCCGACGAAGAAGGAGCATGAGAGCAAAGTGCTAAATTGTTCTCTAAATTGCCCACAACAACGGGCACCCAACTGCCTCTTGTACACGGCGTATTATATGAATATGTTGACGACTCCTCCCTTCAAAATACCGGGAGGAAATGACAATGAAACTCACCATAAGATGACAACGATGAGGTTGGCATGGGCTAAGGAGTTTCTTTCAAGCAAATATGTAACACGAACCAAGTAATGACATTGTAAAACAACAATATAATTATGATGTAATTGGGCAAAGAACTTCTGTCTTTTATAAGCTCTGCTTTTATAATAAAATCATTTTTGAATTACATTTACATTGTCAAAACCACGAAAAGTTTGACTTTTATTTACATATGAAACAACTCGAACTCATGCGCCAAGTTGCAGTCATTTTTATAATAAGCTCTCCCAACTTCTGCCATTTATTGGCAAAATTTAACAACTCGAACTCATGCGCCAAGTGGCAGTCACTTTTATTGTCATTAATACCAATAAATCTGCCATTTATATGCCATTAATACCAATAAATTCTTCCATTTATATGCAATTTATTCCTAATGAATCTGCCCCTTCGGATTATATTCTCCGTTTTATCTAGAACTGTCACGCCCCAGAACCAGAATACTGGAGAGCGGGGGAATGACTCAGCCATCTACGTATTACGGGTAGATGAATACCGTATAATACGATCAATGCTGTCTAACCAGACGAGGGGGTGCATACTACATGAAAGTCTTACTATGGTCACTTCACATCTATTGTCTCAATCATTCAAACAAGAAACAGAAAATAGAGAACATGTAAGATAAAGCAGTAAGGCGTCCCAAACACTTAGTCAAAATGTTCTTGAGATCTTGCTCTACAAAACATTGCCAGATGGTATAGTAACATATACACAATTGTTATCAGCTGCAGTCTGACTTAATTACAATTATGCAAAAGTAAGTGCAAGACAATCCGACTAACATGTCGGTGCAAAACGGCTAAGTATGAAGTAAATAACAAAACGAGCGGTGAAGTAAGGAACCCACTCGAGTCCTCCTGCGATCATTCCCCTAGTGTTGACCATCTTGGAGGTAGAAGTAAGCTGGATCCTCGGGGACCGGCTCTAAATCTGGCCATGCAAAACCAGAGAGGTTAGACCTCTAATAGCAAGTACCACAAGGAAGCACGATATGAAGGACTAAACCAGTAAGTAAGAGAATATAGTAATAGATCTCTGCTTTCCACTATGATTCACATAACATCACGACACTTCGAACCAACCTCCCAACCAAACAAGGACAGAAGTTAGCCCGTCATGTCCTGACATTCTGGTCATCTCAGTTAGGCAACAGAGTAGGTATAGTACACAAACAAACCATCTTGAACGGCCAATCAACTACTACGGCTTGCTATCGTGAGTCCCAAGTTATCCTGGAATTATGCAATTTGGGATTCCTCAGTTCTTACTATGTGTGAGCAAGGCTAGTCTATCCAATCAATCAATTGTGCCAATCATGTAATTAGACGAGTCCCAGCGGGACGCCCGCCGTTAATATAGCATGTACAATAATATAAGCGGATACTGTTCCCTGCCCGTGTGACAGATTTACAGTATCTGTGGGAACCAGCCGGCCCGTCGGGCACCTAATAGTCCCAAGGAGGCTGCCATGTAAGAACTCGGAAATCCATTCTCTCCATGCCATCATTATTTTATTTAACTTAATAGTCTCTACGTTGAGTGAAGTTCCATGCCGTGGATCATGGTCATTCAAATGAGTACTTTCATACGGGGTACGATATGCGCAACTCTACAATGATACCCGTACGGCTAGGTTGTAGGTTTTACATAGCGTGATGCAACAATCAAGTCTAACCACGGAGTAATCATGCCTTGACCATAAAGTACACATGCTATTTTTGTAAGATAAATAAATAGCTAATTAAATAAATAATTTGAAGCCTGCATGTGCCTGTATGCCAATATTCGGGATTGGCTAATCGAGTACAATAGTTCATTACATGAACATGTCTCATTCATTTCATTCAATAAGACGACTAGCCAGTCTCTTAGTTCCAACTAGGAACGCATGATCAATTATTAGTCAAGATAACCATTATTATCAATGGCATCAAGGCGTGAAAGTCAATTAGTATTCAGTGGAGTCGAGTCTACGACTCTCAGGGTTAAGTTCCAGTCAGTCTGGGTATCCATGGATCAATCAAGACACATGACACATTCTACACAACCATATGTATTAAAATATTATCATGCCAAGATTATCGAGTTCATGCAAAAAGGCGTAAGGATATAATAGGAGAATTATCATGCCAACATTAAATAAATAAATTATAGAGCAATAGGAACACCAAGGTTAGATTACGCCAAGGTTAATCTATGCCATGACAGTCTACGCCCAAGCTTCATGCTCGGGCAACAATACGCACGTAAAAAGCCTGCCTGCGTAAAAGCCTGCCTGCGTAAAACTTGCCTTACGCCAAACTCAGAAGAGTACGCGTAAAACATAAAGTTAGGCGTAAAGGAAGTACACTTAAATAAAAAGAGCAAGGCTGAGCGTAAAACTCATTTTTACGCCGAGCCAAGGAGCCCGCGTAAAAAGAGCTATACGCAAAAGATTAGAGTTACGCCTGAGACACTGCGAGCGTAAAAAGTAAAGTTTTTACGCCTGAATGAATACGCGTAAAAAGGGATACACCAAGTTAAGTAGACTTGCGTAAAAAAAAACATGTTCACGCTGACACGAGTGATCGTGGGCGTAAAAACTCCATATTACGCTAACACGTAACAACGTGGGCGTAAAGGGCTGATGCTACGCGAGCACGTATAACGTGAGCGTAAACATCTCCCGAACTTCAAATCCCATGGAACCTTCATTCCCAAGCAAAACAATGGAACTCCCATGGATCAGAATGGCGTATACACACTCTCAAAAATCTGGAACAAACAGAACTTGGAAATACGAAAGTTTGATAGATCCAAACCAGTAAAATCCGAAGAAAGGAATTTCTAGATCTACTAAAAATAAGACTTCAAAATACAAAATGCCAAGTTCTAAAATCTCTTAGGATCACGAGAGGGAGATAAATGAACCATAAAAATGGGTTTTTATGTGGAAGCAAGATGTACTTGCCTACGAGTTGGTAGGTAGAGGGAGTTATGAAGAAGAAGAGTAAATGAGAAGGATAAGTAATGAAGAGAGAGAGAGAAAGGATTGGGGTTTTAAATGGTGATGGTGGGTTCGGTTTGATGAACCACCATAACCCGAAAATAAACCAACCTAGGCCAAACCTAAAGTAAGCTAAAACAGAGAATAAAAGCAGAAAGTAAAATACAGAAAATTAATTGCAGGAAATTAATTAACATAAATTTAAAGAGATTTAAATACAAAACAATACATGATAAATATTTAAATAAATATATTAAAGCAGTACATGTATTAAAAATACGTATTCTGGGAACGGGGAGTGACAGGAACGGAGAATGGAATTCTCCGATTACTTGAAACGGAGAATAACTTTCCCGTTTAAATTAAATCGTTTGAGGATTCTATTCACCGTTTATTTTGGAACGGATAATAACATTCTCCGTCTGTCTTGAAACGGATAATAAATACATTAAAATGTTCATTCGCCGTTTTTATTTAAACGGAGAATGACGTTCTCCGTGTCTTTCGAAACGTAGAATGTTATTCTCCGTTTAGTTTGAAAAGGAGAATGAAGATGAGCTTGATGAGAATATGACGAGGTTGGTATGGGCTAAGAAGACTATAATGATAAGGTTGGTATGGGCTAAGAATTAGATTTCAAGAGAACTTCTGTCTTTTATAATGTCTGCTCTGCTGTCTTTTATAATAAAATCCTTTTTGAGTTACATTTACATTGTGAAAACCACAAAAAGTTTGACTTTTTGAGTTACATTTATATTATGAAAGTCCGAAATACTACATAAAATCCTACTATCAAGAAAAAAGTTGAATGTGAGCTGCGTGCGGGCATCGCAGAGCAATGAAACTCCTTGAGGCAAAGGAATTCCCTGAGGCAAAGGAATTCCTTGAGGCAGTGAGTTCCTTTGCCTCAGTGAGTTCCTTTGCTCGGAGGATGCACGATGAAGTGACTTGCCTCAAGGAGTCATCATACGGTTCCTATGCTCTGACGATGCACGATGAATACCATCTACCACGTGGACACGAACTAAAAGACGACAGAGAACAACACTCCTTTACAGTCAAAGCTTTCAATTGAATTCCTTGAGGCAAATCACTTCATCGTGCATCGTCAAAGCAAATGGATCTTCCTGAACAAAGGAACTTCGTGCATAGTCAGAGCAATGGAACTCCATGAACAAAGGAACTCCGTGCATAGTCAGAGCGAATTAAAGTACGAGCACAATAAATCCAAACCCACACTCTGTCGGAGCGCTCGCACTTTGATTCGCTCTGACTATGCACGGAGTTCTTTTATTCATGGAGTTCCATTGCTCTGACTATGCACGGAGTTCCTTTGTTCAGGGAGATCCATTTGCTTTGACGATGAACGATGAAGTTATTTGCCTTAAGGAATTCAATTGAAAGCTTCGACTGTGAAGGAGTGTTGTTCTCTGTCGTCTTTCAGTTCGTGTCCATGTGGTATTCATCGTGCATCGTTAGAGCATAGAAACCATTGGATGACTCCTTGAGGCAAGTCACTTCATCGTGCATCCTCCGAGCAAAGGAACTCAATGAGGCAAAGGAATTCCTTGAGGCAGAGCACCGTACAAAGGCATCCTTCTTCATCATGGAACATGTCGAAGAAATAAACTCCTGGCGGGCGCTTCGACAGAGCGTGGAACGATATTAAATCCAAACCCATGCGCATCTCAGTCTTCTGAAGGACTTCACCATCGTGCATCGTCGAACCCATGGAACACGTAGAAGAAATGAACTCCTGGCTGCAAAGGAACACCGTACATAGTCCGAGCCAATCAACGTGCGGGCGCTTCGACAGAGCGTGGGATGGCAATGAATCCAAACCCAGACACATCTCAGTCTGAAGGACTTCACCAGCAAAGCTTCTTCGAACGAGGAGATCGACAACCAAGAGAAAAGTGTTTTGCCAAGGCGGAGGATCGGTAGAGTCCATCTCCACGAGAAAAGCTAAGTGAGACGAGAACAAACTCTCTCTACACTACTGCCATTTATATGCATGGAACAACTCGGACTCATGCGCCAAAAAGGCGGCCACTTCGAATTCAATTCAATTAATTTCCATCAATACCAATACATCTGCCCCTTCTCAAGTAAAGCTAAGTAAGACTAGAACAAACTCTTCAAACTACTGCCATTTATATGCCATTAATACCAATGAATCTGCCCCTTCGAATTCTGCCAACTTTGATACCCCCTATTGTATCAAAGTTTTTTTCTTGATAAAGTAGGGGGTATCAAAGTTTTGATACCCCCTATGTATGACATGTGGGCCCTTCCTGCTTTATAAAATGTGTACACATATATATATACACATAAATTTTAAGAGGGCCCACATGTCATACATAGGGGGTATCAAAACTTTGATACCCCCTACTGTATCAAAATTTTGATACCCCCTATATATGACATGTGGTCCCCTCTTGCTTTGTAAAACGTGTAAACATATATATATATACACATAAATTTTGAGATGGCCCACATGTCATACATAGGGGATATCAAAACTTTGATACCCCCTACTATATCAAAGTTTCTCTCCTGTATCAAAGTTTTTTCCCTTTTAAATGGGCCCCATACATAACTTACAAAAAAGTATAAATAAAACAAAAAAAATTTATAGTCAAGATTTGAACCAATGACCTCTTAAATACAAGTCTAGCATTGTAACCACGACACCACAATAGCATTCTCCGTGTTTTATTAAACGGGGAATAGAATTCTCCGTTTTGAATTACACGGAGAATAGCATTCCCAGTGTTAAAAACACATTAGAATGTTCATTCTCCGTGTTTTATTAAACGGATAATAGAATTCTCCGTTTTGAATTACACGGAGAATAGCATTTCCAGTGTTAAAAAGTAAAAACACATTAGAATGTTCATTCTCCGTTTTATTTTGAAACGGAGAATGATATTCTCCGTTTTATTTTGAAACGGAGATATTCTCCGTTTCAAAATAAAACGGAGAATGATATTCTCCGTTTTATTTGTAACGGAGAATTATATTCTCCGTTTTGAACTGCACGGAGAATGCCGTTCCCAGTATTAAAACGATTGAGGATTCTATTCGCCGTTTAATTTGGAACGGAGAACGGCATTCTCCGTTTAATTTGAAACGGAGAATAAGATTCCAGTGTTAAAAACACATTAGATTATTCATTCTCCGTTTTAATTTGAAACGGAGAATGATATTCTCCGTGTCATTTGAAACGGAGAATGATATTCTCAGTTTTGAACTGTAAGGAGAACATATTTTCTCCATTTTTGATATTCTCCGTTTTGAACTTGAAATTTGATATTCTCCATTTTTATCTAATTGTCTTCTCAAACTTTTGCATTGGAGAAAATATTTTTTATCTAATTGTCTCGTGTGAATGACATCTTGCCCCATAAGAAAGATATTGTCTTAAGTCAACGACGTTTCATTTTATTCCATTTGCTCTTTGTCGCTATTTCGTTTTCGTACTGTACAATTACGAAAATTATGACCCGATTTTTTACAAACTCTACATACTCTAGGCTTCGGGATAGGCTGACTTTCTGTAGGCTGGCTTGATTTCCCTTGAGAAGGCCTTCCTTTTGTGGCTACCGGATTTGGCTCTTTTAAAGCTTCATGCACTCCATGAACTGCATCAGCTATCATTTGTTCTTCTTCACCAATATCGGTTACCATTTCTTTCAACTCCATCAGAACAGACTACATCAACTCCGTTCCCCTCTCTTGAATTTTTCTTGATTTTTTACAATAGTATGTAAACAGATTAACTTGTTCATGAATACCATCATACCTTCTGCTCTCAATAGTGTCTGGGTGGATGAATCTTCTTTCTGAGCCAGGTCCGGATAGATGACTCTCTTTGCAATCCTTGAGCCAACGACATTTTATCAAGTTCTTTAGAATATCTCCAATTTGTAAACTCTTCATTGCTGAAAAAATATGCCTACAAGGAATCCCCTTGGTCTTCATCCACAAGCATTCACAATTTATGATGTTGTCGGCCGGATCAAATGTAACCTTCCGGTTGACACTGTTTGGCGACATATACTTTTGGACAGTGCAAACTTCTGACTCTCTTATGATGTGATGATGGAGAACAGTATATGCATCAGAACGGGTGATTTCCTTCCTTACATCTAAAAACACCGTTTTAGTGTAAATTACGGCAAATTTACCTTCTATTACGGCCATGCTAGTTTGATTCACAACTGGTGTTGAGAGTTTATCATTGACATGCTTACCCATCTGGCCGTAACGTAAGGCCGCCAAAGCGTAGTCACAATTTTGAAGGGCCTTCCATAGTGGCAGCTTCTCATTCAAAAACCTTTTCAGAAATGCGTTCATAGATTCACATCTATTTGTTGAAGTAGAACCGCCAAAATAATTTCCACGTAGGAATGTGTCCGCCCATCGCTCCCTCGTTCTGTACAATGTAGTGGTCCACTCATTGTTCTCTATATTATAATCTGTTAGCATCTGCTGCCAACGGTTTTCAAATTCATCGACTGAATAGTACCTGTTTAGAAAACATGGACAGTAACTAAAGTTGTGATATTGTAACAACAACATACTTCAAAGTAAAGTAGCAAGTGTGCGATGTACCTTTTAATCAGAAGACTCAGTTTATTGTAAAAACCCTCTCGGTGTACATGTTTGACAGCATTGTTTAGGATATGCCATGAGCACGTTCGATGAACTACGCTGGGCATTAAATCCTCAATTGCTTTATTCATGGATCTGCAACCATCCGTGAGAACTGTCACTGGTAATTTGCCATTCATACACTCTAAGAATTTTTCTAGAACCCAAGAATATGTCTCTGCAGTCTCATTATGGATCATTGCAAACCCAAACACACAAGTCATCGCATGATTGTTTGTACCCACTAGAACCACCAACGGCATTTGACTTCTATTTGTTTTATATGTAGAATCGAATGCTAGTGAATCTCCAAATAATTCGTAATCGAATCGACATGCACCGTCAGCCCAAAAGAGATGGGTCAATCTGGAATCTTCGTCTACCTTGTACGCGTAGAAGAAATCTGGGTCACTGTCCTCCTTAGATTGAAGAAATATAAGTGTTGTCATAGCATGAACATCGTTTAGTGCTCTACTATCTTGAGCTAGAGCGTTGTATAAATCCTTTCTCGTCCATCCAACATTATCCCAACCACCTTTCTTCTGGACAATTAAATTCCATATCTGTCCAGTCCCCATACCTGATTGCTTTATAAGCTTAATTTCTTCCAACTCTGCGGTGATATCGTACGATGGGATCTCAAAAAAACTGTTTCATAATCATTCGCCAGGTTATGGTTGTGATGTACATGAAATTTTTTGACGGACCACATCTTTGTTTTATGGGTGTACCCAATACGAAAAATTACTTTACAACCACTTCTGCTTTCACTTCTTGGCTCACGAACCCTGTTTGGAGCTTCCTTGTATTTCTTGTGTCTGAATCCCGCATTCGAACAGCACCAACTACGGATCATCACCATCCCAGATTTGTTTTTCTTTACATCGTTCTTTCTAATACTGAAACCATATGCTTTTGAATATATCCGGTAGAATGTCTCTGCTTCTTCAATAGAGTTGAACTTCAGACTGACAATATCTTCTTCTAAGAGCTGTTTTGGATCTTTGTTAATGTTGGCAGACTGCAATATTTTTTTCATCATCACTGCATCGAAATCCAATGGAGATTCACCGTCGTCCCTAATAACAGAATAAAACAAAATAAACATGAGAAATAGATGTAAAAATATAATGCATTTCTTAAATCCATTGGAAAGGGTGATGCGAAATAACATTTTGTTATTTGCGTTGATGTCGTCGTCGTCATTATGATGCATTCTTCTATCGTTTTCTTCATCTTGTTCTTTACTGTCTCCTAAGTTAACATCTTCCAAACTTTGCTCATCATCCAAAACATCTGACAGTCCTCTTGAAAGGAAGCTTTCTTCATCGACTAAATCTTCCACACGTTCATCACTTTCTCCATGTGACGTCGATATTGAAGAAAATAGAGTGTGTTAGAAACCGGCAGAAGAAACGAAGGACAAGAAACAATACAAGAAGAAAGAGTAATGCTATATTCGTACCTCCAAATTGTCCCTCTAATATATAGCCCTCCCATCTGATGTGGCATGTTAAATAATAGTGTGTGTCATCTGACATGACTGATGACATGGCAAATTTTAATCCAAAAAGTTAACTACCCAATTTTCTCCATAATAATTTAACGTTAATATCAATGTTAATTTAATGTTAATATTAATTTATGTTAATATTAATGTTAAGGTTAATGTTAATATTAATATTATTGTTAATGTTAACGATAATATTAATATTAATGTTAATGTTAATGTTAATGTTAATATTAACTTTAATGTTAATTTTTATTTTTAATTTTATTTATAAAAAAAATTGCCACGTCAGCTGCCAGATCAACATATCACGTCAGCTGCCACGTAATGATAGACAGTTTGAAAGGGCAATTTGGAGGTACAAAAAGCATTATTCAGGAAGAAACAACTTCCAGCAAGGCAACAACACAACCTTTTCGTCTTCCTTGTAACTTCGCCACGTGGCCCTCTTTTGATGGCTCATGAAAATCTTGAGTGATTCTAGGAGCAAGCATAATTTTAAGGAAACAACTTCCAAAAAAATAACTTTCTCGTCTTCTGGGTACATGTATTATTAAATTGTGTAGCTAATAACGCATGAGGAAGCATGCAACAGCAATCTCCACGTGGCTCTCTTCTGTAAGATAACGTATGTAGCAGCATTTAATGCTACGAAACCCTATTGTCTTGTTATGTGTTGTGTATCCTATGTGGCATGAGGCAGAAGACAATAACTTGCACAGGCGGCTATATTCACAAATGATAATAAGTTTAAAAAGTCATCTCCAATGTAAAAAAGTATTGAGAAGATAATACAAAGTAATTTTTTACGACTTCCAAGATAATTTTTACTCTTCTAATGATATGGTATCAGTGTTTATTATTAAATTGTGCAGGATAACGCATGCAGAGCATTTGATGCTACGGGATCTGTTGTGTAAGGAACACAACCTGTGAGAGAGAACCCGAGAGAGATAGAGAGAAAGAAAGAGAGAGTGTGGGAGATGACTAGATTTTAAACTTAAAATTCAATTTTTGGGTATCATTACTAATAACTAGTTCGCACGTACGAGTTTAGACGAACACTAACCGAGCCCCGAGTAACGTGACACCAGCTAGCTATATTTCTAATACCGTGGCAGTCCTGTTAATTTAAAATTTACAATATTATTGAAACTAATATTAATACTAAAATTTAAAATAGTTTTGATTTAACATTTATTTAAAACTAGTTAAAGTTAAAATTGCATTCTTTTTTATTTAAAATGTAATTGGAACTACAATTAATATTAACATTCGCTTGTCCCATAGTTTAAGTCGTATTTCACTGCTTCTTGCTTAAGTCTATGCACCCAAAGAACTTGATTGTTCAAGTCGAACGCGTGCACAGCACGTTCCCTCGATGCAAGACTTGACGTAGCCCTTGCCTGTCAAGTCGTTGCACGAACACATTAGAAAAGAGTTTTGTTGGGCTATCGAAGTATAGCAAGCACCATCCCGTGTCACGTGCATTTGTTGAGCAGTGAAAGGGTGTGAAGGCCACTGGCAATGTCAATCCATCACGGACTATAGCTGGGTTAAACGACGACCCTTTTGCTGCGGGCCGAATCGGTCCCTTGGCCTAGGAATGGATTGGTTGAAGGAGCAATACACAAGAATAGACTGCCATATTGGCAGGATTATTTTTGGTATTCCCGGTGAGGCAGAGTTTTTATTTTTCGATAAGGCATAGATTTCACCATCGACTTGATTCCAGGGACGACACCAGGACCGGAGAGAGTCTACAGGATGGCACCTTCAAAGTTGGAAATCTTGTACAAGATGATTGAAGAACTCAGAACCAAAGGATTCATTCGTGCTAGTGGATCGCCTTGGGGAGCACCGATGCTTCTTGTGAAGAAGAAGGATGGTACGTCAAGATTATGTGTTGATTATCGTACATTGATGACTTATTTGATCAGCTCAAGGGAGCGGCTGTATTCTCGAATATTGACTTGCGATCATGAGGGTACCATCAGATCAGAGTCAGAGAGAAAGTCATCCAGAAGACATCATTCAGATCGAGGTATGGACATTGGAATTTTTTTGTTATGCAATTTGGAGCGACCAGTGTGCCAGCCGTATTCATGGACCCCATGAATCGTATCTTTATGCACTATTTGGATCAGTTCGTGATAGTGTTCATAGATGACATCTTAGTCTATAGCTGTAGTGCCCTGTCCCTACATCGTTCCCCGTACTCCGTCCACGGGGTACGCGAGAAAGGAACACTGTCGCTATCGATTCGGTCGGGACCGATAGGTCGGGATCGATTGACTCGATCGAACGGGAACGGTTGAATTAAGATCCATTCTCTCGCCTGAAGTAAACTCAAGGTGAGTGGCTGACCCTCCTCTTCTCGACCCCCTTCCTAGGTAAATCGATAATGTTGTTGCGAATGAAAGGATAAATGCAAGAGCACAAACACGGGAAAGGGATTGAGTTTTCAAAGATAATGTAGGCTATGTCTTATTAACTAAAAGGAAAATATGTCTTCGCACGGTTATGGACAACTTGTCGACAAGGAGGTAGTTTCCTCGATCAGCAACCCGGGGCCACGGGACCGTTTCGACCTAGGAGGAAACAGGGTATAGTCGTACATAAGGTTTCAGCACAGGTTAAGAGGAGACTTGTATCGGAGATAGCTACTTGCGTTGAAAGGACCCCGATTAACAAAGATATACGTCCAGGATGGCTTGTGATGCCAGTGACGTCGAAGAGGGACGAGGCGAAGGAGGTCAGCCACTCGCCTTAGACTTGCTTCAAACGAGCGACTGGTTGGCTGCGCTGACGTCGCCTACACGATCACCTGCAACCCACTAAATATGGGACTTGGTTCCAGAGAAGCCATTCCATAACGTGGAATGGATCTTAATTCAACCGTTCCCGTTTGATCGACCGGGTCGATTCCGACCTATCGGTCCCAACCGAATCGGTAGCGATATTGTTCCTTTCTCGCGTACCCTATTACGACCCGCACCCGGAGTAAAGGCATAAGTGCGTGACAGCGTCCCAGCCTACACCGCAGAAACGACGTAGAACGCTGTCCAGTTCTACTATCTGACAACAGTTATAATATCAAAACCTGTCGAGAACGGTCAACTCCGAATGGAGGACAAGCAATGTCAATATAATATACCCAATAAGCTATTTTATTGTTGCGATCGTCCAATGTTGGTATTTATGTATGGTATTTATGGTGCACATCATCTTAATTCAACCGAGTAGTTCAAAGGAGGGAATTATGTATGGTATTTATGGTGCACATCATTAGGACGGGTTGCGACCGTCCAGTGTTGTGATAAGCTATGATATCAGTAAGTTTGGGATCCTTCGGATATTGGGCTAGCATCCCGTATCGAAGCGATCATAGTCTTACACATAAGGATGCCAAAGATGCAATACGGTGCGAAACACCGTGACCTTCATATAGATAGGGCCGGTGGGCTGAGATTAGCGCTGGGTGCAGGCGCAGGGCCTGCCACCCTTATGCATATGTTTAAGTTTACGGTTAGTTGGTTGAGTGAAATGATATGATTTCTTATGTAAAGTTCTAACCTTGCAGGCTAGGCGAAATGGAACATAGATGAGCACGATCACTATGTTTATGTTAAGATTATGTCTAACTGTATCTGCCGCAGGGACACGGTAGTGGACAAGTTCAGGATATGTTCGGCTTGAGGCGGGGCTCGACTTGGATGTGCCGAGGCATGGAGTCCTTAGCATTCAAGAGGAGCTACCGCATTGGCGTTCGGACTTGCAACATGGAGATGTTCAGCCGAAGACTACTTGTTGGCTATAAAGAGACATAATGTATGGAATAATGTACTCATTTGTGAGCTAGAGAGATCATGAGCGTTGTAGCCAATTGGCATGTTAAGTTGGGCTTGTAGGAGCGTAAAAAGTGCTTCACAAGAAGGGTCAAAGTGATAGATCAGTCTACTCAAATTGATCCCCTTTATGCCAAGGAGAGGCTAATCACTTTACGCCTGTGTAAGCTGATCGTTTTACGCTTGGGTCCAAACTGATGGCTCTTTACGCCTATGACTAGCCAACTACTCCTTTTACGCTAGGACAAGGCTGTCTAGTCTCGCATTTAATGCAGAACCTGACATGGAGATATTAATGATGGCATTTACCACAGAATCCAAAGGAATTTGTCTCATACAAAGACCATTGTTGTCGTTTATGTGGATCTAGCTACTTTACGCTCACTATATGGTTTCTTTTACGCACGGAGTTTTACACGAGTTTTTACGCTCATAAAACGATGTGTGCGTAAAGTCTATTTGAGCCATTTTTACCCTCAAGGTTATTCAATAACCACTTTACGCGGAAAACCTATGACAGAGCTATTTTACGCTCATCTTACTGCTTTACGCCCAGAGGATGTTGGGGCTATTTTTACGCCCTATTCTTTCTGGCCAGTTTGGAACGTGGTTTGCCTACATAGCCTTCATGCCACATATTTCGAAGAACGTGTGTATATGTATCCTATTCTCACTGAAATGATGGGACGTGTGTCAACGTATGCAAAGGATGACTCTGATCATGGGTGGCAGTTGTTAGCATAAAGACAGATTTTGATGCTTTTTATGCACAGAAGCCCCAGTCTATAAATAGACTGATTTTTGAGGACAGACGGACACACACAGAGAGACAGGAGAGGATACAGAGATCAGAACTTCGAGACTTTGATTCTCCGGAGCATTCTTCTTCAATTTTTCTTTCAGAACATAGTGAAGCAAAGCAGGAAAGCATTCGGCCTCGCCATCAGTACCCAAGTGCGTTGATATATTTCTGGTGACTTAGTTCTTCCAAGTTATTCTACTTCAAGCAGTGATCTTCATCATCGTCATATGGTCCAAGGAACAAAGTGATCATTTACATATCAGACTTCCATAGCAATACTTTCCCAGAATCAAATTTGTACTTCTTGTACTTTTTCTCGTTTTATTTTCAAAATCCAACTTTTGTTTGGCATTTTTGTTAAGTGAAACAAAATGGCGACTCTGCTGGGGACTACCTCCTCCTCTAACGAGAAGGCGATTGCTCAATATGATGATGTTTCGATCGGTTCGACCAAGAAGACTCTGGTTGTGCACTTCGACCAGACTGCCTATGAAGAAATGCTCCGAACTGGGGGTGGTTCTCGCCACTCCAATGTTAAAAAGTCTCGCAAAGCACAAAAATTTTGGATTCCCAAATCCAAAGTGGTTTCTGATCTCTCTGTTGCTTCTGATGACAAGAGAATTCTTCCCACTCCTGTCGTAGGGGCTCCCGTTCGTAATGAGGCAGTCCTTACTTCAAAGTTGCACTCAAAGTGTGACGATTTATCTCTCGTTTGTAACGGTGAAGATAATCAGGTTTTACGTCCACTGCGTAAGAATCAAGTTTTACGCTCAGTGGGTAAGATCCAAATTTTACGCTCAGTACATAAGAATGAATCTCCCATTCGTAATGGGGCAGACTCTAAAGTTTATGCTTCTGAGTGTAAGAATCAGTCTCCCGTCGGTGACGTGGTAGACCTAAATAAATTACGCTCCTCGCGTAAAGCAAAAATCTCCCGTCTGTGATGTGGTAGATAATCAATTTTTACGCTCCACGCGTAAAGGTAAGTCTCCTGTCTTTGACAGTGTAGATAAAATTTATAACGATGTTTGCACATCTAATGTGAATATACCTAAACGTGTGCAGCGTAAAAATGTCGTTGGTAAAGCCTCTGTCCTACACCAACAACCTTCTTATACTGCTTTACGCAAAGTACCAAACTTACAAATTACACGCCATGAAAATGGAGTCCTTCGTGCTAAATCTTAAGATTTACGCACACAACTCCAAATGCGTAAAAATGTACAGTTTGGTTCTGCGAATGCTGCCAGTAATCTTCTTTAACACAAGGGACTAAACATTTTTCTACCCCAAATGTAATAAAAAAGAATACTCCATCTGTTCCTTCTGATTTACGTGAATTGCTAATACAAAAGCGTAAGAACAGACAATCTCCGGTAATATTCCCCCAAGAAAAAAATCATTGTGAATATCACCAGGTTGTGATCAACTGTTGTTGTTCGGCTTCAAAACGGTCAGTTTTTGATCGTTTAAGTTTCAACTCGCCTCAACATCAAGCTGAAGACCAAGAACATGAGCTGTCATATGTGTCAGTCAACATGGCATCTCATACTAACAGAGGATGACATCCAAGACGGAATATGTCCCAAACCCCAGGTCAACAACAGTTCAACAGGCTTCTTGATTCCTTTGAAGGAGTATATCAGAATATTCGATCAAGAAGACAAAGACAATTGCAGACTTCTGATTCAGAAGCTGGGGGTACTCAATCTTTTGAGTCTGATACCGATAGTGTGGATTCATACTTCTATACTAATCCCTCTATATCTTCAAGAGAGGTTGAATCCTACGCTATTGGAGATGAACCAGAGACGTCATCTGCTAATACGGAACAACGTCTCACTGCCGTGGAGCAATCATTGAAAGACATGCTTAACATGGTGCAAAGCATGCATCAGATAATTTTGAATCAGTAAACTGCTCAACCTACAGTAATAACTCCGGTACCAGTAGCAGCACAAACTTAAGATAGTCAAGGGGCTGATATACCTTTGAATATTCAAGAGCCTGCTGTTAATCAAAATTCTCATCTCCAGATCCCATCATTCCAGAAGATGTACCGCCTCCGGTGGGGGTTACGGTACATCTAACGACTATTCAATCAAGCGTGCTTCCTCAAACCAGTGAAGCCATTCAAGCAGTGCGTGAACTCAAAGCACAGTTTGAAGTTTTGAGGCATAAAGATTAGCTCCAGAGGTTAGGGATTAAGCAACCTTATCCTCCTCATTGGAATGATGTACCCTTTCCACCGAAGTTCAAGCCACAATCCATGGTTTTATTAGACGAAAAAGCATCTTTCAGTCAATATATCAATTACTTTGATATTATGACTGTACACTTGCAGAAAAATGATGCTCTTGTCACTCGAGTGTTCATCGGGTGCCTGACGGGTTCAGCTTACGACTGGTATCGTAGCTTACCCGATAACTCTATTTCGTCTTTTGACGAATTCAAGGCAATGTTTCTCTTCCGCTTCTATGAAGGAGGTATGGACATGAACATGTCCTCCTTGATAGAAATCAAACAAAAGGAGAAAGAAGATACTCGGACGTTCATTGAAAGTTTCCGACAGGCTACTCTAAAGATGCCTCCTGGTATGCCAGATTCAGCGTTGATCGATACATGCAAGATGAATCTGCGACCATCCATTGCTGTCTTCACAGGTTCCCAATTCACAGATTGGGCTTCGTTTATCATAGCAGCAGTTTCTGCCGAGACCAATGGTAGGTTGGCTCGTGAACACGGGATGATTTTCGCTTCAGAAGATAAAGGGAAGAAAAGTAATCCTGGTAATAATCCTGGCAATCGTAATATGAAAGGAAAAGATACTCTCATGGTTAATCTCTCCAAGAACAAAACGATGTCGAATAGTCAGGAATCTTTCAGGCCAAAGGAAGAATACTCTTTCGATGAAAGTGATATCCCAGGGATATTTCAATGTCTGGTGAAAAGTGGTAAACTTCAGATTCCAGAGCCAAAAAGGCCTAATGAGGTGAATCTGACTGACAATCTATCATAGATACATTAATCATCCTACCAGTGCTTGCTATGTCTTGAAAAAAAGATCCAAGAGCTGATAAATGGTGGCGCTATCACTTTAACCAATGATGACCAAACGGTTACAACCAATATGGTTTCTCTTCAGTTTGGGCATTTTCCTCCACAACAAGTCCCAAATGGAATTATCCCAATTCCGAAGGCGACGATGAAGATCGTGAATATCCCGCCTGCCAGGGAAGAAAATGCAGGATTGCTGCCACTCACACTAAAGAATGGTGAAATCATGTGGGTACATCCTGACTTAGTGCCTGAGTTGGAAAGTGAAGATAAAACTTCAAAATCTAAGAAGGATAAGAAAGTCAGAACCTGCAACATAATTTTCCATGTTATTCCAGATCCCGACGACTCGGATCACCTATGGGATGGCCTCCCTTTAGAAGATAGATTGAGAGGATTAAACATCTGTCCTCCAAGTCTAGCTCCACCTACCAAACTCAAGCTTACTCATCAGCAGTGGCTAGCCATGAATAGTGTTCCTTTATACCGGGTACAATAAGTCTTTGCTGCTTATGAAAAAGCTCCGACAGAGATTTCTCCTCATATCCCGAACCCTTCTCCTCCCTTAACTACAGAGACGTCTATGCTTCATTTTCCTGTAGTTTCAGAGGTTCCTTCCTCTTCCTGTGCTGGAACACCTGTCCAAAGTTTACTGCCTATCCACTTGTATAGTCAGCAATCTGTCCTTCTCATGAGGAAGATGGGTTACGACTTTCAAAAGGCAGAAGGTTTGAATTATGATAAAGGAATACGTCTTCCTTTACAAATTCAAAATCAGAATTCTACTACTGGATTGGGTTCTGAAGTTCCTCGTAACGACCCTCACAAGAAGAAGGCTAAGGGAAGAAAGACTAAATCCTGTAATATGGTACTCTCTTCTCCTGAGTCTGAAGAAGAAACTTTTGCTGGTACAAGATCTGGAAAAGAGTACCACAAAGACTATGAGGGATCCTCCAAAGAAGCAGAAGATATAGTGGAAACTCTACCAGTTCAACCTTCTCCTGTTCCTGTTAAACCGTCTGTGGTTGAAAAGGGAAAACAGAAGGCAGTACGCTTTGATATCCCATTAAAGTCTGCTTCCAATCAGGGGGTAGCGATGAAGCCTTACAAGTTTGACATTCTAGCTCAGTTAGCCAATACTACGGCTAAACTATTATATTTGAACTGCTTCGCCTTTCCAGAGAAAGCAGAGAGACTTTGAGCGAAGCTTTACTTCAAGCAGATTCATGCTTGGCTCAACTCAAGACTCCTGATAATATACCAGTGTCATGCCCGCAATGTCATAGTGTGATGGAAGCAATTCCCAACATCACCTTTACACAAGAGGATATGCTTTTGAAACACAACAAGCATGATAGGCCTCTGTGCTACACTGGATATATCGGATCCACTGAAATTGACAGGATTTACATTGATCCTGGGTCTTCAATTAGTATAATTCTTCAAAGTATGTTAAGACCCCTGAGGATTCCTACTAGTGAGCTGACTTACACTAGTACTACGATAGTCGGTTTTAACTCTGGCAAGAGCAAACCACTGGGGAAGATTCGTCTGCAGATTCAGATTGGTGATCTTCGAACTATGGTAACTTTCTATATTATCAACTCAGACGTCTCCTATAATATCCTTTTGGGGAGACCGTGGATTCATGAGCATAATATTGTACCTTCAACTCTCCACCAATGCTTCAAGTATGTGGATTCCCAAGGAGTTGTGACTGAGTTTGCTGATATCAATCCCTTCAAGGGTGTCGAAGCCTATTTTTCTGATTCAAGGCTTTATAAACAAGAGCATGTGAAAGATATATCAGACATGGCTGAAGATCATTCATCATCTGAGGATCAGTCTATTAATGAAGATCCGCCAGAGGAGCAACCTTTGAAGATCATAGTCAAGGGACGAATCCAATCCCAACCTATCAATGATCAACCTTTGATAATTAAGGTTAAAGAAAGAACTCAAACTTCATCTGAGGGATTAATAAATATTCCTGCTAAAAGCCAAGTTCAATCTTTTATGATCAACGTCAAAGGACGTACTTCTTGTACGAATGATCTAGAACCACCATTGATTGTCAACCTTGGCAAATCTACGCAGAAGACGGATGATGGTCCACTGTTGATTAATCCGAAGCAAAGCAGTCAAATCGTAAATGATGTAAATATTGATCATTCTGTACTTTCTGTTATCAATGAAGATTTCTTTTTCGAGTATATGGCTGTCAAGTTTATCGAAATAATGAATTTATCTTCTGATAATCAAAGTCATCGATATAAAGACGACATCGATCCAGAAGAAACTTTATACATCGATTATAAGAAAAATTCTTTCCCTCCTCATACAGATGTTGGACCGTATGCTCAAAGGTTCCTAACATCTTCTCCTTATCTTCTACCTGTGGCCGCTTCATCACAAGCTTGCGTAACTTTTAGACGTCATGAAGAATCTTACTTCGTGGTCCCGTCTGATAAGAAAAACAAACGCCAAATTGTGTTTGGCCTGGCTAGAAATATCTCTGTTGCTCAGGCAGATGAGCTAAAGGATAAAGACAAGGGAAGAATTTGAATTAACAAGTATAGTCAACAATCTATCAAGATTATCCAGAACATGGGATATGACTTGAAGACTATGCAAGGTCTCAATCAAGGCAAGGACAGACGACTACCATTATGTGGTGATCCGTTTTACCAAAAGACTCGTCATGGGTTGGGATATGATCCGTCCCACACGTTTAATGACGATATACAAGAAGAATTATCTTCTAGTTCTTCGCAATCATCAGATTCGGAAGAAATTCTATTCATCGAATCCGATATGTCTCGTTCCTTATATTGTGAATCTGGACAAATATTCTCAGTCAATATGGTTCAAGCCGATGATGAATCAGAGCCATTTAAGAATGATCCTTGGGCTCAACAGATGGATACTCAATGGGAACTTCATTTTGAACAGCGATAGCCACCTACAGAAGATGAGGTTATCCAGATTGATGTTGGAGATGGAATTACGTCCAAACCAATATTCATCAGTAAGAATCTTTCTGAAGATGAAAAGGAAGAGCTGATAAAACTTATCAAAGATTACATTGACATCTTTGCATAGAATTATGAAGATATGCCAGGGCTAGATCCTAAAGTTGCTACTCATAAACTCAACATTTTGCCTAATGTCAAGCCTGTAAAACAACAACAACGGCGCTTTAGACCAGATATGATGGATACAATTGAAGCAGAAGTCAAAAAGCTGATTACATGTGGCTTTGTTCGTGAAAAACAACACCCAGATTGGGTGGCCAATATTGTTCCTGTTATGAAGAAGAACGGAAAAGTTCGAGTTTGTATAGATTACCGAGATCTTAATATGGCTTGTCCAAAGGACAAATTTCCACTTCCCATTACTGATGTCATGATAGACAATACATGCGGTTTTGAACGTATGTCTTTCATGGACGGATTCTCAGGATACAATCAAATCAAGATGTATCCAGAAGATGAGAAGCATACATCTTTTCGAATACCCCTTGGGGTTTTCTGCTATACGATTATGCCGTTTGGTCTTAAGAACGCCGGTGCCACATATCAACGGACTATGAGCAATATCTTTCAAGAACATCTACGGAAAATAGTTGAATGCTACGTAGATGACATTGCTGTTAAAAGTCGGCCAAAGAATGATCACATTCAGGACTTGAAGACAGTATTTGAATTGATGCGCCAACATCAATTGAAAATGAACCCTACTAAGTCTTTCTTAGGGGTTTCTAGTGGCAAGTTTCTAGGATTTGTCATTACCTCTCAAGGTATCCATGTTGATCCTGATAAGGTTAAAGCAATTCTTGAAATGCGTCCTCCTTGTAATCTGAAAGAACTCTGTGGCTTTCAGGGCCGTATTGCTTATATCAGAAGATTTATATCTAATCTTTCTGGGAGATGTCAACCTTTCTCCCGTCTATTAAAGAAAGGGGTATCTTTCGTCTTGGATGAAGCGTGTCAAAAAGCCTTCAATGACATTAAGCAATATCTTACAAACCCACCTGTTCTGGTACCTCCGGTGATAGGAAGACCATTTTTGCTATATGTTCGGGCCTTGGATCATTCACTTGGCGCTCTTCTGGCACAGAAAAGTGATATGGGTCATGAACAAACAATATATTATCTGAGCAGAATGATGGTCGGAGCCGAACACAGATATACTCCTGTGGAAAAGGAATGTCTAGCTTTGGTTTTTGTCGTCCAAAAGACAAGGCATTATGTCACTGGACAGACTATTCATGTCATCTCCAGAATAAATTCTATTCGGGTATTGATGAGAAAACCGAGCATTCTTAATTCCAGGTTAGCTACCTGGGCGATGTTGCTCACTCCTTATGACATGATTTATGTGCCTCAAAAATCAGTGAAGGGCCAAGCGTTAGCTGATTTCTTAGATGCTCATCCTATACCTGAAACTTCGAAGTTATATGAGGACATTCCAGACAAAGTAGTGGATTGTAACATGGAAGAATGATATATGGCAATTATATTTTGATGGAGCATCACGAGTGGGACCTAAAGGCAATATTGTCTCTGGGGTAGGAATTGTCTTAGTTTCTCCTGACAAGATGGTCATATACCGTGCCTATTTTCTTAATGAGCCATGCTCTAACAATGTAGCAGAATATAATGCTCTATTGATTGGTCTCCAAGTAGCAAAACAATTGGATATTGAATTCTTAGAGGCTTATGGAGATTCTCAATTGATCGTTAATCAAGTTAGAGGGACTTATGAAGTCAGAAATCCTGATCTCATCCCCTATCATCAGGTGGTAGTCGAGTTGGTCCTATCATTCAAAGGATTCTTTATTGAATTTGTACCACGTTCTCAGAATGTGGAGGCTGATGCACTTGCCAGCTTAGCTGCAGACTTGGCTGTCCCAATCCGAAGGCAAAATACAATTACTTTGTTGGACCGAGACTTGTTCTGTGTGAAGAGTAATCTGCATATTGAACAAAGTTATGTTACAGAGGCAAGTTCCCAGCAGAAAGATTGGAGAACTCCATTCATTGATTATGCAGTTCATGGGATTTTGCCTGAAGATCCTAAAGAAGCTGCATCAATTAAGAGACGATCGTTTCGATTCTATTATGATTCGTCTTTACATATGCTATATCGTCGTTCATATGACGGACTCTTGCTGCGCTGTCTCTCAGAAAGTGAAGCCAAACAAACACTGCGTGAGGCTCATGATGGTGTCTGTGGTGCTCATCAACCGGTGCCAGCGTCAATCTTGTCGTCAAATCCATCTTAAATATGATTACAAAGTAGAATAGAGGACAACTTTGAGTGTTTCAATTTTACTCTTTTCGAGTACATAGTCTTCTTATTTTCAAAAATTTAATCAAATATTCGAAAAATGGAAATATTGAGATTAAACTTCACATTCTTAAATATGTTGTCAAATTTTTTTAAATAAACATGTTTCCACCACATTTTTTCTGCCAAATTTTTCAATAATTTATACGGAACACGTGGATATATACTAGTAATAAATTTAATTTTGGAAAGTAGTTTTTAAAATTAAGGTCTCAAAATCCCAAAGATTTATGTAGTGATTTCACATGGATATATACTAGTAATAATAGTAATAAATTTAATTTTGGAAAGTAGTTTTTTAAATTTAATAGTAATAAATTCGACCGTCTTATACTAGTAATAATAGTAATAAATTTAATTTAAGACTCAAAACTATTCTAATTTTTTCCACTTTCCAAGGTCACATAAGACGGTCGAATTTTCCCTCTACTTCTCTCAAACCCTCTTCCTTCTCCCAAACCCTCTCCCAAACCCTCTTCTAATCAAAATGCCGCCGAAGAAACAACGACCGTCGCCGAAGGGGAAGAATCCACAAAGGGATGCGATACAGGCCCGAAGGGCAGAACTTGCAAGGGCGACGAAAACCAAAATTATGGTCGCTAGGGCAGAGGCCGAAAGGGCAGCGGCGGCGGCAGCGACGATGAAGGCGGAGGCGGCAGCCAAGCCACGTGCAAAAAAGGCTAAAAATACTCATTGCTCGACAAAACCGAAAAATCTATCTTCGATACAGAGTCGTCGGAAGACTCAACTTATGAAGATCGAAGGCGTACTCAAGCGAAGGCTAAGGTGGCAACGGATACAGAGTCATCAGCATACTCTGTGAATTTTGAATCCTCATCAGAAGAGGAAAATGAAGAGGAAGAGCAATCATCAAATAAGTCCCAGGCTGGAGAGGAGGTAAAAAAATTTAAAGACTCTAAAACTAAGTAGATTTACATTAAATATTTCAAGAAAAAAGGCTGTTATACCTGAAAGATCAATTAAGATGGATGATGTCGAAGACGAAGCTTTCCTGGATATATTGAAATTCTATCAATTGGAGAAACTGAACAAATCCTGTCTTGAGAAAATCTCCCAAACAATAGTAAGAGAATTTTACTCAAATCTTCCGGCTGAAATTAAAGAAAAATAAGAGGATCAACCACTGGTGTTTCTGAGAGGGAAACTGATTAGGGTAAATACTGTTGTCATCAACGAATTTTATGGATTTGATCCAGTTCCTGAGTTTGATATGAAAGATATTGATAATGTTTGCACGACGGATACAATTCATGAGATTACAGGTGTTTCGATGGGTGCCAAGACCCCTCAAAATATATACAAAGATCAATTAAAAACTTTGTATAAATTGTTGCATGCCTACGTATCTCAAACACTCAACCCTACTGGATATGAGTTTTCCATCCATCCCGGGAGAGTAAAATTTCTTTATTATATGGGGAAGAAAAAAAGGATGGATATAGGTTCCTACATGTTCAGTAGAATGATGCATCTCGAGGAAAAACCAACTGCAAGGATAGCTCTCCCTTTCGGAGGATTTGTATGCTCGATGGCTAATAAATATTCGGTCCCAAGCTTAGCAGGGGATGTTTATATTAAAAATAAAGGCCCCATGAGAAAACTAACCTTCACTCGAATGTTTGGAAAATAGGCAGCAGCTGCAAGCAAACCATCAACATCTGGAAAACCATCAACTTATGGAATCAAAAACACTAAGGACAGGGTTGATGATCTATACAATTTTGTTGCTGCAAACTTTGAGAATGTCTTCAAAGAGATGAAGACTATATCCGACAACCAGAAATTGATTCTGGATAAGATTAAGCAGATAGAGGTTGAATTTGCTGACCAAGAATAAGATTTTCCTTCCCTCGTGAAGAAGGTAAATGGGGCGAGCCCGAACTCTTATGTAAAAATACACACTGTGCACATTGACACTTTAATGCTAGCCATCACTTTGATACTTCTATTTATGTTTCTAGATGTCATTTCTACATATAAAGTGAGTCAATACTGACTATAATTTTTCTTAGTCCGTCCCTCAAGGTGTAGGTGAAGGATATTTTGAGAAAGAAGAAGAAGTAGGAAAAAAAAGAAACAAGAAGAAGAAGATGGAGACGGCTATGAAGATTCATCTTTTGAGTTTTGAATGTCTTTTATTTCAATTTGGATGTAATATTTGACTTGTAATATGGTTCTGAATATTTGTTGGTCATGACGGACAAACTAAATTTTGTGTTTGCAATATTGTAAGACTAAACTTTTCCCTTGTACTAAGTGCATAGTTCGTAATTTGTTTTGAAAATGTAATATGGTCTTGAATTTAGAGTAGGTCTGATATTTATTTAGATTATTGTCTTATGAATTATGCAGGTTCTATGTTGAATTACTAACGTGGATTGGGCAGATTACTGTAACGTGAATTATGCAGTTTATTGGACTTGGAATGAAATATACTTAATTTGATTATGATTTTTTGGTTGAAGCATTTATTTGGTTGGCAGTTGGCCTTCATAGATGATATTGATATTTTGGTATATTCCTTTGATTTGCAGATGCTCATCATAGATTTCATGAGTCCTGGGTGCATTGCTAGGGTTTACAGGTGGCCTCATTACGGATGCATTCCTGGGATCACTGAAAATTTATTTGATTGTAATGTGTTTTGCTTTCTGTAAAAAATTATTACATCGATGCCATCAGTATGAATTCGATGCCAGTGCCTGTTCATCCCTTGTTATTGCTGAAGCAAAATTGTAATCCTCATCCCTTGTTTTTTGCAGAAACATAATTGTAATCCTTGTTGTTCATCCTTTGTTATTGCCATCAGTACATCGATGCCATCAGTATGAAGTCGATGCCAGTGTAATGCATAATGTAATGTAAGAAAAATTCTCTTTGATAGTAGGTTAATTATATTCAAACATTCGTAAGAAATTTTGTTCAGCCATACAGTGGAAGCCTGATAAAATGATATTCGGATTATCTTGAAAATGATTTAATATTAAATGAATATACTATGGTAAATGATATTAAAAATACTGTAAATATTTGGTGAAAAAAATATGAGATACTTGAACATTTCCAGTCCTAAATGTACTATACTTTCTTAAAAGCACAGAGTGTCTGTTCTCAGTTTTCAAAGAACGGAGAATGGCCATTCTACATGTTAAAGGAACGGAGAATGGCCATTCTCCGTGTTAAAAGCAAAGAGAACGGCCATTCTCCGTCCATTCGCCGTGTTAAAAGCAAAGAGAATGGCCATTCTCCGTCTATTCGCCGTGTTAAAAGCAAAGAGAATTGTCATCCTCCGTGTTAAAAGCAAAGAGAATGGTCATTCACCGTCCAAATAAAATATTCTCTTCGAAAAAATTATCATTAGAAAAGTAAAAAATATTTCGTCCGATCAATACAGATTTTTTTTAAATATGTGAGCAGATGATTCGCCCGACCTCATAAGCAGGTTTCCTCAGTTCACCACCACCACCGTGACATGTAGCTTTATTAACAAAATATAAAATTATTAGATAAAAAATAAGATTTCTGACAATGGCATGGACAATAAAATTAGAGCGGCGTCGCTGGTACTTCTTCTTGTTCGAGGAGGTTTCGACGACGTCTGACGCGAAGCGGACCGATTCTTCTCGGCGCAGCTGGTACTCCTCATTGTTCTAGGAGGGCTCGACGACGTTCGACGCGATCCGGACCGATTCTTATTTCCTTCTTCATCTCCGTTTCTCTTTCTACCACAACCACCAACACCACCACCACGATGGCCTGTAACCAAAAAAAATTACGAAATATTAAATTGGATGGACTTTTGAGAGAGTAAATATGAGTTAATTTAGGATGTTCATTGAAAAAATTAAAGTGAAGAATGACCTGCTAAAGCAAGTTACCAACAGGTCAAAAGTCTAAATCAGCATTAAATGATGTTTCTACACTATTATTCAATCCGAACCATTGGATCAACATCCAACGGTCCAAATTTCGGATGTATCGATACATCCATTTCCAGCGGATGTATTGTAGAACGACCCATATATATATAACACTTTTTTTAGAATGTTGTTCGTGATTTATACTACTAATTTTTATTTTTATCTTTTTTTTGGTCAGTTTCTTAGAACTTAGAATTGACTTTAGTGGACTTGAAGTTATGTTAAGAATGCTAAGAATTTAGTTTTTGATCTTTTGAGCTTATGTTTTTGTGCTCATAAAATTTTGAAGTGAACTTTGGTTTCTTAAACTTATATTGAAGATTAAACTTAGTGACCGCATTTGATCTTTTAAGCTCATTTTTAGGTGTTTGCGACTTGCTACATATTGTTCCCATAATTTTGATTAATTGTTTGGTTGATAGAGCCTTGGCTTTAAAATTTAATGCTTCCAAAAAAGTATAAAAAAATTATAGGTTAAGAGGTTCTAAAATATTAAGTGTGTTGATTGATCAAATGTTAATTGGTAAAATACCGATACCGAACAAAAATCGACCAAATACCGATTTAACCGAAACCGAAAAAGCGGATTCTAAATGGTACGATATTGATATTGATTTTTTAGATACCGATTTAAAAAAGTACCGAAAAGTTCGACCAAATACCGACCGATTATACCGACGCTCACCCCTAGGGGGAGGGGCGGAGCCCCCCGCAGGCTGGGGGCAGCTGGCCGTGGAGAACATGGGGGTAGAGGGGGCGAGGTTGAGGGGAGGGTCGCTGGTCGCCGCCGCTTGCAAGCAGAGGCGCACGCATAAGCGTGTGCCATAGGGCATTTTTGGGTTTAAAAATGTACCTTTTTTACTTTTGCACGAGGTCCTTAAAATGTCGGAAATGATTCTGATAAAGACCATACTACCCTTCTAATAAATAAAAAGTGAGCAAAATGACAGTACTATAACTAATTATTTTTTTTTCTTTTGCGAAGGGCTCATCCTTGTTGCCGTCCTACCTACCCCCTACTTTTGCACCGCTAATGCTCAATATTATAGTTAACAATGACATGTAAGAATCGAGTGTCCCTTTGTGCAACAATTGTTGGCCGTATAACTAATAAGTTTTATAAATTTATTGTACCATGTCGATTCATGAGATGAAGAACATAAATTAAATTACGGAAGCGTACCTGAATCCATTGCTAGGTTTGATGGATCTTGAAGCGGTCGTCCTTTTGTGGGGTTCGATCTTCCAACCCGCTACGGCCCTTAATAACAAAGATGAAATCTTTGTCCCTCTCTTTGTTGATGGGGATACAGAAGAGAATAGAGAAACCCTCTCTTTGGTGGCCGTATGAGTTGGGGACTATAACCCTAATGAACACACACACACACACACACACACACACACACACATATATATATATATATATATATATATTTTATATATATATATATATACATATATATACATGTGTGTTTTTGATATTTCTAATTTGGCCCCTCATTAAATTAGAATTATCTCCGGTATCTATACATTAATTCTATGACAATTATACCCTTAAGCCAATTTCCAAATAGACCACTTAAATTTGGCTTAATTATTTAGATAGCCCAAACATAATTAATTTTACATGTGTGGTCCCTTAATTATTGAATAATTCCAATAATATTCCACTGGGCCACATATGCAACCTTATAATTGTGTTAACCTTAGTGAGCTCATAAATTGCTATCTTAATCCTTAGGGTATATCCGGACAATCTCATCCATTAACCATATCAACATAGGATCAAAGCGGCCTTCGTCACATATAGCGTAACTAAACCATCAATGGTCACATATACCAATATAGCTAAACGACATAGATCAATCATGGATGCGTAGCATGAAAATTACACGCAATGTGATCAATACATGTCTATTTCCAATTGGTCTTCCTTAATTTTAGTGAGATCAATACTTTAACATAATGAAAACAAAATGAACTGAATTTCGATATATCTGATCAGATAAATATCCAAAATACTTTAATACATAAATGTGTCCAAAATCAAATAGCACCCAAATACATAAAATACAAACTCCCACTGTATTGCCATATTCTTAATTAAGATAACACCCATATGAGCAGTATGCTCATGAAAGATCCTGGGTGATAATACTTTTGTGAGCGGATCCGCTAATCATGGAGTTTGTCCTAATGTGCTATATGGACACTTAAACCATTCTGAATTCTTTCCTTCACAACTAAAAACTTTATGTCAATATCCTTTGACTTATACAAGTTTATGTTGTTATTAGAATACAATATTACTGATTCGTTGTCACACCGTAATTTGAGTGGTCTTTTAACACCCTTTTCTGTAGGCACAGCCTTGTGACAAAATTTCGCAACCATATTCCCTGAGTAGATGCCCAACAACATGTTATAAACCTTGTTGCCATGGTAGAAGAAATTATGAGTGCATGTTTGGCACTCATCCAAAATATACCTCCATTAGTCAGCATAACCTAATGTGGATCTCCTGCTGTGTTGGCATCCAACAAAATCAGAGTCAGAATACCTTATGATCTCCAGAATTATCCGATCTCCTACAAAGAGCATATAATTTCTTGTTCTCTATTAATTACTTAAGTAGTTTGGTTACTATCCAATGATCCATCCATATTTGCTTAAATATATGCCTAACATCCTAATATGTACGCAATATCCTGACGCATACATACTTGAGCATACATTAGACTCCCTACAACTGGTCATGAATGGAAAATCTATTATATTTTCTTAATTTTAAGACTAATCTTATGGCACTTGATTGAGACCGAATTTGTCTCCTTTAACGAGAGGTTTCACCTGGTTTGCATTGAATACTTCAATCAATATACAAAACCAGAAAATTATTTCTACTCCCACTGAACTTGTGATACACATAATCTTCAACAGTGTTTATCTCAAAACCAAACGAGATAATCACTTGGTAAAACTTAAAGTATCTTTGACGAGAAGTCTGCTTGAGTCCATAAATAGATTCTGTCATTTTGCGAACCATATTCTTTGGGTCTTCTGACACAAAGTTTTCTGGTTGCACCATATAAATTATTTCGTCAATGTTACCGTTAAGAAATATCATTTTGACATCCATTTTATATAACTCAATATTAAAATTTACAACAAGTACTATGATTAGTTTAAAAGAGTCTTTCAAAGAAACCGAAGAGAAAGTCTCTTTAAAAAACAATCCCTTCGAATCCTTCTTGGTTCTAAATGTCCATTTGTAACCAATGGACTTCATACCTTTTGGTAATGGGACAAGTTCTTAAACTTTATTGTCTTGCATGGACTTATACTTCTTATTTATTGTATCAATCCACTTTGAGAACTGGAACTTTCCATGGCCTGACAGAAGTTGATTAGATCATATTTCAGTATCCACATTCTTCCTCACGTTCCTAGAGAAATATGACAATATTATTCGAAATTATGTTTTTTCTTTCTCTGGTAGACCATCTTAATGTTACCGGTTCTTGAGGTTGTTGAGTTTGTTCCTTAGGAATTGTCACGACCCGCACCCTTATGAGGGGCACGAGCATGTGGGTACGTCCAGTCTACGCCGCAGTATCGGCAGTAGAACGCTGTATATAACGTCTGTAAATACTACGACTAACAATATAAAGGTACCTGTACAGTATATACTCTCCGAATGGAGGTGACATAGCAATACAGTCTCAATCACATGATAAAACTCAGGTAGATAGCACAGAAGGGAAACATATGATAGATGAAAAGAAGTAAGTCCAAATCCAACACAAGTCCAGATATATACAACATCACAGGGTCTCAAAATATAACATAGAAAGCTACAGTCTGATAATACTAGCTGGATCGCAGTCCAGGCAACCCAACTAATCTATACTACTCTGGAAGTACAAAATCTAGTGGCTCTACTATAAGGCCACGGTCCTGGACTACTCCATCTAGCTCGAGCCCATAATAGGTCGAGCAGTCTGCCTCAGAGTCATCTGTAATATATCATAACGGTATCCTGTCAGAAAAATGAGCAAGTACAAGCACTAACAGCAGTTCCATGTGAATTGACAAATTCTATAAGAGACAGTATAATGAACTACAAGACAAAGATACATGAAGACTTGGAAACCATTCGAAAGCTGAGTTACGACCCTTAAACCAAACAAGGACCGGGATTGTAACCCTTCTCCCGAGCAGAACTTAGTCTCCAATCAAGGTACAATATAAAGGTATGTAGAGCATGTGAGTAACTGTATATCATAGCATGGTGAGAAAGTACTGAATGTAGAATAGAGCAGGATATAAGATAAGATAAAGTAAATATAAAATGTGCCTTAAATTATTAGATCGTTATGTGATCGACTTGGGATAAGTGACAGGACAGGCTATCCACTTGGCCCGACAATCCGCGGTGACCTCAACGGAAAGTCATGCCGGCCAACATGGATAACGAGCACAAGGTAAATGGGATCTCGCTACACCCTGTGTGAGGGGAGATTGGCGCGAGCACAAGAATAGTGACAGGGTGGCTTGGATCACATAGCCCCTAATAATTCTCTATCCCCGAATAGTACAATGGATCTGGACATGACACGTCATGGCACATGATTCCATAAGAGGGTAGCAAGTCCCCTTAGAAATCGGTGTCTATACAAGTACAAGGAACAAGGCAGAAAGTGTACCAAGATACCCAAAAATCTAGGAACAACATCTCATGTCATGATCCAACGTATACTAGTCCGTGAACTATCGTGACTGAGAATCAAGTAAGACACTACGACTGAATCGGATATACCAGATATCAAGACAATAAAAACTATCAGTAAATATACTCGCCTGCTGTCCTGAGCTGCAGGGTATATCAATGCTCAGAGTGGTAATCAGAAACCTAAAGATAAGATATTTCATGTTAATTTAGGTTTAACAAAGTTAAGAATGATTTATAATAAATGATATAAAATCTAGGTCAAACTAGGTCTCACTGAGTCACACTAAGTCCTGTCAAGTTAATCTAGGTCAAATTAAGTTATATCAAGTCAATCTGAGTCAGACTAAGTCAACTCTAGGTCATACCAGTCATAGCAAGTCAAAACAAGTCGAAACAAGTCAAACGGGCTCAAGAGTTGGCCTACAGTTGACTTTTAGTCAACTTGTTAACCCTGGTCTACTTTGGTCAACTCTAGGTCAACCCTAGGTCAATCTGGTCAAGTGTTGACCAACAGTTGACTTTTGGTCAACTGGTCAACCCTAGTTTGGATTTGGTCAAATTTAGACAAAGTGTTGACTCATCGTTGACTTTTGGATAAAAAGTCAACGATGGGTCAACCGAGCCAAAATCGGTTCAAAAATGATATTTGTAGGGTGTACCTAACAAGTCACCTAATTTCCAAGTCAATCCGAATACCCGAACCCCGTATCTTGAAATTCCCGATTACCCTTTATACATTACCTTTAACCCATTTTAACATTGACGCCAAGTGGCTTTCCCTTAGGAATTCTACTCCCGGCTTCCTAGGGTAGTAGGGTACTAGCCTATACAACCATTACCTACCAAGTTCTCTAGGTAAAGTGGACATCCAGTCTATCTTACGGTCCATATTGGTCGTTTACCCGTTATCTTGAGTATCTCAAGATATTCAACGGTATCGCGTGATACCACTCTCCTAATCCCAAATGAAGTCCCGATTTCTACCTAGGAGCCTACCCACAAACTCTATTTTATATTAGCTAAGTTCCCTCCAAGTTTGGATGCGTTCCGACGCTCCTAACTCAAATTCACCCTCTCACCAAATTCTAACTCAAACATTCACTCACTCACTCAATCTCATTTTTCACTCCCACTTAGGACTAGTTTTAGGGGTTAGTTAGAGGGTATATATAGGCTTATATATAGCTATATATAGGGGTATATATATGTATATATATAGGTATAAAAAAAATATATGTATATATATAGGTATACATATAGGTGTTAAAGGGGGATCAAAAGGGGGTCAAATGGGGGGGGGTGAATGGCTGCTACTGCTGTGGAGGGGGGGAGGGGGGAGGGGGGAGGAGGCAGCAGCCCCTTGGCCCCCCTAGCTGCTGTTATAGACCTTTAAAAATGACAGTCACGCTGAATTGATCAGAACAAGTCCAGCTGTCACGCTGAATTGATCAGAACAAGTCCAGCAGTCACGCTGAGTTGATCAGGACAGAGTCACGCTCAGTTGATCCAGACAATATTTACAAATCACGCTGGAAGACAGCTCATCATTTGTCGAAGAGTCATTATGACTGACAGCACGACAGTCGAAGAATGTCTCTTCGTATGCCACATATGCACAGAACTCGAGAGATCATCGCCGTCTATTGCGTGACTTTCGAAATCTTCTTCAGCAAGACTCAGCCTTCATCGAGTTGGCGTACCAAAAAGGGTTTCTTATCATTTAATGCGACTGACAAAGCAATCACTGTCAGAGATTTTGTGTCAGTCAAGACACGCCAAATCAAGATAGCTGTCAGTCCTATCTCAAGTCTGCGTGTATCTTTGAGTTCTTCACCTCAAGTTTGCGTGGATTCGGAAGTTTTCTTCCTCAAGTCTGCGTGGATTTTGAAGCTTTTTGCCTCGAGTCTGCGTGGATCCTGAAGCTTCTTGCCCCAAGTTTGCGTAGATTTTGAAGCTTTCTACACCGAGTCTGCGTGGATTTCGTCTTCAACAAGTCTGCGTGGATTTCATCAAATTGGAGACGTGGCAGCCATGCCACTGATCTCTCGCCTGCGTGTCCTATAACTTGCATACGACTCATGCATGATCGCCATGTGTCCAACAGTTACAGGTCACGTCCAGTAACTGCTCACAACCTTGCGTATGTTAAATCCTGCGTGATTTTCAACTAAGCACAGGCTGTGAAGACAGTTATCTTTTCAGTTTTATTTTCGACTCTATAAATAGAGTTCTTTTTTTCATTCATTGTACAGATACATAGTTATCTACTGTCAAAATTTTGAGAGCTTTTCTTCTTCGCATAGTCCAAGGGATAAAGTGATCGTCTTCTAGATCAGATTCCCACAGTTGTAATTTTCCCAGAAACACAACAAATAAAAAGAATTTCTTTATGGAAAACAAATTGGCGACTCTGCTGGGGAAAACCATCTCCTCTTCTGAGATGGCAACAACTCAATGCGACACTTCGTCAATCGGCTCGACGAAGAAGGTGATGACGATCAAACTCGATCAACTCGCCTATGAAGAAATGCAGCGGGCTAAGGGTGGCAAGCCCACTCCAGCCTCCATTACCACTGCCAAATCGAAGGGACACTCTGTCTATGTCCCTAAGAATCAGTTGGTAGTCAATAGTGAAGTCTCTGCCACAGTGTCTAATCCTAACACTGGCAAGAACTCTACTGCAAGCACGCACACTCTTGTGCGCTCGAAGATGACAGCATTCAAAAGTCATGCTGACAGCACTGGTTCTTTAACCAAGTCTGTTCCAGTGTGCAATCTCACACCCAAAAGTCACGCTTACAGTACTGGCTCCTTAGCCAAATCTGTTCCAGCGTGTCTCTCTAAAACCAAAAATCACGTTGACAGTACTGGCTCCTTAGTCAAATCTGTTCCAGCGTGTAATTCTAAAATCAAAAGTCACGCTGACAGTACTGGGTATTTAGCCAAATCTGTTCCAGTGTGCAAATTCAATTCTAAAAGTCACGCTGACAGTACTGGCTCTTTAGCCAAATCTGTTCCAACGTGCAAATTCAATTCTAAAAGTCACGCTGACAGTACTGGCTCTTTAGCCAAGTCTGTTTCAGCGTGTATTTCCAAAATCAAAAGTCACGCTGATAGTACTGGCTCCTTAGCCAAATCTATTCCAGCGTGTAATCTTAAATCCAAAAGTCACGCTAACAGCTCTGGTTATTTAACCAAGTCTGTTTCAGCGTGTATTTCATCCAAGAAGAATGGCTCTTTAGCTATCTCTTCTTCTTTACCAAGTTCTCCTAGAACTGGGGGTGGTCTTCCACACAAAGTCCCTTCGAAAAGGAATAACTCTTTAGTTGTTTCTTCTGCTCCTGTAGTTTTTACTTCAGGAACAGCTTTGACTGACACTTTTGTTAGTCAAAGAAAAGGAGATGGTCTTTTGACTACTCTTCCTTCTGGACATTCTATGTCTCAAAACTTGAATGAGTCTAAGAAGAAACATTCCTTAATGTCTTCTTCTATGACTTCTTCAAATTGGGCACAGAATTTGTCCATAAAAGAGGGTATGTTACCAACTCCTAATCAAAGGGATGGTTCAACTCTTCCTTCTCTGCAAATATCCAGATCAATGGAAGGAAAACTCCATGTTTCCAAAACTAATGTGTTACCTACAACTGATCTAAGAACAAAACTGAACACTTCTGGTGTTAAGAAACTATACCAGTTAGAAACAAGGATAAGAGATCCAGATGCAGAGTATGCAAGAAACTATGTGGCTCATATTAATCACTCTCTATATAATCAAGAGCCATCAAGACCCAAGAACAGGAAATATACTCCTCAATCTTTACAAACAGATTTACGAGAACATCTTCAACAGAAGAGAAGGAGTAATTCTATGACAAAAGATCATGCTGAATGTGACTTCTATCCAAGAGTCATAATTCAGTGTAGATGTCAATCAATGGTTCAAAACCATGGTGATCATGAATGTGACTTCCAGCCGAGAATCACAATGCAATGCAGATGTCAAACTAAACGACAATCTGTCTTTAATCGGATTCAGTGTGAACCTATGCCTGATGAAGATGAGCCTTTGTTTGCTTCTGTCAACATGACCTCTCGGGATACTGGGGGTCGAAATGATAGTCCAGATGGAGTATATAGAGGTACCAGATCAAGAGTCCTGGCCTCTAGTCAAAGAAATTTGATCTCTGTAGATGATTCTGAATTCCCACCTCTTCCTACTTGAGCCTGTTCCTTCCAAGCCTACAGCTCTTGAGAAAGGCAAGCAACAGGCTCGGTTTGATAAACCAATCAAGAAGTCCTCTCCTCTTGGACTTCAGAAGCCTTATAATTTTGACATTCTAGCTCAACTTGCTAATACTTCAGCTAGAATGTCCCTCTTCGAACTTTTACGTCTTTTCAAAGAGACTCGGGAGACGTTAAGTGAAGCACTTCTTCAAGCTGACTCTTGTCTTGCTCAATTAAAGAAGCCAGATACAGAACCTGCCACTTGCTTACATTGCAACAGTATATTGGAGATTATCCCAAATATCACCTTTACACAAGACGACATGCTACTGGAGGATAATCGACATGATCGGCCTCTCTACTACACTGGTTATATCGATACGATGAAGATAGATCGTATCCTCATCGACCCAGGGTCTGCTATAAGCATAATGCCAAAGAATCTATTGGATGAACTAAAAATCCCTCTTCACAAGCTCTCCAAGACAGTTACTACTATCCTGGGATTCAATCAAAGCCGAAGCGAGCCTTTGGGAAAGATTCATCTGAAGCTTCAGATAGGTGATTTCAGATCTAAAGTCACTTTCTATGTGATTGAGATCGTGGGATCCTATAATCTTCTTCTGGGGAGGCCCTTTCTTCATGAAAATAATGTGGTGCCCTCTACTCTTCATCAGTGCTTTAAATACATTGACAGCAATGGAAGAGTACAAAAAGAAGTTGCTGATATAAATCCCTTCCATGGGGTTGAAGCTTATTTCAATGATTCCCGGATGTACAAAGAAGAGTATACAAGGATCATACAAGCCATGGAGAAAGAGGATTCACAAAGTGAGTCCTTAATAATCCCTGTTAAAGGTCGAGCTACTCAGCAACAATCTTCCAAACTCTCTGGAGAAGGTTCTTTAATCATTCAAGTGAGTGGACGGATCTCTCCACTATCTCAGTCATCTACTCAAGATACTCTGATCATTCCTGTTGGAGGACGGACTACTCTTCCATCTCAAGTTTCAAGGGAGCTCACCTCTTCTGAGCCATTTGTTATCGATCTTAATCGAAACAAAGTTTCTTCTTCTCCCCCTTTAGTCATTGACTTGGCTAAAATCTCTAAGGCTCATCCTTCTCCCAATGTAAATATTGCTGCTTTTACATTCAATGAAAAGTCTCCATCTCTGCAGTACGCTGATATGTGTAATTATGTTCATAGTTATTTACATTTGTTAGATGACTTGAACACAATAACCATTGGAGTTGTACAGACTGTTCATACAGATGTATCCCTAGAACCTGTACAATCTTCATACTTCCTAGTTCCCAGCAGAAAGCCAGGAGACATTCCAATATTCTTCTACAAAGGGCCCCAAAGTCCTTCTGATTTAGAAGATGATGACAGAAATGATGATACTGGAAGATTACAACTACGTCGCTATAGTCAGCAATCTAAAGACATCATCAAAAATATGAGCTATGACTTCAGGACTGGCCTCAATGATGGAAAGGGAAGAAAAATGCATGTTCGTATTCCTTCTCTGAAATATGGGAGGACGAAATGCGGATTGGGCTATATTGCTCCTACTTCTTTTATCAATATTTTCTATGAAGATCCTGAATCTGACGAAGATAAGAGATCTGATTCTTCTAGTACCACTTCTTGGGATTCCGATACGAGTATCGGTGACTTCTACTGCAACATTCTCTCTTCCAATATGGTTTCTATTGACCGTTCTGAAGAAAGTGATGAAGACGAAGAAGAATTTGAAATTTCACCTGAATCAGAACAATGGGCCCAAAGGTTAGATAATCAATGGGAGTTCCGTTTCGAGCAAAAAGAACCTCCGACTGAAGATAAGCTTGTTCAAATAGATGTTGGTGAAGAGGGATCCCCCAAACCGATATTCATCAGTGAAAGTCTTTCAGAAACTGATAAGCAAGACATGATCAAACTCATTCGTGATTATATCAACGTCTTTGCTTGGAGTTATGAAGATATGCCAGGACTTGATCCACAAATCGCAACTCACAAGCTCAATATCTTGCCGAATGCCAAACCGGTCAAACAACAACAGCGACGATTTCGTCCAGACATTATGGATGCAATTGAAGCTGAAGTTAATAAACTCATGGCCTCCGGGTTTATTAGAGAGGAACAACATCCCGATTGGATGGCTAACATAGTTCCTGTCCTTAAAAAGACTGGCAAGATCAGAGTATGCATAGATTTCCGCAATCTCAATGCCTGTCATGTCCTAAAGACGAATTCCCTCTACCAATCACTGATGTCATGATCGATAATACCTGTGGATTTGAACGGATGTCATTCATGGACGGGTATTCTGGGTACAGTCAGATTAAAATGTTTCCAGACGACGAGAAGCACACTTCTTTCAGAACGCCGATTGGTACATACTGTTATACAGTTATGCCATTTGGTCTCAAGAATGTAGGAGCAACTTATCAACGAGCTATAAGCACTATATTCCGTGAATATCTGCAGAAAACAGTCGAATGCTACGTTGATGATATTGCAGTTAAAAGTCGACAAAAGGAGGATCACATCCAAGATTTGAAGACTATTTTTGATCTAATGCGTAAGCATCAATTAAAGATGAACCCTACTAAGTCCTTCTTAGGCGTCTCTAGTGGTAAATTTCTCGGCTTCGTTATTACCGCTAAAGGTATACACGTGGATCCCGAGAAGATCAAAGCCATCCAAGAGATGCGTCCTCCACGCACCTTAAAAGAGCTACGAGGATTTCAAGGAAGAATCGCTTATATCAGGAGATTCATCTCTAATTTATCAGGACGCTACAGACCATTCAACAAACTTATGAAAAAAGGTGTCTCTTTTGTCTGGAATGATGAATGTCAGAAAGCATTCGATGATATAAAACAATATCTGATGAGCCCACCAGTATTGGTACCTCCCATAGTCATTCATTGGGTGCATTACTTGCTCAAAAGAATCAAAATGGTCATGAACAAGCCATCTATTATCTCAGTCGTACTATGACCGGAGCTGAACCTCGATATTCACCGGTCAAAAAAGAATGTCTAGCCTTGATGTTCGCTGTCCAAAAGACACGACATTATATCATGGGCCAGACTATTCATGTCATCTCCAGGATCAATCCTATACGGATCATGATGAAGAAACCCAGTGTTTTGAATTCTCGATTGGCTAATTGGGGAATTCTACTTGCTCAGTATGACATGCATTATATTCCTCAGAAATTAGTCAAAGGATAAGCTTTAGCTGATTTTCTGGCTGCTCACTCAATTCCAGAAAATTCAAAACTCTATGATGAAATCCCAGATGAAGTCCTAGATTCGAATCAAATTGCTGAAGAAGATCCTACTTGGCATCTATTCTTTGATGGAGCTTCAAGAATTGGTCCTAATGGTGATATTGTCGCTGGAGTTGGAATCGTTCTTGTATCGCCAGAAGGTCTTGCTATCCAAAGAGCCTATTTTCTTGATCAGCCATGTTCAAACAACGTAGCTGAATACAATGCATTGCTTATTGGTCTTCAACTCTCTAAACATCTGAATATTCAATATTTGGAGGCGTACGGAGACTCTAAACTCATTGTCAATCAGATAAGGGGTACTTATGAAGTTCGCCATCAAGATTTGGTTCCTTATCATAGATCGGCTATATCTATGGCTTCTTCGTTCAAAGAATTCTTCATTGAACATGTGTGAGACTCATCTCACAGTATCGGTATTTATATACGGATACGTATTTTGCAGCGTATTTCATATTTTCATGGTTTTCGGAATACTTTAAATTTTTCCCAAAACTATAGTTTTTCTTCTTGATCGGCATACCGCCGGTATACCGGAGTATACCGACGGCATACCGCCCGGACATGTTTTCTACACTTTAGATATTTTCGGTTTTTGATATTTTCATGAATAGTGTTTCGGATATTTTCGTAAATAGTGTTTAGATATTTTCGTGAATAGTGCTTGGATATTTTCGTGAATAGTGTAGATGCACTCTATTATCCAATGGACAATTGGTTTTGTTTGAATGGTCATGATTGACCAAGATTTTCACACGGATCATGATCCAACGGCTAAGATTAATTCCCCCCTTATATATAAACCACTTCACTTTCTCTCTCCTCTCTCTTTTCATTCTCTTCACACTCTCTTCATTCCTTCTTTCTTTCTCTTCCCTTGGAGCTTGCTAAGAGCTTGACCTCGAGGTCTAGAGTGTGGTTTCGTGCCCTCTTGGTGGTGGAGTAGAAGATTAGGCTTGGAGCTTAACCTAGGCAAGTACATCTTGCCAAATTCTTGAACAATAGTAATCTATTGTCATTTTTGTTTTTCTTGGTATTAAATGCTTAGAATTTTCCTAAACTCATTTTGTTAAATGTGTTTTCCTGATGATTCTCGTATATGTGCATGTTTCCAAAAATTCATTTAAACAAGATTTGATTTTCTGTTAAAATCCAATAGTGACTTAGTAGAAAAACTTGGTATCAAGAGTGATACTAGTATTACCATCATGGATCTTGGTCACATATACATGTATGAGGTCCTTACCTAGCTAATATACATGGATTTTGAGTTTGGTGGCAATCGGGACTCGTTTCGGTGTTCCGAGAACCCCTGTTTTGGAGTATTTTGAGATATTGATCTATCAAATCTTTGAATTTGTGAAATCTAATAGTTCCATGTTGTAGAAAATTCAATTCTATGCAATTTTGACTTTTGAAAGTCCGAATTTCGATTTAAAATGAAGATTTTATGGCCGAAACAAGTTTTGGCAATTTCCTGAATTTCGTTGCTGTTTGAAAAACCGGTATACCGCCGGTATGCCGCAGTATACCGCCGGTATGCCGTTTTTGGCACCAGAAACTTACTGTCTTTAGTCCGGTATACCGCCGGTATGCCGCAGTATACCGCCGGTATGCCGTTTTATGCTGTTTTTGTCCGGTTTTGCCCGTTTTGGCCCGTTTTTGTCCGTTTTTGATATTTTCTTCGACTATAATGATTTCTTAACATGATAACATGATCTTGCTCAGTTAGATAATGATTGTACAACCTATATAGACTTGATACTAGCACATGTTCAACCATTTTATGAAATGTACTTAGCCTTGATTATTCTTCTCCACCTACCATGATATGTCTTTGGATAGATTCTTTCTTACAAGCTATGATAATTGTTGCCATGCCTTCTTGCTTACTTGATAGTGATCCGTCGTGGTGCACTCTTGAACATATCTCTTCTTGATTACATGATAGTGGCCTGTTATGGCGCACTCTTGATTCTAGTACATGTCTAGCTCCTTGATAGTGGCTCGTAGTAGCGCACTCTTGTCTTGATATTGTCATGTCTTGTTGTGGCTTGTTGTAGTGCACAATCTTGCTTATCTTGTCCAGTCTTGCATGTCTCATGTCTAGGATGGATTCTGCGGATTGCCACACCTAGAATCCAACAAGAAAAATGTTAAGGACTAAACTACTAGCTTGATTACCTAGATCATTGGAGACTTTCCCGGTTACCTGCTATCCCTTTTGATCTTGGCCCTATATATATATATATACTTGGGATTTGGAGCTATCTGTCATGATGAGCACTCTTCCAGCACACCGTCGAGTGGGACACCTCTTTAGGACACATGTATCTTACTGCAGTGTGTCTGCTATACTTCTTTTCTTTTTGCCCGGATCATTCAGGTAGTAGCAGGCGGGTAACTGGACTTGGATTTCTCAAACTTGCATGTGTTAGTAACTAGGAATGTGACAACCCTAGTTAGCTAAAGTATCAAGCCGTACTCATTGCTTGGCCGTGATTGATGGATGGAGTCCATTCTTGTCTAGTCTAGTCTTGCTTCAGTTTATCTTATTGTAGTACTTAGCCTCCTGTCTTTTCTTACATGCTATTCTTCCTACTACATGCTCGGCTTTACCATATGCTCACATGTCCAGTGTATTTACTTGCTATCCTACTTGCATGTTACAGTTTCCTTCGTAAACACTGTGGTACCAATTTAATATTCTAGTCTCGTTTACTGCTTATCTTAGAAATGTTATGAATTGCATGCTGGTTTTAGTTCATAAGTTTGGCTTCCTTTGTGGTACTTGCTATTGGGGTTCTGACCCCACTAGTTTTGCATTGACCAGATCTAGTTGAGGAGCCCGAGGATCTTCCGGACCTTCCTCTCGATGGTGACCACCCGGAGCACCAGGGGACTTGAGTGGGTGTTCTTTCTCTTACCCACTCTCTTCTGTACATATTCTTTTGAGGCGTTTAGCCACCGAGCACGTGTTTAGCTCGTGTTTTGGACTTGACATTTGGCCTACGGGCTTAGACATGATGTTATATTTCTAGACTGCAGCTAGAGCTGATCATGTATTACTTAGTCTTGCTAGTTCTTCATTTTGTATTACTAGCTTCATGATCATCTATATACAGTATTATAGTTTGGGACGCTTTACTGTCTTATATGCATGATGATCATATTCTTGTACTTTACTTCTTGTCTGAGACTGAGATATCTAGGATTATGTGACCTAGGATTGACTGTTGGTTTGTAGTAGTAACCCCCATCTATACAGCTTATACGTTGTTTCGGAGTACCGAAGTACTTTGGTATACGTAGCTGGCCTTGTCCGTCCCAACTTGCCAGTATTCTGGTTCTGGGGCGTGACATAGGTTTTAGTGGTGGCCCATGCAGGTCTGATTTATCAGATATGTGGGAGTTGCTGGTAGTTATCTCAGTCATAAATTCTTCTCTATTGATATCCTCGATATTACTCTTTACCTCTGATTTTTGTCCTGATATCTGCTTTGATCGTTGATCTTTCCTGTTCCCTCGACCTAATCCTTGTGTCCTTAAACTTTCAGGGGCACCGTTCCTGGTTCTTCTGATCGGCCTGTTCGGGCTTTGCCGATGGCAGATCAGTATCCCTTAGTTTCGCCAGTTCAGGAGGAGCATCCTCAGCATTCGGGAGCAGAGTCTAGAGTGGACCGAAGGGCAGAGTCGCCAGTTCCTCCTGTTCAGCCAGCAGTACCAGTTCAGCCAGAGCAGCCAGAGGGTGTTGTTCATGCACTGGTGGATGTTCTGAGAGATTTCATGGCATCGTACCAGCGTCAGAGTGATATTCTCACCCATTCTGTCCAGACGGCTTTGGACAGAGGTGGTGCTCAGGTCTACAATTCTGCGAGCAGCTTCAGGCGTCTTCATCCCCCGTACTTCTATGGTACAGAGGATGCTATTGCGTCTGATGCATGGCTTCAGGATACTGAGGCCATTATGGAGGCGGCAGGGATTCCGGCTAGGGAGCGTGTGGCAGTTGTCAGGTTGCAGCTCTTGGATTTGGCCCGCGACTGGTGGGCGGCTCAGGAGGTGTCTCTTAGGGCACCAGTAGCCTGGGCCAATTTTAGCGAGAGGTTTCAGACTCGCTATTTTGATGCGGTGTCGCGTTATGATCTGCAGCAGAGGTTCATTGGCTTGCGGCAGATGAGCAGGACCGTCGACGGCTATGCGTCAGAGTTTAGCCGGCTCAGTCGGTTTGCCCCTTGTTTAGTGGCGACCGAGTTGGACCTGGCGAGGAGGTTCTAGCAGGGGCTTCATCTGGAGATCATACTGGCAGTTGAGCAGCATGAGTTCCAGACTTTTGATGCAGTGATGAGGGCAGCGAGGAGGCATGAGTACACCTCGCAGAGGATCGTTGATAGAGTCGGAGGTCAGAAGAGGCCTCACATTCAGAGGGGATCTTCTTCCCAGTCGTCAGCACCAGCTCCAGCAGTCCGAGCCTTGACGATTGGATCTCCGAGGGGACCGGTTCCGGCGGCTTCCTTTCAGCAGTCGTCTCAGCCGCGTCCTCAGCAGCAGAGGCAGTCTTCTTCAGTTGCTTGTTCCCATTGCGGGAAGGGAGGACATGTCTTATCAGAGTGCCGTAGGGCACAGGGCTTGTGCCTAGCTTGTGGAGCACCGGACCACAGGATAGGGGCTTGTCCCAGGAGGAGTTCGGCTGGATCAGCATCCTTCCAGCCAGCAGTTCAGCAGTTTAGAGCACCAGCGCCGGTTCAGCAGCAGCAGGCCCAGAGGCCATTACCGACGCAGTCTCAGCAGTTCCAGCAGAGGCCTCAGCAGTATGCTCAGGCTCAGGCTCAGAGGCAGAGGGGTCCAGCGACCAGAGTTCAGGGTCAGGCTTTCACGCTTTCTATGGAGGAGGCGCTAGCAGCAGGGGAGGTGGTCGCAGGTACCATTCTTGTTCACTCTCATTCAGCTTCAGCTTTATTTGATTCTGGTGCTTCGCATTCGTTTATATCTGCACGATTTGCGACACATATTGGTGTAGAGCCAGAATCTTTACCTGTAAGGATGAATATACTTACTGGTAACGGTCTAGTAGGAGTAGACCGAGTCTATGCCTCGTGTAGAGTCATAGTATGTGGGAGAGAGTTTTCCGCTAGGCTGATAGAGTTTCCTATGGGCGATTATGATGTCGTCCTAGGTATGGATTGGTTGAGTGCTCGACACGCTTCGATAGATTGCCATGCCGGCAAGGTTATCTTTCGTGTTCCGAATGAGGAGGAGTTCTCATTCTCTAGAGGCGAGGTGGAGTCTTCACCAGCGGTCATGTGGATGGCAGTAGTCGAGGAGGTTCAGTTGCCCAGAGTAGTTTGCGAGTTTTCAGATGTGTTTCCCGAGGAGCTTCCGGGTATGCCTCCAGTTCGGGAGATTGAGTATTATATTGATTTGGTTCCGGGAGCAGAGCCAGTGTCAGCGAGAGTCTACAGGATGTCTCCTTCAGAGTTGTTGGTGTTGTATCAGTCTATTGAGGAGCTTAGGACCAAGGGATTCATTCGTCCTAGTGGATCGCCTTGGGGAGCTCCAGCCCTTCTTGTGAAGAAGAAGGATGGTTCATCGCGTATGGTCATTGACTATCGTCAGCTTAACGCGGTGACCGTAAAGAACAAGTATCCCTTGCCCAGGATAGATGACTTGTTCGACCAGCTTAGTGGAGCGGCTGTGTTTTTGAAGATCGATTTGCGGTCTGGGTACCATCAGATCAGAGTCAGAGAGCAGGATATACCTAAGACGGCGTTTAGATCTCGATATGGCCATTGGGAGTTCCTTATTATGCCTTTCGGAGCGACCAATGCGCCAGCGATCTTCATGGATCTCATGAATCGCATCTTCATGCCCTACTTAGACCAGTTTGTGATAGTGTTTATTGATGATATCTTGGTCTATAGTCGGACTGAGGCAGAGCACGAGCATCATCTTCGCGTGGTTCTTCAGATTCTTCGGGACCATCAGCTTTACGCGAAGTTCAGCAAGTGCGATTTTTGGCTCGATCGAGTCTCTTTCTTGGGTCACATTATTGCCGGAGGTGGTGTTGAGGTGGACCCCAAGAAGGTTGAGGCTATCGAGAGTTGGCCAGTACCTCGTACAGCTTCAGATGTACGCAGCTTTCTGGGATTAGCAGGCTACTACAGACGATTTGTGGCAGACTTTGCTAGGATCTCCGCACCCTTGACACGGCTGACGTGTAAGGATGTGTGCTTTGAGTGGTCAGATGCTTGTCAGGTTTCTTTTGAGAAACTCAAGCAGAGTTTGATTTCAGCTCCTATTCTGACATTACCCGTCGGACCAGGTGGGTTCACGGTGTATTGTGATGCGTCAGGCCGGGGACTTGGTTGTGTTCTTATGCAGTACGGTCGAGTGATAGCTTATGCGTCTCGGCAGCTTCGGGACCATGAGAAGATCTATCTGACGCACGATCTTGAGTTGGCCGCAGTTGTGTTTGCCCTCAAGCTCTGGAGGCATTATCTGTATGGTGATCGAGTGGAGATTTTCACTGACCATAAGAGCTTGAGGTATGTGTTCACCCAGAGGGATCTGAACATGCGGCAGAGGGGTGGCTTGAGTTACTGAAGGATTATGATGTTGATCTTCAGTATCATCCCGGGAAGGCAAACGTCGTTGCAGACGCTTTGAGCAGGAGACCCGGGGTCTATTTCTTGACGGAGCAGCGTCACATTCTGGAGGATCTTCAGGAGATGGGCATTGAGGTAGTGCTACCTGGCGAGGCAGCTATGATGGCAGGCTTGCAGGTTCAGTCTACCATTGTGGATAGGATCAGAGCAGCTCAGTCAGGGGATGCCAGGCTTCAGCAGCTCAGAGCAGAGTGTGTGGCAGGGCGCAGAGCAGAGTTGTGCATCCATGAGGATGGGACACTCCGATTTGGGAGTCGTCTTTGTGTGCCGAGTGGAGATATTCGACAGGAGATTATGTCGGAGGCCCACAGTTCTCAGTACTCTGTTCATCCTGGAGGGACGAAGATGTACCGAGATATTCGTCAGTATTTCTGGTGGAATGGTATGAAGAGGGAGATAGCTCGGTTTGTCTCTCGATGCTTAGTTTGCCAGCAGGTCAAGGCTGAGCACCAGAGACCGGCCGGACTTCTTCAGTCTTTACCGATTCCGGAGTGGAAGTGGGACCATATTACCATGGACTTCGTGACTGGTCTTCCTAGAACCCCGACTGGTAGAGATGCCATTTGGGTTATAGTGGATCGACTCACGAAGGTTGCCCACTTCCTACCTTTCAGGGTTGGTCAGTCTACAGAGCAGTTGGCCGACTTGTACATGAGGCAGATTGTCAGATTGCATGGGGTGCCAGTTAGCATAGTCTCAGATCGGGATTCCAGATTCACTTCTCATTTCTGGCAGAGTCTTCAGCAGAGTCTGGGTACCCGTTTGAGTTTCAGTTCAGCATACCATCCTCAGACAGATGGTCAGTCGGAGCGTACGATCCAGACCTTGGAGGATATGCTTCGATCATGCATTCTTGACTTCAGTGGTTCTTGGGAGGATCACTTGCATTTGGTGGAGTTCTCTTACAACAATAGCTTCCAGGCGAGCATTCAGATGGCTCCTTTCGAGGCTTTGTATGGTAGGAGATGTAGGTCACCCCTAGCTTGGGATGACATTGGAGAGAGGCAGCTGCTTGGTCCAGAGATGATTGCTCAGTCAGTTGGAGTAGTCAGGCAGGTCAGAGAGCATCTCAGAGTAGCTCAGGATCGACAGCGTCATTGGGCAGATCAGCATCGACGCCATCTTGAGTTCTCTGTCGGCGATCACGTATTTCTTCGGATTTCGCCTACCCGTGGTGTCATCAGGTTTGGCGTACGGGGAAAGCTTAGCCCTAGATTTATTGGGCCGTTCGATATTCTCGAGCGAGTAGGGGATGTATCTTATCGCCTTGCTCTTCCATCGTCGTTGCGTGAGGTACATGACGTGTTTCACGTATCTCAGCTACGTCGATATGTTCCGGATCCGAGCCATATCCTAGATCATTCCGAGCTGGTCGTTGGTACCGACCTATCGTATGAGGAGAGGCCCATATCCATTTTGGACCGGAGGGAGAAGATTCTCAAGAACCGGACTATCCGATTAGTTCGTGTTTCCTGGGATCATCACTCACCGGACGAGTCGACTTGGGAGCGCGAGGATGATATCCGAGCTCGTTACCCGTATCTGTTTGGCTCGTGAGGTATACTTATTTCGTATATCTATGTTCTACCTTTTTAGTATGATAGTAGGAATACATGATGTTATTGCTTACATATGTTTAAATTGCTTTCACATTCTTGTACATTACTCTAGCTGGATTTCATGTTTTATGAGTTTTTCTATCTTGATCCTGATAGCATGTTTTCTTGGATTTCTTGCTTGCTTTTGATTACCTTTAGGAAATTCCGAGGACGGAATTTTTCTAAGGAGGGGAGAGTTGTGAGACTCGTCTCACAGTATCGGTATTTATATACGGATACGTATTTTGCAGCGTATTTCATATTTTCATGGTTTCCGGAATACTTTAAATTTTTCCCAAAACTATAGTTTTTCTTCTTGATCGGCATACCGCCCGGACATGTTTTCTACACTTTAGATATTTTCGGTTTTTGATATTTTCATGAATAGTGTTTCGGATATTTTCGTGAATAGTATTTAGATATTTTCGTGAATAGTGCTTGGATATTTTCGTGAATAGTGTAGATGCACTCTATTATCCAATGGACAATTGGTTTTGTTTGAATGGTCATGATTGACCTAGATTTTCACACGGATCATGATCCAACGGCTAAGATTAATTCTCCCATTATATATAAACCACTTCACTTTCTCTCTCCTCTCTCTTTTCATTCTCTTCACACTCTCTTCATTCCTGCTTCCTTTCTCTTCCCTTGGAGCTTGCCAAGAGCTTGACCTCGAGGTCTAGAGTGTGGTTTCGTGCCCCTCTTGGTGGTGGAGTAGAAGATTAGGCTTGGAGCTTAACCTAGGCAAGTACATCTTGCCAAATTCTTGAACAATAGTAATCTATTGTCATTTTTGTTTTTCTTGGTATTAAATGCTTAGAATTTTCCTAAACTCATTTTGTTAAATGTGTTTTCCTGATGATTCTCGTATATGTGCATGTTTCCAAAAATTCATTTAAACAAGATTTGATTTTCTGTTAAAATCCAATAGTGACTTAGTAGAAAAACTTGGTATCAAGAGTGATACTAGTATTACCATCATGGATCTTGGTCACATATACATGTATGATGTCCTTACCTAGCTAGTATACATGGATTTTGAGTTTGGTGGCAATCGGGACTCGTTTCAGTGTTCCGAGAACCCCTGTTTTGGAGTATTTTGAGATATTGATCTATCAAATCTTTGAATTTGTGAAATCTAATAGTTCCATGTTGTAGGAAATTCAATTCTATGCAATTTTGACTTTTGAAAGTCCGAAATTCGATTTAAAATGAAGATTTTATGGCCGAAACAAGTTTTGGCAATTTCCTGAATTTCGTTGCTGTTTGAAAAACCGGTATACCGCCGGTATGCCGCAGTATACCGCCGGTATGCCATTTTTGGCACCAGAAACTTACTGTCTTTAGTTCGGTATACCGCCGGTATGCCGCAGTATACTGCCGGTATGCCGTTTTATGCTGTTTTTGTCCGGTTTTGCCCGTTTTGGCCCGTTTTTGTCCGTTTTTGATATTTTCTTCGACTGTAATGATTTCTTAACATGATAACATGATCTTGCTCAGTTAGATAATGATTGTACAACCTATATAGACTTGATACTAGCACATGTTCAACCATTTTATGAAATGTACTTAGCCTTGATTATTCTTCTCCACCTACCATGATATGTCTTTGGATAGATTCTTTCTTACAAGCTATGATAATTGTTGCCATGCCTTCTTGCTTACTTGATAGTGATCCGTCATGGTGCACTCTTGAACATATCTCTTCTTGATTACATGATAGTGGCCTGTTATGGCGCACTCTTGATTCTAGTACATGTCTAGCTCCTTGATAGTGGCTCGTAGTAGCGCACTCTTGTCTTGATATTGTCATATCTTGTTGTGGCTTGTTGTAGTGCACAATCTTGCTTATCTTGTCCAGTCTTGCATGTCTCATGTCTAGGATGGATTCTGCGGATTGCCATACCTAGAATCCAACAAGAAAAATGTTAAGGACTAAACTACTAGCTTGATTACCTAGATTATTGGAGACTTTCCCGGTTACCTGCTATCCCTTTTGATCTTGGCCCTATATATATAGATATACTTGGGATTTGGAGCTATCTGTCATGATGAGCACTCTTCCAGCACACCGTCGAGTGGGGCACCTCTTTAGGACACATGTATCTTACTGCAGTGTGTCTGCTATACTTCTTTTCTTTTTGCCCGGATCATTCAGGTAGTAGCAGGCGGGTAACTGGACTTGGATTTCTCAAACTTGCATGTGTTAGTAACTAGGAATGTGACAACCCTAGTTAGCTAAAGTATCAAGCCGTACTCATTGCTTGGCCGTGATTGATGGATGGAGTCCATTCTTGTCTAGTCTAGTCTTGCTTCAGTTTATCTTATTGTAGTACTTAGCCTCCTGTCTTTTCTTACATGCTATTCTTCCTACTACATGCTCGGCTTTACCATATGCTCACATGTCCAGTGTATTTACTTGCTATCCTACTTGCATGTTACAGTTTCCTTCGTAAACACTGTGGTACCAATTTAATATTCTAGTCTCGTTTACTGCTTATCTTAGAAATGTTATGAATTGCATGCTGGTTTTAGTTCATAAGTTTGGCTTCCTTTGTGGTACTTGCTATTGGGGTTCTGACCCCACTGGTTTTGCATTGACCAGATCTAGTTGAGGAGCCCGAGGATCTTCCGGACCTTCCTCTCGATGGTGACCACCCGGAGCACCAGGGGACTTGAGTGGGTGTTCTTTCTCTTACCCACTCTCTTCTGTACATATTATTTTGAGGCGTTTAGCCACCGAGCACGTGTTTAGCTCGTGTTTTGGACTTGACATTTGGCCTACGGGCTTAGACATGATGTTATATTTCTAGACTGCAGCTAGAGCTGATCATGTATTACTTAGTCTTGCTAGTTCTTCATTTTGTATTATTAGCTTCATGATCATCTATATATTATAGTTTGGGACGCTTTACTGTCTTATATGCATGATGATCATATTCTTGTACTTTACTTCTTGTCTGAGACTGAGATATCTAGGATTATGTGACCTAGGATTGACTGTTGGTTTGTAGTAGTAACCCCCATCTATACAGCTTATACGTTGTTTCGGAGTACCGGAGTACTTTGGTATACGTAGCTGGCCTTGTCCGTCCCAACTTGCCAGTATTCTGGTTCTGAGGCGTGACAACATGTTAGGCGAGCATGTAACACAGAAGCTGATGCTCTTGCCAATCTTGCGGCGGTGTTGGCTATTCCAATCAGACGTCAACAAATGATTGTTGTTCGCAATCGAGAATTATTTCATCTTGAAAACAATCTGACCCTAGGACTTCCAGTTGACATTGAAGAATCAACATCTCATGATGTCAATACAACAAGAGGATTTGGATTCAGTTGTAAATCGATGTCATCTTCTTCTGATTCCAGTATGGAATTCATCTTCAGTAACTCGGCCGAGAATCAGAATACGGATAAAGATTGGAGACTTCCTTTCTTAGATTTCGTATTGTACGATATTCTTCCAGATGATCCGAGTGAGGCAGCATCTATCAGACGACGATCACTCAGATTCTATTACAATCATACAACAAAGACCTTATATCGTCGAGCTTATGATGGTTTACTTCTTCGATGTGTTGCCGGTGACGAGGCTCAACAAATCATTCGCGAAGCACATGATGAAATTTGTGGAGCACATCAGCCTGGACCAAAACTTCAAGATTATATTCGACGTATGGGTTATTATTGGCCCACTATGGTATCAGACGCCATCGAATATGCAAAGAAGTATAAAGCTTGTCAAATCTATGCAGATTTTATTCATCAACCCTCGGAGTTTCTACATCCAACGGCAGCGTCATGGACCTTCGAAGCTTGGGGCATGGACATTATCGGCCCGATCAATCCGCCGTCATCCAAGGGTCATCGGTTTATTCTTGCAATAACCGATTACTTCTCCAAATGGGCCGAAGCCATTCCTTTATCTGAAGTTAAGACGTCCAATGTCATCAGCTTTATTAAGCATCATGTCATCTACAGATTTGGTGTTCCTCGACGCATTATTCATGATAACGGACCACAGTTCGTCAGTCAGAAGTTTACTCGATTCTGTGATGATCACCGTGTAGAAGCATGGAATTTCACAAACCAGAAAGACCATGCGCCAGACATTACATGCGCCAGAACTCAAACAGCAAAGCCAATAGCCAATAGACATTTGACAAAGGACTTTATACAAAAGTCTATTATATGTCTCAAAAAAGGTTGTACAAAGGAGAATTTCTACAAAGGAAAGATCCTAAGTCTACAGCCAGCGGCCACCATGTGTCTTCAGATAGGCACAGCAGTCACCATGCGCCTCCAGATAGGCGCAGCAGTCACCATGCGCCACCAGTGAGGCGCAGCAGATGTCATGCGCCTCCATCCAGGCGCATCCCACCATCTCTTTAGCAGCTCAGTTATGTGCATCCAGCTCAGTTATGTGCATTCCTTCAGCAGCCCAGTTATGTGCCACTCTTCCAACCAGGCTCACCTAGCCGAGCAGGAGTGTGCCGCTCTTCCAGCCAGGCTCACCTGATAAATGTTTCGATACACAAAGCATTTAACCCTCTGGCTGGAACCAAGGAAGAGAAGAGCACCGCAAATCTGTGGCCAGGGGAGGCTTCGAAAGGGCCTCCAAAGACCAAGGAAGACCGTGATCGAAATACGGCTAAAGGAGCAGCTTTCAGAGTGGGCGACACCCACTTTGAAGGAAGAGAGAGCCTAGCACCGCCATTCCGATCTACGGCTCTTCCGGAACAACGGAGACGAGGCCCGAGCATCCCTATCTTTGGATGTAACAGGCACCTTTCGCCCGCCTCGGAAGCCCTCGACTCCGTCTTTTGGATGTAACAGTAACCTTCAAGAGCATCAACGATGACATGGCGTCTCATCTTCACCCTCGGGAGCACCTCGTCAACAGAATGCACCCGAGAACCCGAGTTCATATTAGAAAGACGTGAGGGAATGAGAGGCCAACCTTCTCTCCATACCACTATTTATAGGCCGGGCAGATCAAACCCATGCACCAAGTGGATGGCTCTCCGAATTCCGTGCAATGAACTCACATTAAATGGATGAACCAGACGCCTCGACTTCAGCCAAACGGCTATTAAAAGCACTCGAGAAGCGAAACAGCCGCATCATCAAAGACGTGTCGGATGCGCCGACTGGACAGCGCATCATACCTCTTCAAACATCAAACAGATGCGCCCTGTACCGAGCGCATCACAAAGGATGCGCCCCCATACGTCCCCATGCGCCTAGTGGAACATCAATCGACGCGCCCACTCAGCTGTCCATCGAATGTCACCAACATTAAATGCTGAACTGACAGAGTTGGCAGCACGCCTCCCCAAGCCTGAACGGTTGACAGCTTTTGCAGAAAATGAAGCGTCCACAACGTCAGCGTCATCATGACTCTATCCCGACGGCTACTGCCACGTGGCCACTCGACCACCCGCATGCGCCTCCGCGGCCATGCGCCCAAACCTGTATGCGCCTCGAAAGCCATGCGCCTCAGACCCTTCACTGATCCCTAAAGACAGAAGAAGAGTCTCCAGTTGAAGCTTTGCATGCGCCTCAAAAGCCATGCGCCCAGAACGGCTCGTGACTCCTAAAGGTCACGAGCCAAAATCTCATCGTGCGCCCAATCCAAGGCGCATCCCACCAAATCATCCCTCCCACCAAATCAGAGATCTCCGAGCCATGGGTCGACGATACGTGTCCTTTGACTCAACTCATCCAAGATCTCAGCAACAGAAAGATCTTCTCCTTTGCTACGTGTCGGCTCACAACAGCAGTATGAAGAATTCAACCCCGCGAGTAGGGCGCATCATCCATGCGCCTCCATCAGCAATCTCCACGTGGCGTCCCCACGCACCGGCGCATCCTACATATGCGCGCATGAGCAGCCAACCTGCCCAGCTATAAATGTCGAAATCATCCCCTCCTTACACACACACAGAGAGAGACATACATACGGACAATCCAGACAGATATCACCAGAGAGACAGATACAGACACTCAACGTCTTCCTTCTCTCAGCCAGCTCCAGCACCCAGAGCAATCTACACCTTCAGAGAATCGATAACCGTCGTCAGCCCGTCAACGGAGTCAACGTATTACCACTCGCTCCAGTGGCACTTAGGACCCAGATTAAACAAAAGTGTACTCCTAGGACTACATCTAAGTCCTATATTGTAATACTGTTCTGTTTGTATTAAGATTTACAATCAAACGATTTTAATGGCAAACACACCGGATCAATAATGTGGCTTCTACCGCGTATAATCCGGCAGCTAACGGATTAGCAGAAGCCTTCAACAAAACTATCATCAAACTCCTAAAGAAGTTTGTCTCTACTAACAAACGTAATTGGAGTGAGAAGCTCGGTGAATGTTTGTGGGCTTACCATACTACAGTTCGTAATGCTACCAAATGTACACCCTTTTCTCTGGTGTATGGTTGCGAAGCTTGTCACGACCCGCTACCCAAATTGTTGGGCCGGGCCGAGCCATGTCCAGCCTACGCTTGATTAGAGCGTAGTAAGCTGTTCTAGACAGTCAGGTAATAATGATAAATGTGCTAATAATTAAGATAGTTTAAGAATGATCACAACACAGCTTCTATATAGATGAAAAACTACTAAGTTTGATAATAATACAAACCAAAATGTAAGACTGGAGACAAGGTCCAGTTTAAAGGTACAAACAGCAACTGTGATAATAACCAAACACTGAGTCAAACTAAGCAGCTAAGCAGGATTCCCTGCTGGAATATCCTCAACTGGAGCTCCATAGTACGGGTCACAAAGCATTTCTTCCTCGGTCAAAATACCTACAACGTTATCCTGTCAGGACGGGAGCAAGTACAACCTCTACTACTAAAGTACTGAATGTATAATGCAAGAGATGTACAACAGGAACATGGTATGATAAGACTAAAAAATAGACATACTGGAATCAGGGTAAATCATATAAAGCGGGAAATCATGGTATATCTTGATTATCATTTTAAGACACTCTTGTCAATTGTGGCATGTGTACATTATGTATTAAAACTGGGGCATGTATGAGATCGGTCAATAAGTGCTATGCTAGTTTACTGCAATGTACGTATGTACATTCCACAAGTCCAGAAACTACATTGTTAGTTTACTGCAATGTACGTAAGTACATTCCACAAGTCCAGAAACTACATTCTCAGTTTACTGCAATGTACGTATGTACATTCCACAAGTCCAGAAACCGCACTGTTAGTTTACTGCAATGTACGTATGTACATTCCACAAGTCCAGAAACTACACGATTAGTATACTGCAATGTAAGTGAGTACATTCCACGAGTCCAGTAACTACACTATCAACTCTCTCATAACCCAGTAATCATCATGTAAAAGATACGGGAAATAGTGTAAAGCATGGTGGGAACTGACAATAGTATGAAACATGTTATGATTTGACTTGCTACCCCAAGGATCAGCATTCACATGGGTTGATTAACATTCTTTTTATCAAATAACAGTGTTTTTAACATGTATAATTAATAAAAGACTTACAACTGGATTAATGGTAATTTAACAAGGTTGTCACATGTACTTAACATTAAAAGACAGTAAATGAGTTTGTAGATGTACTTGCCTGGAGCAAAGCAATGCAATGACAATAAAGCTAAGATGTAGAGTGTCCTGGTACTGAAAACATATATATACTCAGATTCTAAGTTACAAGACAATATAAATACACTAGTGATGTGAGAAGGCCAAATTGGACATTGGCTAGGTGAACTTAGCCTAGGGGTTCAAAGTGAAGTGATTTGGCATTTAAACTAACACATGGGTCTCCCATATTAAGGCTGGTTAGCAATCCAAATACTAGAAATACACAAAAATCACAAGTCGTGACTTAGTCATAATTATTGATTAAATAATTAATACTTTACTTAATTTTGTCAATGTACATATATGAACCATAGTCCAAATACATGACTCAAGACCATGTATCAAGTCCAATATGACTTGTACAAGTCTAAAATGTGTGAAAACACATTTGGGCCCAAAAACCCATGCTAGGTTTGGACACCAAATGGTTGAAGTTAATTAAATACATTAAAATACAATTTTGGTAAAAGTGCAAAATAAATATTATTATTTTAATAAGGCAAAATTATACATAGTAGTTATAAAAGTATGACAACTTATTTTATAAAGATAATTTACACTAAGTAAAGTAAAACACATATACAAAATGTATATCTACAATATTTATATTTACCTATAAATATATAGATATTTACATAAAGAATATATATATACATATGTTAAAAGATACATACATATATATATATAGGCAAGGAAAATACTTAATTTACAAGGTGTAAATATATATATGCAAACATATATATATATATATATATATATATATATATATATATATATATATATATATATATATATATATAAGGAAATATTTTAATGTATACATATATATATATATATATATATATACAAATATACACATATATATATATATATAAGAAAATACTTAAATATTAAAGTGTATATATTAATGTATATATACACATGAAAATATACAAGCATTTATATATATAATTACTAACTATAAAATATATATATACATATATATATAATACTGTCAAAATACAGTATATACTAATATATATATTAATATATATACATATATATACATATATATATAAACATATATATAAAACAAAAAGAAAAAGAAAAGAAAAAGAAAACAGAAAAGAAACACAGGGGGGGGGCTCGAACTCGGGCAGACAGGGGGGGGCTTTAGATTCTGCGCGCTGGCCAATGGGCCAGTTGGCCCGTCTGTTAGGATTAGGTCTTAGGTTAGTTTTATTTAGGTTTGGTTTAATTAACATATATAAAAAAAAATAATAAACCGGCCCTGTGTCCTGACAGTTAGGGACACAGGAGTCTTGTGTCTTAGGCTTAGCACGACACGCACGAGTCCTAACTCGCGTGTCCAACCCTACCAGTAGGTTCGTCGTGTCCAGGCGAGTCTGTGTCCGTGTACACGAGACGTGAGTCAACACGAGCACAAAGAGACACGTACGTGTCCGGCGTCGAGCTGCTGTCGGGGTGGCGACTGGGCGGAGGAGCGGTTGGCGTCGTGGCGGAGCGGTGGCACTGGACGCGGCTCGTCGAGGCGGTCGTGATGGTGGTGGTGGTTGGCCGTGATGGTCAGCGTAGAGGCGGGGCTGGCTATTGCCGGAGCTAGGTTTCCGGCGAGAAGTGTTGGGGAAGAAGGGGGTGACAGCGGCGTTGGGACGAGGGGAGAGTGGTGTAGTTAGGTTGGGGAGGGTGAGGGCTTTCTTTTATAGGCGTCGAAGGCGGTGGCTTAGGGCGAGTTTAGGGTTAGGTTTACGGTTGATCGCCGGGAAATTAGGGTTAGGGTTACGGGAAGGCGGTGGGGGAGATGAGTAGTTTTAGGGTTAGGTCCCTAGAACTTAGGAAATTGCCTACAGGTCCTTTTCCTAAGTTTATGCAAATAATTAATTGCAAAAGCCCTCCCGCAGTTAGTTTATGCAAAATTAAATTTGCAAACAACAAATAGGGAATTGCAAACAGCATTTAAACAATTTTAAAAATTGCAAAACCTATATAAAACAATTCATTTTATTGCAAAAAGGTATTTTATGTATTTAAAACCATTTAAAAATCATTTAAAATACAGGAAAAATTCCTAATAATTATTATAAAATATTTTAATACTAAAATAATCATTAATGGCCAATTTAATACTGATTAACAAAAATTTTGAAAAACTGGGGCTGACAAATCTTCCCTCCTTGAAAAATTTCGTCCTCGAAATTTACAAGAACTGAAGACACGCAAGGTATCTAACGTTTTAAAATAATTACAGCGATGACTAAGGCTATCTCCTAATGATGGAACGTCCATGAAACAGGTCTACTAGTCAATGGCTTGTCTTATGAGTGCAGCTACTAAATGATGGTTTGGTAAAAGTCTAATGACAGGTTACTTAATGAGGCACTAGAATCAAACAGTCATATGCAAATAAATCCAACCTGTGGCACCGTCCGTCAAGTATTCTGGCTCTGGCTCTGGGCCCTGCACTGGTACTGCTGCCTGGATGGCTAAAGGGTATGCTCTCCCTGAAGGTCCTCTGGTAAATGGCTTCGCCTTCGGGCACTCCCGAATCATATGGGTGGAAGACCCGCAAGCAAGACACTGGCTCAATTTCTTCCTACAGATGGAGACATCGTGCCCTGGCTTTTTGCAGAAGGCACAAGAGACCCACTTCTGCTGCTGGTGTCCCGGATCTCGGGCAAATGATAACTGGTGCTGAGGATGAGCTGGTGGAGAATAGGCCTGCTGGTGCTGGGTAGTCGTCCTCTGCTGGAAAGTCTGGCGCTTGGACGGCCCGTCATGATGTGTGGTAGCTGGCCTCTTGCAAGACAAAAGACGCTCCTCGATACCTCGGGCTCTCTCCAGTAGCTGGTAGTAGTCTGTGATCCCGTTGGCCACTAGTAAGATGCTAATGTCCGGGACAAGACCATGGCAGAATCTGCGAGCCATCTCCTCTGGGTCGGCTACTAAGCTCGGGGCAAAACGACTGAGTCTGCTAAACTCACCTGCGTACTCATCGACTGTACGGCTCCCCTGTTGTAGGTTCTGGAATTGCAATCCCATGGCAACTCTAGCGGTGGTGGAGAAGAACTTCCTCTTGAACTGGATCTTGAATTGCTCCCAATTTCCTCTGCCGCCAATGAACATCGTCTCATTTTTGAACCAGATCCCTGCTAGGTCTGCTAACAGAAATCCCGCTGCCTCGACCCAAAGGTCGTCAGGTAATCTAGCCCCTATGAGCTTCCTCTCTACGGAATCTAACCAGTCATCAGCTACAACTATGCCTTCCGTCCCAAGAAACTCCTTCGGATTTAGGTTCATAAAACTCTTGACATTCCCTAGCCTCGGTTGATGCTCTATGGGTTGCGGGACCGGGGTATGCTGGTTGTTTAGGAGCCCCTGGATCAAAGCCAGTAATTGGGTTCCGTCAAGGGAAACAATAGTCTGGGGAGGTATGATAGGAGGTGGGGGTGGAGGCACCTGGGTCTGCGGGGTAGGAGGTGGTGGAGGTGCAAAGTCTAATGGACCTATCCGGGTAGTAGGGGGAGGTGATGAAGGTGTACCGTCACCTGAGGTGGCAGAATCGGGAGAGTGCGTAGGGTCCATCTATTTAAAGAAAGGAATTCTATAAGAATTAAAGCAAGCAATCATAAGCAAACAATTTAGTTACACTACTGGTCCTATGCTGTGATGAGTTTTCCTATGTTGCAATCCTAGAAATCCTCTAGGTGTTCTAGATGTTGTTCCTAGTGTTATCTAGTTATCCTTAATTTCTGCAGGCGTGCTTGGTACAGTAACGTAACCAAACAACTTTAGTCAGGACCTGCGTGGGCCACCAAAAAAACATGTCACGACCCGCTACCCAAATTGTTGGGCCGGGCCGAGCCATGTCCAGCCTACGCTTGATTAGAGCGTAGTAAGCTGTTCTAGACAGTCAGGTAATAATGATAAATGTGCTAATAATTAAGATAGTTTAAGAATGATCACAACACAGCTTCTATATAGATGAAAAACTACTAAGTTTGATAATAATACAAACCAAAATGTAAGACTGGAGACAAGGTCCAGTTTAAAGGTACAAACAGCAACTGTGATAATAACCAAACACTAAGTCAAACTAAGCAGCTAAGCAGGATTCCCTGCTGGAATATCCTCAACTGGAGCTCCATAGTACGGGTCACAAAGCATTTCTTCCTCGGTCAAAATACCTACAACGTTATCCTGTCAGGACGGGAGCAAGTACAACCTCTACTATTAAAGTACTGAATGTATAATGCAAGAGATGTACAACAGGAACATGGTATGATAAGACTAAAAAATAGACATACTGGAATCAGGGTAAATCATATAAAGCGGGAAATCATGGTATATCTTGATTATCATTTTAAGACACTCTTGTCAATTGTGGCATGTGTACATTATGTATTAAAACTGGGGCATGTATGAGATCGGTCAATAAGTGCTATGCTAGTTTACTGCAATGTACGTATGTACATTCCACAAGTCCAGAAACTACATTGTTAGTTTACTGCAATGTACGTAAGTACATTCCACAAGTCCAGAAACTACATTCTCAGTTTACTGCAATGTACGTATGTACATTCCACAAGTCCAGAAACCGCACTGTTAGTTTACTGCAATGTACGTATGTACATTCCACAAGTCCAGAAACTACACGATTAGTATACTGCAATGTAAGTGAGTACATTCCACGAGTCCAGTAACTACACTATCAACTCTCTCATAACCCAGTAATCATCATGTAAAAGATACGGGAAATAGTGTAAAGCATGGTGGGAACTGACAATAGTATGAAACATGTTATGATTTGACTTGCTACCCCAAGGATCAGCATTCACATGGGTTGATTAACATTCTTTTTATCAAATAACAGTGTTTTTAACATGTATAATTAATAAAAGACTTACAACTGGATTAATGGTAATTTAACAAGGTTGTCACATGTACTTAACATTAAAAGACAGTAAATGAGTTTGTAGATGTACTTGCCTGGAGCAAAGCAATGCAATGACAATAAAGCTAAGATGTAGAGTGTCCTGGTACTGAAAACATATATATACTCAGATTCTAAGTTACAAGACAATATAAATACACTAGTGATGTGAGAAGGCCAAATTGGACATTGGCTAGGTGAACTTAGCCTAGGGGTTCAAAGTGAAGTGATTTGGCATTTAAACTAACACATGGGTCTCCCATATTAAGGCTGGTTAGCAATCCAAATACTAGAAATACACAAAAATCACAAGTCGTGACTTAGTCATAATTATTGATTAAATAATTAATACTTTACTTAATTTTGTCAATGTACATATATGAACCATAGTCCAAATACATGACTCAAGACCATGTATCAAGTCCAATATGACTTGTACAAGTCTAAAATGTGTGAAAACACATTTGGGCCCAAAAACCCATGCTAGGTTTGGACACCAAATGGTTGAAGTTAATTAAATACATTAAAATACAATTTTGGTAAAAGTGCAAAATAAATATTATTATTTTAATAAGGCAAAATTATACATAGTAGTTATAAAAGTATGACAACTTATTTTATAAAGATAATTTACACTAAGTAAAGTAAAACACATATACAAAATGTATATCTACAATATTTATATTTACCTATAAATATATAGATATTTACATAAAGAATATATATATACATATGTTAAAAGATACATACATATATATATATATATAGGCAAGGAAAATACTTAATTTACAAGGTGTAAATATATATATGCAAACATATATATATATATATATATATATATATATATATATATATATATATATATAAGGAAATATTTTAATGTATACATATATATATATATATACAAATATACACATATATATATATATATATATAAGAAAATACTTAAATATTAAAGTGTATATATTAATGTATATATACACATGAAAATATACAAGCATTTATATATATAATTACTAACTATAAAATATATATATACATATATATATAATACTGTCAAAATACAGTATATACTAATATATATATTAATATATATACATATATATACATATATATATAAACATATATATAAAACAAAAAGAAAAAGAAAAGAAAAAGAAAACAGAAAAGAAACACAGGGGGGGGCTCGAACTCGGGCAGACAGGGGGGGGGCTTTAGATTCTGCGCGCTGGCCAATGGGCCAGTTGGCCCGTCTGTTAGGATTAGGCCTTAGGTTAGTTTTATTTAGGTTTGGTTTAATTAACATATATAAAAAAAAATAATAAACCGGCCCTGTGTCCTGACAGTTAGGGACACAGGAGTCTTGTGTCTTAGGCTTAGCACGACACGCACGAGTCCTAACTCGCGTGTCCAACCCTACCAGTAGGTTCGTCGTGTCCAGGCGAGTCTGTGTCCGTGTACACGAGACGTGAGTCAATACGAGCACAAAGAGACACGTACGTGTCCGGCGTCGAGCTGCTGTCGGGGTGGCGACTGGGCGGAGGAGCGGTCGGCGTCGTGGCGGAGCGGTGGCGCTGGACGCGGCTCGTCGAGGCGGTCGTGATGGTGGTGGTGGTTGGCCGTGATGGTCAGCGTAGAGGCGGGGCTGGCTATTGCCGGAGCTAGGTTTCCGGCGAGAAGTGTTGGGGAAGAAGGGGGTGACAGCGGCGTTGGGACGAGGGGAGAGTGGTGTAGTTAGGTTGGGGAGGGTGAGGGCTTTCTTTTATAGGCGTCGAAGGCGGTGGCTTAGGGCGAGTTTAGGGTTAGGTTTACGGTTGATCGCCGGGAAATTAGGGTTAGGGTTACGGGAAGGCGGTGGAGGAGATGAGTAGTTTTAGGGTTAGGTCCCTAGAACTTAGGAAATTGCCTATAGGTCCTTTTCCTAAGTTTATGCAAATAATTAATTGCAAAAGCCCTCCCGCAGTTAGTTTATGCAAAATTAAATTTGCAAACAACAAATAGGGAATTGCAAACAGCATTTAAACAATTTTAAAAATTGCAAAACCTATATAAAACAATTCATTTTATTGCAAAAAGGTATTTTATGTATTTAAAACCATTTAAAAATCATTTAAAATACAGGAAAAATTCCTAATAATTATTATAAAATATTTTAATACTAAAATAATCATTAATGGCCAATTTAATACTGATTAACAAAAATTTTGAAAAACTGGGGCTGACAAAGCTGTTCTTCCATTAGAGATTCAAATTCCTTCTTTAAGGATAGCAATCGCTAATGAACTCACTGCTGAAAATAATGATCGTCTTCGACTTCAGAAATTAGAAGCTCTGGATGAAAAGCGATTATCTGCTCAACAGAATATTGAATTCTATCAGGCTAAGATCTCAAGAGCTTTTAATAAGAAAGTCAGAGTTCGAGCATATCAAAAAGGAGAACTTTTTCTAACAGTCAGACGTCCTATGACTATGACTCATATGAGCAAGGGCAAATTTGAAGCAAAGTGGGAAGGTCCCTATATTGTGAGCAAAGTTTTCTCAAATGGAGCTTATCAACTCTCAGAATTGGATGGTCGAAAAGTCTTGATGCCTATTAATGGCAAATTCCTTAAAAAGTACTATGTATAAATGCTTGTAATCATCAGACAGTTTCATGTTTAGAAATAAAATTTTTATTTTATTTTTAATCATGAGTGATGATACATGATATTAAGGAAGATCACTATCATCCTTTTCTACATTTGGACGTGGGCCACTGCCATCCTTCTCGAAGACGTGATCAGCAAAAGAGCTGAGGATCTCCTTGCTGGAACCCATAAAAAACTTGCAAGCGGCCATCCTCATGGCTTCTTCTCCTTCAGTCCTTTCTGGTTCGAGCAGGAAGTCCAGAATGTCCCTTGGTGGCTTGGGTGCAGACGAACCTTCGCCTGCTTCCATCTTCTTCGATTGAATTGGATCAGCAGGGCGTTCTTTAGTGCCTTTCTGAACCTTTGAGGCAATCTCGATCTTCTTGGATGCTTCTCCAGACGACATTTTTATGTTGAGGAGTAGAAATGTTCAGATTTCTGCTATATTTATAGGCATAAGTTCCTCAAACAATGAAGCGTCATATCCATTCGACGATTCACACATTCATTAATGTACGCTGTTCAATGCAAAAGTTGTACTACATTCTTCAAGACAGGCACTGATGGTCTTACAAAAGACAAAACAAAAAGAGTGCAACAAGAGCATGAAAGACACGCTCTATTTCCTAGAACGGCTGAGCTTAGTGCCCAGTTCTTCTACGCTCTTAATGACCATTCTCCGTGTTAAAATGAATGTGAATGGTCATTCTCCGTGTTAAAATCACGAATTTTTTTTATTCTTCGTGTTAAAATGACAGAGAATGGCCTGCAAGAGAATAGTCATTATACTGAGCCCTAGGTTGATCCTATTAATTTGGGCTTAGGTCTTAGTAAAATGAACCTATTAAATAAGATTTATTATACTGAGCCCTAGGTTAATCCTATTAATTTGGGCGTAGGACTTAGTAGAATGAACCTATTAAATGAGATTCATTATATTGAGTCCTAGGTTCATCCCATTAATTTGGGAGTCTTTAACCGACGGCCACATGGCCTGTGGTTTGGACCACATGTCACGATCCGCACCCATTTTTCGGGATGCAAGTGCGTGAGCAAGCCAGCTACGTATCAAGCGGACTCCAGCCCGACTCAAATACGTATAAGCTATCCAGAATATGGTATCATGTCTAATCTAAACTATATCTCAATCCACCAGAATCATATAAAACAAGAATGAACAATTATGGTTCATGGTCTGCAGCCCACTAGCATATATGTCCGATTAGACTCCAAGAATAATATGAGTCTATAAAGCTAAGCTGATAAGCAGGATATATCATAAAAGCACGAGAAAGATAGTAAATCAATAATACTAACAAAATACATGAATTATGCAGATGATCAACTACCACATGCTCAACTAACTAACTCCGTGCAATCAGCTACCTGAAGAGATCATCAGGTTCTCAGAGGACTAGCAAGATACATAAAATATGCCTATCTAACAGTTCCATCATGCATAAGAATATAACAGACTATAAACAAGAAACGAGACAGAAACTGACATGTGACTATGAACACGGATACGGGAACAACTACGCAAAAATAAACTGCAAGAAGGACAAGTAAATAGGAGATCAATGAAATACTAAACCCTCGCCCCAAGTGTGGACTCACAGGTGCAAACGGTCAACCCTCGCCCTGATTGTGGACTCGCAGGTTGAGGAAACGGTACAAAAATAGCAGTTCAATTACACATACTTGTAGACACGGCTCAGTCAAGATACATGTGACGACACGGTACAACCCAGTCATGACACAGGTAAGGATAACTCTAGCATGAACCATAATATGGACAAGTCTGGTGTAACTACGCTATCAAGTCATGAAATACTGATATACAAGCAAGACAATAAACTGATAAACATGGTATATAGAAAACATATGAATCTATATCAACTAGAGTAACTAAATGATAACATAATAAAAATAGAAGAACTATAAGCATGAAAATATACTGTAGAGGGAGGCAAGATATCTTGCCTGGTGGTAGCACGAAGAACCAACAATATACCGTCAACTGGTAAGCCATAAAGTCCAAATCTCACAACTGTCTCCGAAAGCTGAAATAGACATTCTGTGATGTCCCAAATTCGTGATACGTATTTAGTGTACGTATACGTGTTTTGGACCCATATTTTATTTAGTCATGATTAATTATCTTGGTTTATTTTGCATTGGCTTGTTTTATTGGCATTGATAGTTCAAATGGTTTTATGGTTTACTGGTTTATTTCTGGGTTAGTGAGGCTTGGTTTAGTTCATGGTTCATTTGGTTTAGATTGCTAGAGAGAGGGTTTATTGGCCTTGACTTGGTTCACCTTGGTTTATTTTGGGCTTGGTCTATTTTGGTTTGTCATGGAGAACCAACCCCACCCCCACTATATATATCAACTTCCCTCTCTCTCTCCTCATTATTTTTCTTCATCTTCTTCCTCAAGCTTCTTCCTCTCCTCCACCACCACCAACCTAGGCAAGTTGCACCTTGCTATCACTTGAGGGCTATATTTTATTTGTCCAATAGTTTTATTAGCTCATCTTGAGCAACATTAGAACTTGGGTTTTCTCCATTTGGAGCTTGGAATTTTGTAGATCTAAGTTGGAAGTATTTTCGGATTTTGGTAGATTTGATCTATAAAACTTGTTCCTTTTCATGTTTTAATTGTTCCATGTTGAAGAGAATTGAATTTTACCCAAGTTAGAGCCTTGGAAGTCCGGATTTGGAGCTTGGATGGCCGACTTATGGTATTCCAAAGTTTTGGAACCCATGGGTTCTTCTCCTCGGCTTGAGGAGGAAGACAACCCCCAGGCGCGCCTACTTTTCTGGCTAGGCGCGGACTGTGCCTACTTTTCTGGCTAGGCGCTGTTTAGCGCACTGCGCCTACTTTTCTGGCTAGGCGCTGTTTAGCGCACTCTGCCTACTTTTCTGGCTAGGCGCTGTTTAGCGCACTGCGCCTACTTTTCTGGCTAGGCGCGGACTGTGCCTACTTTTCTGGCTAGGCGCATTTTAGCGCGTAGTTACCTAGGCGCACTTGGACCCTTGGACCTAGGCGCACTTTGACCCTTGCACCCTCAACTAGGCGCACCTTGTTGGTTCCGGCTTAAGCGCACTCCAGTGCACTTGGATCCTAGGCGCACTCTAGTGTGCTGCCACCAGGCGCACTCTAGTGTGCCTATTCCCTGGCACACCCTTGTTCACCTACACCCCCTAGTGCCTTGGTGCCTGCTTTTAACTTGGTTTTCTTTTGATATGATTGGAACTTTTGAGATTTTGATTGCTCACATGCACAACTTGACCAGGCCCAACACGTCTTGGCACGGACCTTCGGATTTTGTTTCTTGTTATCCTTCTTAGTTTGGCAGTAAATTGAAATAGAATCTTGTAACTTGTGACTGAACATGATTAACTTGTAACCTGATCACTTGATAGTGGCCCGTGGTGGCGCACTCCCGACTTGACATGACTTGATAACTTGACTTAACTTGGCATGACTCGGCTTCACTTGATAGTGGCCCGTGGCGGCGCACTCTTGACTTGACTTGTCTTGACACCGTGGGTGGTTCTTCTTGCTTGCTTGATTAATCTACTTGTCCAGTCTTGCATCATGTCTAGGATGGGACTCCTGAGTACCACGGTCAGGAGTACCTATTAAAAAGGCGGATTCAGGTTAACTACTAGAATAACACATTAGTCATGATGAGATTGACACGGCTACAGGCGATCCCGTTATCCCGGCCGCAATTGTTTGGACTTGTAGCCTGCCGACAAGTAGGGCACATTTCCAGCCCACCGTCGCGTGGGGCACATAATTCTTGATAACGGCTTAATGAATCTAAAAATGCCTGGATAACCTGGATTAGCTGCAGGGCTTGTGGCTGTGGGATAATCTCACTTGCATCTTGCTAGTAACTAGGATTGTGATAACCCTAGTTAGTTAATGTAGAAAGCCGTAGGCAATGATTGGCCGTGATTGATTGGATGAAGTCTAGTCCAGTATAGCATTGTCTAGAAGTGACTGATTGCCAGATTGTACCAACATGACTGAACGATTGTCACTATAGTGCTTGTACACGATTGTCACTCCAGATTGTCACCATAGCGTATTGTACTTTTCATTGTCACTTTTATCATGATATCTTTCCCCTGCATGATTGTCACCTTTAGCAATAAATGATCAGAGACTAAGTTCTGTTCAGGCGAAGGGTTACAATCTCGGTCCTTGTTTGGTTTAAGGATTGTAACCTGGCTCCCGGAATAGCACCTTCGTCTTCTCTTCACTTATTGCCCAGTTTTATTTATTTAGCATGTTCTCCAATTTACCTTATGTCAATGATGATTTACTTACTGTCTCCCTATGATCGGGACGAGTGCATTGGTACTGCACAACTCCCGATCCTCCTTTACTTACTTGCTTGTTGATTGCTAATGATTTGCTGGTTTTAGTCCTTAAGTGAAGCCTCCTTTGTGGCACTTGCTCTTTCTGGGGTCTGACCCAGCTGGTTTTGTATAGCCAGATACCGGAGCAGTACCGAAGGATCTTCCTGCTTTCCAGCCCGATGGTGACCACCAGGCGTAACCAGGGCATCGAGTGGGTTTCTTTTTGTTCTCCCACTGTATATTGTGAATTATTCTTTTGAGGCGTTTAGCCGACGAGCAAGTGTTAGCTCGTATTGCACTTTACTTATTGTCTGCCTACGGGCTGTAACATGATTGACAAGCCCCGGGGGTTGATCATGTATGACTGAACTCTTGCTAGTCCTTACATTTTGTACGACTAGCTTCATGATCATCCGATATGTAATATTTGGGACGCCTTATATTTATGTATTTGATGCTCTGACATCTTGTGAACTATTTCTAGTTGGTTGAGATTGAGACAACAGGCTATTTTATGACCTTAGGAGACTGTTGGATTGTAGATAACCCTCACATATCTAGACAGCCGTGACCGTATAGCGGAATGGTTGCCATTTCATTATACGTAGCTGGCTGTGTCCGCCCCCGTTCTCCAGGATTCTGGTTCTGGGGCGTGACACATTCCCAACGTTCTCAGAATGGTCAAATTAGCTAAGATGGTTTGTCCTTAAGTCCAATTCTGGACACAGAGGCAAAACGATCATTTCGGGCCAAAACGGTGTCCGTCGTTGGACCCGCTTTGCACCAAAAAGCGTGCCAGAGTCAATGATCTCTAAAGTTGTCAAACTATATGTCTACGAATTTTTTTTGATGATACAAAGCCAAACGTATGTCTAAAGTTGGATTCCGGCAGGCCGTGCACAAAATCGTCCGTTGAATCGGATCGTGGGGCCCGCGAAACGGCGATCCGATCAACTGTCTCAGAATTGGACCAAATTTGGCATACATGACCAAAAAAAATATGATTCTGTTAGTGCAAATTTTGTCTCGATCTGACGAACGTGCACAAAGTAATTGAAAAATTTGCACAGAGGCCGATACGGTGAATTTCGACGGATACGCATCAAATTCGTCGCGCACGCACAACCAATTTAAATTTTGTCAAAGTCCACATGTCCACGAAGTCGATACGCATCTTTTGATGCTTTCATTTCACGACCATGTCGCCCGGTTTGGCGGGACGCATGTCGTATCGGGGATTTTTCTAGTTTTCCAAAACAGTTTTCTTAGGTTTTTTTTGATTTTCGAATCGATTTATCTTGTCATATAATAGATGAATCTAAAAAGTGTAAACGACATTTTAGTGTCCTATATGTTGTCTTCAAGTTTGTTCAATTAGCTTTTGTGTTTCCTAATAAGATCGACCAATTTTGGCCTCCTAAGATGGGTGTCTGGATTCGAAATTCTGTCCTGGTTCGGACAGTTTTTAGACAACTTTAGGTCGATCTACTGGCCAATCCAGAGCATATAAATTTGATTTAGTTGAAGAGAATTAAACTTGTATATATTATGGATATACCAGAGAAAATAACACGCGAAACGATCGAGTAAGGAGGCCGTTTTCCTCGTTGCGAAGTTGGCCCTACCCTCGCACTACCGCTGCTGCTGCTGTTCTGATTGCTCTGTTCGTGCGCTGTCCGGTGCATCTGCCGGCTGGCCGATGGCGCTCAGGTGGCCGTGCGGTGGCCCTGGCGGCGCGCGCGACGATAGGGTGGCCGAGTGGGAGTTTTGGTTGGGTAGAGTTAGGGTTTTTATCTCGTTCTCTCTCCCGATCTCTATGTATATATGTGCTGTGCATATCCACGCTCGGGTCAGTTTCAGGGGGAGAAAGGAAGAAACTAGGCTGGGCCTGGCTTTTCTGGGTTTGGGATTGCTTGGGCTGGATTCTCATTCTTCCTTTTCTTTATTTCCATTTCCTTTTTCTTAATATAGTTATTTATTCTCTCTTTTCTTTTCTTTTCTTTTATTTCCTATTATATATATATATATATATATATGTGTGTGTGTGTGTGTGTGTGTGTGTGTGTATGTATATGCACACACATATAATATTCTTCATAAGATCTAATTAGCATCTTAATATTATATATTACTAGTATAGGGCCTTTCTATAGGAATATATATATATATATATATATATATATATATATATATATATATATATATATATATATATATATATATATATATATATATATATATATATAGAGAGAGAGAGAGAGAGAGAGAGAGAGAGAGAGAGATAACTCATTTAAAATAATAATAAAGGATTTTATTTACTGCATAAACAATAACCTTCATATTAATCATAATCATAAGATCAACAAAATATAAACCAAGAGTGGTTTTAGTGAACCTAACCAGCATACTCTTTATCTGGCTAAGAAAATTATACAATAATCATAAAACACTATTTAATAATAATAATACCAATTTTGTACAAATAATCAAATATTTAGAAAATATACGTCAAGTCCTAAATTAATTAAGAAATATTTACACATATATAAAATATTCCTACATGGTCGTCTTTTGATGCACTGCATCACTACAAGGGCTTGTGCTTGGTTTGGGTTCAGTCCAGACTAGTTGGGTACAATCGGGTCTTCTACAAGTCAATAAATCTTAATGCTAAATAATTAAACTATTTATAATGGTCATGTCACAACTTGGCCTGGTTTTCCTAGTTAGGACACTCCTATGGCTCGGTCTTCCCTACCATGGCTAAAACACTAGCCAAGGCACACCGCTGCATTATGCGTGCCACGATTTCTAGTCAACTAATTAATTATTTATAACAATCCAAAAATTACCATTTAAATCAAATAAATAATAATAAAAATATTTCAAAAATTTTCGGGAAGAGGAGTTACACCACACTCATCCTATATAAGGGAGATTTTTTATGAAGAGTCATATCTTCCTCTCTTAGCATTCCCAACACCATGCTTGACCTAGACTTAGCTTCGAACGACCGTCGTTAGCCTTACAAAAGTTGGCTGTTGAGTGTGGACCCTTTCGTTCAAAGAAGCTGTGTCTTTGTACAAGAGCCGTTGATGAGTGTCGAGATGCACCAGAATGCCCACCATGAGGAGTTGAACCTGAACGACGTCTTGGAGGTCCTGACGACAGGGTTTGGGTTGATTGCCAACCCGAAGAGCCACATGTTGTGTTTTGCCCTGCTCAATAGCGGCTGCACGCCTTTGTTAGGCTGGAAGAGCCTCAGGAGTTGCCGCGAGCCAATAGCTGCTTCAGGAAGTGGTCTGCTCTGACGAGAAAATGGTTCACTGCACGTCTGGGGGGTTCTGTGGGCGCTGACCTTGATGGCGACCGTATTCACATCGTATATTCACAATCTCTTGCCGCAAGGGTAGAAGTTGTGGAGCTATTCAGTATAGAGCAACAATTACTTAGTTCTTACAAAAGAGTCATACGATCATACTGTGAAGACTAACCCTATTGTAGATCTTTAGGAGTTCTTTCCATATAATCACAAAGAATTTGTAATAGATCTTTGTAGGTGTGATTTTTAATAAAAGAAAATTTGTGATATTTTTTGTTGTATGCTCTGTTAAAATCTTTTCTGTTGTATGTTTTTGTTGTATCTTCTACAAGATCCCATTCAAAGTGTTAGAATGCAGAAGAATGACCATTCTCCGTGTTAAAATCACAAAAAATGGCCATTTCCCGTTGTAAAATCACGTGTTAAAATCACGGGAAATGACCATTCCTCATGTAAAATCACGGAGAATGGCCATTCTCCATGTTAAAATCACGGAGAATGACTATTCTCGTGTTAACATGCAGGAGAATAGTCATTCGGTGTTAAAATCACGGAGAATGGCCATTCTCTATTGTAAAGTCATGTAGAATGGCCATTACCCGTGTTAGAATGCAGGAGAATGGCCATTCCCCGTGTTAAAATTACGGAGAATGGCCATTCCCCGTGATAAGATCACGGATAATGGTTATTCTCGTGTTAACATGCAGGAGAATAATCATTCTCCGTGTTAAAATTACGGAGAATGGCTGTTCTCCATTGTAAAATCACGTATAATGGCCATTCTCCGTGTTAAAATGCAGGATAATGGCCATTTTCCGTATTAAAATCAAGGAGAATGGCCATTTCCCATGTTAGAATGCATGAGAATGGCCATTTCTTGTGTTAAAATCACGGATAATGACCATTTTCCGTGTTAAGATCACGTATAATGACCATTTTTCGTGTTAAGATCATGGAGAATGATCTTTTTTTTTAAGTATATTGATTGATATCATACTTTCATTGTTGTTTGTTTTATATCAGTGCAAACAACCGAAAAGCTCAAAGAGACAAATAAAAGGCTCATGAATGAGAAAAGTGAGCTTCAAAAAGAAGTTTAATCGTTGCAGAATGAAGCTATTAAAAAGGATCTAATCGTCGAAAAACTTCAAATCTCTCCACGAAGATGATGATGAGCGATGATCGGAGTTCGACTGAGAAAAGCACAGTGAACTACGAACAATCTTTGTGATCTTTGCTGAAGATGAGAGCAATAAAATTCAGATCTCTCGTGAAGAAGAAGAAGACGAAAATCACAATCAAAATATGAGTTTGTGAATTCAAATACATATATATGACCAAATTTGCGCGAAGTGGTAGCTATGGTATTATCAAAATGACAATTTTGTAAATACAGAACATCTAAAGAAAATCTTGAAATATTTAATGTAAAAATACATAATGTTGGATATTTCATAAAATCCAACCTGCGAGTGGATTTTTCATAAATACCCACCCTGAAAGTGGGTGTCTTAGCAGTTTCCAGAATAATATAATGGGCACTTACCAACTACTAGTAAATTATTTGTTGTTGTTGTGCTCCTTTAGACTCTATAACAGTCTTTTTCGTCCACCTCCACCATCTCCACCTACGCCTGCTTCTTGTTACCAACTGCTTTACATGACAACATACTTTGTTTAACCCTAAAAATCATTCCTTCCCTTCCCTCCCCCTCTTTTCAATCCTCAATATCGACATCCCAATGAAAATGTTCGCCGTCGCCAAGCCCTCCTTCTCACCTTCATCTGCCTCTACTGCTTGTTCTCTTAGGCAGCAGCAGCAGCTGCTGCAGCCACATTTGGCGAGTTTCGGATCAAGAAGGAGGAGGAGGTGGATAAGTCTGGCGGTTGCGTCGCTGTCGGCGGAGGGGGGTTCAGAATATAGCAGCACCACCGGTGGTGGTGGTGGTGGTTGTGGAAAGAGCAGCAGCACTGTCGGCGGAAACAAGGTCTCCACTGGTGGCAACTCCAACTACGTCGTCCCCCTGGACCTCAAGTCCCCCTCCTTCGGCCTCGTGCGCCCGCTCGCCGAGATCCTGAGGGATCTCCATAAGAGGGTGCCGGACAACCTCATCAGCAAGGACGCCATCCACATCCCATGGTGAAAATAACAACAACTAAATATTAGCATTCGATTGGATTGCTACATACTTTAATTCATCCCATCCCCTTCCCCTTCCTTCAGCACTTAACCATTTTTTTTTTTTTTTGGAGATGCCCGGCGATACGCACAGGACTTTGTGGACGTTGCATTGCATGCCTGTTGGGCCCATACGACACGTGGCTCGATCAACTTATCTTTTGCCACCCAGCCGGGGTCTTATACCTCTCCTCGGTTACCACAAGAGCCACTCGAGTTCGGTAGCACTTAACCGTATTTGAGTATCTCCTTTCCCTTTCTAAGCACTAAGGCCTCGTTTGGTTCGCGGAGAGTGCAATTCCAATCAATTTTCCTTTCCGGTGTTTGGAAAGGTCCAGAAAATTGGGAGGGAAAGTGAATTATATATATATATATATATATATATATATATATATATATATATACAAGAATGGCAAATGACCTCTAGCGTAGTGGCTAAGAGAGATGCATGTGGCCCGAGTGGTCAGGAATTCGAATCCCAGTGGGAACGATTCCAGAAACAATTTACCTGATTCCAAAAAAAAAAAATGGTTCACGGTCTGGAGGGAAAGTGAATTATATATATATATATATATATATATATATATATATATATATATATACATACAAGCATCAGTTTGGCACGTCTGGAGGGAGCGTAACATGCGTATCTTTGAGGGGCTGGCTACTCCGCCTGTAGGAATTCTACATACTATAGAATTCGATGTATCTGTAATGGCAAAGAGGCTGGCTACTCCGCCTGTAGGAATTCTACATACTATAGAATTCGATGTATCTGTAATGGCCCCTTAACTGGGGAGGGAGAGATGTGAGAATAGTGTATTGTAATACCTTTACTGCGATTTGCGTGGAATAAAATTTACCCTTATTCCAAAAAAAAAAAAAGAATGGTTCACGGTCCCCATTCTAAAGAATCCTGAATGTTTTTAAAATTACAGCTGTTGGATGGCATTTTCAAGCATCGTGAATGTTTTTAAAACTACAGTCGTTGGATGGTCTCTTTTACTACCGTTCAGATTAGAAAAGGCACAATCCGCTGTAATTATGAGACCATTTGGGGATGCTTAAGTGCGGGGATGCCGATCACTCCTGTCTCTCTCTCTTTATATATACTAGTAAATGTATGTGCTTTGCACGTATAATAACGGATAATAAGAATATTATCCAATTATAGTCAAATATCTCTTCTAACTCATGTGATTAAGGTGTGAGGTATTTTTTTTGTTTGGTTGAGTTCGATTTACCACGTTGACAAATTAGACATTTTTCAACAATTTTTTACATAATTTATTTTTTCTAAAATAAAATGGACCGTGATATAATGACAGCTTAAACGGCTCACTTTTGAGCCGTTTTGAAGCCTCATTATATATACTAGTAAATGCACGTGCTTTGCACGTGTGATAACATATAATAAGAATATTATCTAATTGTAGTCAAATATTGTTTCTAGCTCATGTGGTTAAGGTGAGAGGTTTTCTTCTTGTTTGGTTGAGTTCGATTCCTCATTTGTATATATATAACAAATTTGAACTTTTTTTAACAATTTTTTACATAATTTTATTTATTTTAAAAAGAAAATGGTTGATGATATACACGGCTTAGACGGCTCAATCTTGAGCCGTTTTGAAGCCCATATATATATATATATATATATATATATATATATATATATATATATATAAAAGCTTGCTCCGAGATAGAGCAGAGGAAGAGGGCAGGACTGGTTTCGGACCGCCAGAGTCCGACTGGCTGCCGCTGTTTGGCATGTATGGAGGGAACGAAACCGTCGTATTTTCGAGGGGTTAATCACCCTTCCTGTAGGCATCCTCCATAACATTGAATTCGATGTACATGCTATGGAGAACTGAAGTGTGGGAGTCCCACCATGATTGTATGTTGTAAGATTATTGCGTTGTATTTGGAATAAAATTTACCCTTTTTCCAAAAAATATATATATATATAAAAGCTTCTTTGATTTTGTACTATTACGACCCCGACGCAGAAGGCACAGATTCGAATCCCCCCTTGACATTTGTCAAGCCGGAGAAAGGGACACCTCAAAAAAAATAAAAATACTATTACGACCCTTAGATCATGGTTGGTCTGTGAAAGAACTCTCTTTTCAATCTCATGGGCACACCACGCTCACACAATAGTCCGGAAGCGCATTTCCACTTCAACTACCTTCCTTTCTCTCATAAACTCAACAAAGTGTTCCGATTGAAATAATTAAATAGAAGACGGAGATGTAAAGCGTTATTGTGGAATTTTTGCCCGGGAATCTCGGAGAAACCGTATATGTTGTTACATGCATAATGATGCCAGTTGTTGGTTTCTTGTGCCACGTTGAAGGGTTGGAACTTGGATTCATTATCTATCAATTACGTACAAAGGAGCCACGGAATGAACATTGTTCTGAACAAATGGGATTGTCCGATGTATAGTCCATAATTAAAACATATCCAGGTTGCTCATGATGAATGAAGCTACCGGATACAAGTTTATAGCAGTTTACTTCATTACTTATGTTGCAACTGGTTTTGTATATCAGCTACCAGGATACACGTTTTTAGCGTAGGTACCTTGTTCAGAGGTACATGGTGTTTGTTAACTTTTACAGACAGGGAGCACTAGTGACACTTGGAGCAAGAGAGGATTCCTTCAATAGTTTAAAATTGGAGTTTAAGCATCGGTGCTCAGACTTTGCGTTTATTTTTTCCATTCACCATACAAAGTTTAAGTGTTCTCTGATGGAATTTTTTTCAAGTGGTGGCCCAACATGACTTTTAATGTCTTGACTTGAGGAGAGATGATCTCATTCTATGTTGCACAATTAACTTCTTGCTGGACTACCAGTTTCGCTTTTGGACAAGGTATACTCTATATTTCCTAGTCCTTCACATGATTTCCCCTTGTTCCCTACATCTTGGCTTCTTCAATCCTCAACATAGAAACAACTAACAACAACATCAGGGAAGTTTCTAGACTAACTCATAAAATTCTAGACTAACTCATAAAATTGTTAACATGAATTTGGTTCGCTCTTTTTAAGTTTCATCTTTCCTCTAATGTGCCCTTTTTACTATTAATCTAGGTTCATGTATGTATTCCCTTTCTCCTAACATATACTTCAACAATGATCCTATCACTTTCGAGTAGCGAATTTGTCTGTGTCTATTACAAATACCCAACCCATCTCCAAATTTTCCCTCATCTTTGTTGGATTTGGCTCTTATTTGGACTAGGGAAAAGAAATTCCTATTTAAGGCAAATTAGGAGAACACTTTTTCTTTTTCTTTTGATTGAAGGTTTATATTAGTTTCTTGGTATTCAAGAATTATTGGATGACTAGGATTGATTTTTAGGGTTTATGTTTTAAAAATTAGAATATACATATGTGCGCCTCTTTTAAAAAAATGTAAGACTTTGCTGTTTAGTGAGAATTACGAGACACTATAATCTTCTTTAAGAATAATTATTGATTTTTGGGGTGTTTGAATTTATCTCGTTGTCATATCTTGTTGTGACAAATTGGTATTAGATTGAGGTTCGATGCGGTAATTGTATGTGCGATAATGATGACAAAAGAGTTCTGAAGGCGTCGTTGGAAAAGGTGACGACGAACTTCCCTAGGTTCAGACGACCACAATATAGTGCAAGGTGGAGAAAGAAGAAAAAGACAAAGAATGAACGAGTTTTGTTCAGAGTGGAGTTTCTTGATCTTTCTGCTTTTGGTTGTTCTTGCTAGGTATGATAATTACTCCTGATGGTGATCTTGTTGATGGATATGCTATGAATGGTTATTTGTCTTTTGTTACTGATGTTCTTTTTGGTGATTTGGTATTTGGTATTTTATATTGGAGAAGATTGTTGCTTACGAGTGGGACAAGTTAATGGCATGGAGTTTGACCTCCGATCTACTAAGGGATACACTTGGAGTAAGGCATGGATTGCTGAGATTAAGTGTCATTGTTCATTATCCATATTATCAATATGCCATCGGTATGTCAGGATGGTATGGCGATACAAATGTGCTTTCCAACGTGCACGTGCTTTATGTGGGTTTTCTCGATGATGTTGGTTTGAGAAATTTTTGTTGAAGACAAATAAGAGTACGGAGATTTTTGTTGGAAACAATAAGAGTCAAGCTGGAAAGTTTTAAAGTGTTAGATTTTGCTCTTGGATTGAAAAAAGAATCCTATTCAAGGCAATTATGAGAGGACTTTTGTTTGTTTTTTTGGTTTGAGGATTTAGATATTGGATGGCTAGGACTTGCTTTTATAGTTTATAGTTGTTAGAATAAAAACATATAATCCTCAACCCTCGTCAATGCTCTAGAGTTTTGGTACAATAGAAGGGACTTTAATATGGTCTTAGAGCAGCCCACGTTTAAATCTCCTTTGGTGCGCAAACGATCAAATCTCCTTTGTTGCGCAATTTAAGTAGATTTTATAAAAAGAAGGGTTTACTGTTCATCTCACTGCCCAAAATATGGGTTTGCAGGGATGTGTTAGAATATAAATATATAACCCTCAACCCTTGGGCTCTGGAGATTTTGTGCATCCCCATGGACTTTTAAGAAGGCTCTAGACTATAAATTTGAGGCCTCTTTTGAGAAGGTCAAGGAGAGGAAAAAATATAAGGTTCTGGGTTTTTTTGAGTTTGTGGTGAGGGTTAGAGAGATTGTATTTTTCTCTATGAATAGTTTTGGGTTTGTGATTTAATCAAGGTTTCACATCTTCTTGTGACAAATCTTACCATCTACTGAGTACTGCCTCTGATACCCTATCACTGTACCTGTTTCCTTTCCTATTTTTTTTTTTATTGTGGACCGTCTCCAATGCGCCTATCTACAATACACATACTCTTTATCCCTTCTTTTATGACATTAATGCTTGCCACGTTCGACTCTCTCATTTCACCCTCTAAATAGTGACCAGTTGACGTGCTTCTTCATTGTATAATATTCTGACCCTTAAATCATGGCTTGTCTTGTAGCCATCTTAAAGACCTTTCTTCTCATTCTCAAGGGCCCTCTCCAGTCTCCATTCACCCAGCAGTTCAGAAGTGCATTTCCACTTTAACTACCCTACTTTATCTTCTGAGCATCCTCTTCAGCTCAACAGAATATTAGGAAAGAAAAATAAAAGGCTGAAATGTAGAACTTACATGGGGTTATTTGGTGTTGTCTTCTTTCCTGAAAGTAGATCTTTAGTCACTTGGCTTATGAAATATATATATATGCGAGCCTATGAGACCATTGGAGAAATTGGTGGGATCTATATGTATGTAATCCAAACAAATTCATTTTTTGCTTGCACATAGATAAGAATGTGCGATTAAATTTGAAGAGTAAATATTTTGTGAGGGTAAGTCAAGTAATTCATTTTTTTATTATGGGAATTTTTGATAGTTCAGTCTCAGTAAGTGACTTTCTTATGCATCATCCCGTGCATATTTTACTCAGTACTTGTCATGCACATACACTTTTCTTTTATACGAACTGCTTTACACTTTGACTGATGTTTCGTTATACAGGTATCATGCCAACAGAATGCTGAGCTTCTATGCCCCAGGTGAACCTCTTTTCTTTACATTACCTGTTGAAGGCACATTCATTTGCACGTGCACCTTGCATCAACCTTATTACCAATTCATAAGAATGAGTTCTGCCCAACTATACATTGTATGATCTATTACAAAGGGCAACATAAACACGAAGGAGAACTCCAATTGAGTGAACCTTCATCAGTAATATACTATACAACTATGGTTGGTAGAAGAGATCCAACAAATGGTATCACTGAAGTATTAAAATAAAGGATCACATGATAGTTATAGGAGGCTGAAGTACCAATAGAGTGAACCAAATACTTTACAGAGGTATAATCTGTTCCATGTTGGTTTGTTTACGTCTAAAATTGCATGATACAAGGAAACATTATTATATTGCTACATTGGAAGTATCCTTGATCAAGAAGCATGTAAGAAGTAAATTGATGTGAGAGGAACAAATTTCTCCATAAGTTAATTGATACTGAACTTCTCATAGTTGTGCAATAAATGATGGTTGCTAGTAGAAGTAAACACATTATAGCCCCAAAACGAGTTTTTATTTTATCAATAGGAGTGTAGAACCTGCAGAGTTTATTAATACCACTTCGGAAAAGGGGAAATTAGCTTTTAATTATCGTGGTAAAGAAGAAAATGTTGGCTTTGGGACATGAAAGCTGATTCCAATTTGACTTCTTGGTCAAGATAGAATTACTGGCAGCCCTTGAAAGCTCTCTATTAGGTAAGGATGCTATTGCAGACGACTGTGAAAATGCGTAGAAAGCAAAATGAAAACATTTGGTTATTGTCTCCATTCTGATTAAATGGCATCAAATAGGGATTTTTCTTTACCTTTTCACTGTAGATGCATTAAAACCAAACTGTAAAGCAGATTTTGTGACATAAATGAGAACAACTTGTCACATCAATCAGCGGAAGGATATTTTCTTCATATGGATTTTCACACTTATTTTATGAAAATTTGAACATTTATAAGCTTCGAGCCAAAAGATTCAAGTGATGTAGTCTATGATTTCTCTAGTCAACTCATAGATCCAAATTTATACGACAGAATACAATTCCATAAGAAGATAAGGACATGAAAGTTATGATTAATGAACATGCAAACTTACAAATGAAAGAGAAATACTTTTGTTTAGAATGTTTCTGGATGCTGTGTGTAAAAGCCACCTGGGTTTAATAAAAGAATGACATTAGTGAGCGCGAGGATATATGGATGTAAGTGGTTTAAGGAGCTTGCGTTGTAAGGTCTATGCAATTTAAGAACACATGGGAAACTTGAAACAATAGTGCCAGAAAGGCGAGACCTGTACTTGTACAACTTTCTTTTTTTTGTCACCATCCATCAAGATTCAAGAAACATGTGGGAAACTTGAAACAAGAATAGCAAATCTGATGGATGTAAAACATGATCGCTTGTCGAACAAGTCTCATGACAAAGTCCCGAAGATGATTTATGTGGTCTAACAATTTTATATGTCAAAATTCTTCTATCTAGTAATGTGAGGAATAGGGGTTTTGTAGTTTGAGAAGTCACCAATGAAATCCAAAAAAGAAACTTTTGATCCTAAGTGGCCAAATGATATTATTTCCACATCTTTTGCTTTTTAGTTTTTACCTGGTGGAAAATTTCCAAAAAATGAAACTAAATGTCCAGTAAAAAAGAAAATAACAAACAAAAAAACTAACAGATGGGTTTTTAATTAGTTATATGAGAGCCTCATACCATCATCATTGCCCATGCCTTCTCCCATTATAACGGGGTTGGCTATGGAGCATGAGAAGCTTTGTAAAATAGGTGATGAAGTTTTACAACTCGATGTCAACTCTCTTTTTTAATGCAAACACATAAACCTAGAAGTCCAGTTAGCACGGGTAGGTAGGCCTACCTTCTTGGTGATGCAGACTAAGCTCCACAACCAAGGATCACCCTCTAAGTTCCTAATTACTAGAAAAGAGTGTAGATAAAGGTGTAAATTGTATAATTTGCTATAGGAAGTTGCACTCATTATATGGTATATAAAGCCCAAAAACGGTCTAGGCGGGCCGCATGGGCAGCGCCTAGGCTCTAGGCCCATGGTGCCCGCTTGATGTCCGCCTAGGCGGCCGCCTAGACCTCCGACGTCCGACTATGCATGTTTTGGGATTTTATGGTCTTTTTCTGTAAATTTTAGTAGATTTTTTGGATTTTTTATTTATGTTTGAACCGCCTGGATCTAGGCGGCCGCCTAGGCGCTAGACGACATGTGTCCGCCGACTAGCGTCTAACGCTTTTCACAACCTTGTAACATCATACGACTTCTGTAAGTGCAGTAAACTATTACTAGTGTGATGGCACACGCTATGCCTGTGCAACACATTTTACAAATGTTCATACTATTTTATTAAAGATAACATACAATCAAACTAAATTAAAAATATACTATTTTTCGATATAATATTTTTTTTTATGTTAGAAATGTTTATACCATCTTATTTAATAAAGAAAACATCCATACAAAATTACTAAGGAGAAATATTAAATCTTGAATAGAAAATCAACTAAGTGACAAAATTATACATAAAATGTTATTTGTCAGCATCCTTGAGCAGCATCTTTATCAACAAGACTTGACTGGTAACCCTTGCTTACGTATAAAGCAAGGATCAAAGTATCGGCCGATACCGATACGTATCGGCCGTATCGGATCGGATTTGGCCTAGGCCGATCCGATACCGACCAAAAATATCGGTATCGGCCGATCCAGGAGGAAAAATTATGATATCGGCCCGTATCGGGCCGATACTTGCCGATACGGACCGATACTTGCCGATACTGGCCGATACTGGCCGATACGGGCCGATGCTGGCCGATACTGGCTGATACGGGCCGATACTGGCCGATACGAGAATTCAAAATACCAGAAAATATCAAAAACGAATTTTACCCCTGCCAAAAACATACTTTCGAAACAAAAAAAAGGGTAAAGAAAGATTCTTCACGTCAAATCTAGGAATCAGTAATAAAAATTGGTAACATTTGCAATAAAATCTCTATAAATAGATGAAAAATCATTTGCAAATTACATCTAACAACACTAAAGGCAGAAAATTATTCAGATTATAATATACTATTTAACAATATTATATACCATTTAACAATTTATATTATTGCAATATTTTTTTATTGGATATATATACTATTTAACAATATTTATTATTGTACACTATTTAATGTTTAATTCAATTATACTTGAAAAACATAGAAAATACTTAAATAGCGCTTAAATATGTAAATTATTTTTACCTAATTTATTAATAATTATTTAATATCGTCGATACAACCGATACCAAAAAATCCGATACTCCGATCCGGTACCGCCGATACAGCCGATACTGCCGATACCGATACTCTTAGAAACTGTCCGATACTGATCCCAATCCCGATACTTTGAACCTTGGTATAAAGGGCCGATGATCATCGAAATTAGTAACTTGCATTGTCCTGCAATGCAACCGAAAGTTGAAGAGGGAGGGGGGGTCTTTCCTGATAAAGGAAGTATCTATTTAAAGAGAGATGAGATGTTGTAGAATGACTTGAATATGACTGGAAGTAAAGATAGACGGAAGTTAGAAACAGTTTCAAATATTAAGTTAGTCAAATGGGAGATCAATGACCTTTTTAGTAAGTTTTTATCTAAGAATTTATATCATCAAAATAATCTATCTATAAAATTAGGTAATCCAAATATACCTGTTATTTGAATTATATATTAGTATAGATAAAATTTATGTAGTTTAACTTAAATCTTCTAGATAAAATTTATCTAGATTAACTTAATCTTCTATTTCAAAATTAATATAATTTTAAATTTGATCTATTATTTCAAATTTAATATATTATTTCAAATTTAAAAGTCAATATATTTATCTAAGTTTTCACTTTAATGTAGTTTAAAATTTAAGTTAATCTAATCTAACTTAAAATTCATTCTATGAATCTAAAATTTAATCTACTTTGTAAAATATAATACGAATGAATGATTTTTCTATGTTTAAAATTTATAAGTTAAAAGTTTATGTAAACTAATGCAAATAAAACTTTATGTAGATTTTATCTAATCTAATGAAAATTTAATACCATTTAAAAAGTTAAGCTAATATAATTAAGATTTAATCTATTGTTAACTACAATATTCTAAATATGAATGCAAATTTTAATAAAAATTTAAAGTTTAGTCCAATTTAAACCTTAATTTAATCTAATCTAATTTAAATTTAGTCTATTGACTACATCCATTTATTGTCTACGCCATTATTGCTAAAAAGAACAAAATTGATGTTGTCATAATATGGATGTCCAATCAACAGGGAGAAGAAAATTACCACTTGTACTGCTAAGAATATAATAAAAAACAATGTGATCGATGTCATGTCCGTGTGAAGTCGTATTGGACATTTTATGGACACCAACAAAGACATCAAAACCCATTAGGATAAGCCATAGTCCGTGCATCGCCAGTGTTGTCCGATTCGTGTCGTGTTATAATCATGTTCATACAACATTGACGATACTAAAATTGTAGACTTTACAAATCAAATAGCCTAAAATGAAACGAAGACTACTTTCTATGCGATAAATTTCTAGATCTCTAAAACTAAAATCATAACAAAGACTCTTTTTCGCGATAAAGTTCTAGATCTCCAAAATTAATCTCACATGTGGATTATGAGTGATATGGAAGCACTAGTTCTTCGTGTCTAGTCCTCTCGCTGTAGTCAATCTCTGCCACGCAAAATCGCAAATTGAAACAAATTTCAAAACCAAATAACTATAGCGAGAAGAATACATTTGAATTCATCCATCAGAGTTGCTTCCAATGCTTCGATTTCCATTTCTGCACCTGCACGTAATTTGTGGAAAAAAATTCAAATAAAATCAATCGATTGGGAGAAAAAATATTAGAACGTTATGGTTAGAAGAAAGAAAAAATATTGAGAAATAACAGTTAGAGAGAGAAAGAGACGTGGAGTAATGAAGAACAAAGACTCAATTTTTTGCGATAAAGTTCTAGGTCTCCAAAATTAATCTCACATGTGGATTAAGAGTGATATGGACGCACCAGTTCTTTGTGTCTAGTCTACTCCCACTGTAGTCAATCTATGCCACGCAAAATTAAAGCAAATTGAAATAAGTTTCTCAACCAAATAACTATAGCGAGAAGGAATACCTTTGAATTCATTCATTGAAATTGCCTCAAATGCTTCGATTTCCATCTCTTGCCCTTGTGCATAATCTATGGAAAATATTGCCAATTCCAAAATAAAATAAGTTGATAGGGAGAAAAAAGAAATTGGATAAAATCAATTGATAGGGAAAAAATATTGGAATTAGAAGAAAGAAGAAGAAAAATATATATTGAGAAATAGCAGACGGAGAGAAAAGAGAAACGTGGAGTAATGGGAGTTGGTTTTGTCAGTTTTCTAAAAATATGGCATTAATGTAATGACGTGACCTTGAATTAAATAACTGTTGATTCTAATATACTTGAATTTTAAGTTAGTGGGAGAGAATGACTTTTTTATCCATATATAAATTTATTCTTATCTAACAATCTATATCATCCCATTTATAAAATTATGCATTCCAAATACCCCTGGTATTTGGATTATATAATAGTATAGATATGTAATCAATATCTGCGGCCATGTTCCTTATGTTTATTCTTATTGTTTTAGAGGAAAATGAACGGCTATCCCAGCCACAGATTTATTATCTGGGAAGCATGGACACTCCAAACCGTGTTGTGTTGTGTTGTGTTGTGTTGTGTTGTGTCAAACACATCAGACAAGACCACTCCGAACTACACCAGCACACTAACATCAGTGCGGTGTCCATCCTTGTGACCGTGTCCATATCTTTTCTTGTCAATGTGTCATATTCATGCATGTGAAACATAGTTTATTATTGTTACCTGCAAATGTTTTACAGGATAAACCATTAACAAGTGTCTCCTCCTACTCTCCTGGAGGCCAATATAATGATGAACTACAAGTAACAATACCAAAGAGGCTCTAATAGGGATAATTATTGAAAGAGATCCCTACATGAGAACCCACCATCAGAACTGATACTCAAAGAATTAAGGTTTTTCTGCATGCCTGGAACATCTCTAAGTCGAGCCTTTTCCTTGTACTGCAGACTTGCTCCTTATAGTGTCTCCTTGTTGCTAGTTGCTACCGTAGCAGCAAGAGCACCTACTGACTTTCATGCTTAGCAGGAGGAGCAGTACCTCTCAATATTCAGCTAAATTCAGAAATTGATTATTGTAATTTCTTGATGTATTATTGATAGTCTTCTTGGCTTTATATAGCCCTACAGTCATTATTACAATGATGGAATATACTGTGGATATCCTGTGGCATGTTCTGGCATACCAAATATGTCACATGATATTCCAATCTACTAAATATGACATCCAACATACTAAATATTCCAACACTCCCCCTCAAGATGGGCGAAAAATATTCACTAAGTCCATCTTGTCACATCATCTAATCAAACTCACAGAGGAAAACCCCTTGGTTGGTCCGTCTGCTACCTGATTCCTGGTTGGAACGTGGCTAAGTTGTCACGCCCCGCTCCCGTAGGAGCGATCGTCCTCGCTAAGGTGTGATGCCGCACGAGCCTAAATTGCGCTCGTGCAAGATGGGTTCCATGACGGCCGATTACAGCGGCTGCGACGGGGTCGTCGCACAAAAGTCCCAAGTAGAGACATTGAATATGGCAGCGAAAATTTAGAGCAAAACACAAGTCATTCAAAAGATACATTTTATTAATATTGAAACAAGGATTACAGTAGGGCGCAAGGCCAAGATTACATGTCACTCATGCTCACTCTTCTCACATTACAAGTCACTCAGCTCTTTCTCATCTCTCAATACAAGTCTTGAACCAGCGGATGCTTCGGAAGGCCACGTCCATACATTATGTCCCGTATAAGTCCAGATTCCACGCGGCCGCACGCCTCGAATCACCAAGGAACTCCGTGCCTCGACGCATCCAAGCGAGCTCCGCGCCACGAGCTTCTACCTGTGCCTGCACATGAAAACTGTGTGGATGTCAGTACTCAACTGTACTGTTGGAATGAGCTCCTCGTCCACCCATACAAAACCGACACATTCATTTACTTTGTGCAACATAGTCCCTTTATGATTGTCTTTCTACTCATGTCTTAGGATTAGTTTTAGGACCGACGTCTTGGCCTATTTTGTGTCTCTAGACCATCCCGTAACAACGTCAACTCATACTTTGTCTCTAGACCCCTTCTCGTACCAACAACGTTAACCTATCAAGTCGTGTTTGCCTTACGGCCCAAAATCAGAGACGCGACTACGCGATAGTACCCAATTTCTTTGTGACCGTGCTACAAGTCCATTGTGCCGTACCTCGCAAACTCAGTGTGACTTAACCATATTGTCGCCTCGCGGCCCTTGCTACTTTAATCACCAACTGACCCAATCAAGACTTGTGGACTAAGTGTCACTAGACCGACTTTGCCTTGCGGCGTTTCCTGACTTAAACTCAAGATGACTCAAGTCCAACTTATGCAACTTATATGCCGACAACTTAAGACTTGACGCTACATCTCGTGCCGAAGTACGGTGTCTTCGTTGCAGCCAAATCTTAGGCCCAAACATTGTCTTCCGATCGTGCACGCATTCGACTCGACTCATTGATATAGTGAACACAATACTCGACTCAATCCAAAGGCATACACGCTGATCGCCGCCATGTCGACTCATCTATATGAACTAGTCACTAGCGTCCAGCGCTATCATGGACTACCATAGCTTGTTAGGCGGACGTCCTTGCCAGCACGAGTAGCGAGCTCCGCTGCAAGTCTCTTGCCTAACCCGTGCGGTCTTCCAGCACTGCTAATCATGTCTACCATCGAAACGGTCCCGTTGGCTGCCTGGGTCGTCGTTCGAGAAACAAACTCACCTTGTACAAGTTGTCCAATGACCATGCAAGACTCGACTCAAACTGACGTCTCACACAGTCATTCTACTTCTAGTGTTACCATTTCTTTCAGGGCCAAGTTCAATACTTCTCACATCTGAGACCGTCTCGACGACCCGTGGTCGCGAGGATTCTTCTTTCTTAGCCTATCATTTCATTCGACTCAGGAACGACTATTTGAAAGCCCTCCTTGCAACTCAATTAAATCAACCGTGGCCCGTGCCTTAAAACACTAAGTCCGTGACATCGTGCCTTAAACCAACTTGAACTCTATGCGACACCACCGCCCAAGTCATACTCTATATAACGGGTCTTACGGTCGTGGAACCAAGTAATTTCGACATCCGCAGGAAACGTGGGACAGTGCTTAGAAAAGACTTCGATAGCCTATCATAACTCAGCCTAACTTAATCGTGCAACAACTTGACGAGCAAGGACTGCGCCAAGCCTTGGACGATGGGACCGTGCATGTTTTATGAAGCGTTTATGCGGACGACGCCTATGACTTAGGCTAACTCTTTGTTTGTGGCGAAGACCAACTTTTCCTTCTCCCAAGCCACGAGATGAAGGACCGAGTGTCATTTATAAAGCACACCGTGCACCAACTCTAAGCCGACCGTTGGACATTTCCATATTCTAACTCAATTCGACACGTCGGAATTATTTCCTTAGCTGTGTGGATTGATCTCTTTTATTATCAAGCCTACTTATGCAAGTTGAAAACATGCGATTTGTTATGTGAAGGCTAAGATGAGGCGAGTTCACCGAAACTATCCCACCTGAGCGAGGGGTCGCCTCGACCGAGCGATGTCTCCGAGCAAGCCGTTGCAAGGCCAAGTCCGAATGCCGTCGGCATTCCAATTCCTCCGATTGACTGAGCGGGACGGGGCACTACACAAGCTTCAGCAATCCTCTATCCAGCTTCTCTTTGATAAAGAACCTATCAATCTCGATGTGTTTGGTCCTGTCATGCTGTACTGGATTGTTGGCGATACTAATAGCTGATTGGTTGTCACACTACAACTTTATCTTGGTTCATTGATCCAGCTTCAGTTCTAACAGCATATTCTTCAACCATAGCAGTTCTGCAACTCCCAGGACCATAGCTCTATACTCTGCTTCCGCTGTCGATCTGGCTACCACAGACTGCTTCTTACTCTTTCAGGAGACTAGGTTGTCTCCTACGAATATGCAATATCCTGACTCCTGAGTTAGACCTTCTGTCATCGACACAGCTAGCCCAGTCAGAATCACAGTAGCCTTCAATGCTCATGTGATTCTTCTTCTTGAATATCAGCCCCTTTTCTGGGGCACCCTTCAAGTACCTCAGAATCTGGTATACTGCATCCATATGACCCTTCCGTGGGTTGTGCATGTAGCGGCTCACCACACTTACTGTAAAGCAGATGTCAGGTCGTGTGTGGCTCAGATAGATCAACTTGTCCAGATCAACTTGTCCACCAGTCACTGATATCTATCTCGATCAATTGGGTCTCCAGCCTCGGCCTTCAACTTGAACCTCTGGTCTATTGGCGTTGCTGCATGTTTGCACCCCAACATCCCTGTCTCTGTAAGAAGGTCAAGTGCATACTTCCTCTGAGAAAGAACAATCCCCTCTCCGTCTCAAGCGATCTCTATCCCAAGGAAGTAGCGAAGAAGGCCAAGGTCCTTCACCTCAAATTTTCTGCCAAGCTTCCCTTTGAGTCGGGCGATCTCTTGTTCATCATCTCCTGTGATAATCATGTCGTCCACATATACCGCAAGCATGGTGATGTGGCCTTCACTCCGTCTGAAGAATACAGTATGATCAACATTGATCTGCTGATATTCCATCCCTATCATCGTCCTCCTGAATCTGTCAAAGCATGTCCGAGGAGACTGCTTTAGTCCATAGAGGAACTTCAACCTGCAGACCTTGTCCACTGTCTGGTTGATGCCGAATCCTGGTGGTATCTCCATGTATACCTCCTCCGTCAGATCCTCATGAAGAAATGCATTCTTCACATCCAGTTGGTGTAGCTTTCATCCACCATTCGTTGTCAAAGAAATCAGGGTCCTGACAGTACTATCTTTGCGACTGGTGCAAAGGTCTCGTCATAGTCGATGCATACGTCTGACTGTATCCTTTTGCCACCAGTCGAGCTTTGTAGCGCTCAACCTGTCCATCTGGGTTCTGCTTCACAGTAAAGACCCACTTACATCTGACTGCGCTCTTCCCTTCTGGCAGGTTCACCAGCTTCCAAGTGTGGTTCTTCTCAAGAGCTCCCAACTCCTCGAGCATTGTCGCTTTTCACTTTTGATTGTTCTTGGCAACCTGCCAATTGTTAGGTACAGTAATACTATCCAAAGATGCAATAAATGCTCCATAAGAAGAAGAGATATGGTCATAAGAAACAAACTGAGTAAGCTCCCAACCATATCTGTCCGGAGGATTTCTCGTATTGCTGCGAGTGGTCCTTCGTACTGATAATGGTGTGGGAGTAGTAGGGGGAATGATATCACCTGAAGGGTGGTGGTGGTAGTGTAGGTGTCTCAGGAGTTGAAACGAACGCATGCAAGAGACTTGGAACTGGCACTGTAGGTACTGGTCCTGTAGTTTGCTTCTCTCTCCTGCTATAGGTAAGTTACTCCCGCTGAGCCGTAGGCCTAATACCTCTCATCTCCTCCCATGTTCCTCTTCACCTTCTTTCTCCTTCTCGACCGTGCCTCCATGCCAAACTCCTAAATCAGTCACTACTGAGCTCTCCCCCTCTCGCCTCATACTAGCAGTATTAGGCGTGTGATTTGAAGTTCCCTCATGACGGTAGTATGGTTCATGCTCTCGGAAGTGGACATCCATACTTACAAACTTTTTTTTCCACTGGACTCCAGCACACGTACCCCTTCTGAGTCGTCGAGTAGCCCACGAAGATGCATTTAACTGCTCTAAGATCAAGCTTCCCAACTGACGGCCTGTTGTCCTTCACAAAGCATACACATCCAAACACCTTCAGTGGGAGTATCCTACTATTATTGTCTTGTAATATTTCACATGGGGACTTCCACCCCAGGACCTTCGAAAGCATTCTGTTGATTAGTTGAGCTGCTGTTAACACTGCATGTTCCCACAGACTCTGTGGGACATTCATGTCAATCATCAAACTTCTTGTGACCTCCAGAAGGTGTCTATTATTCCTTTCTGCTACGCCATTTTGTGCAAGTGTGTATGCACAAGTGGTCTGATGCTGTATCCCGTGTGCTGACAAGTATTCTGCAAGTGTTCTGTTTGTATACTCCGTTCCATTGTCTGACCTCAGTACCTTCACAATTGCCCCATACCTGAGTCTGGACATGTTTGTGAAAATCTCGAAAACAAGTAGGTACATCACTCTTATTTTTTATCAAGTACAACCAGGTGACACGAGAAGCACAATCAATGAAGGAAACAAAGTACTTATAACCATTCATAGTATTAGTAGCACATGGACCCCAAACATCAGAGTGTACTACCTCAAAAACAGAATAGCTCCTATGACTCGTACCAATATAGGAACTCATAGTAAGTTTGCCTAACTCACATGCATCACATACTAGTTTCTCTTTATTTGACATTTTTTCATAAATATCGGGATACTCTTTCATAATGGTGGATGAAAGCTACACCAACTGGATGCGAAGAATGCATTTCTTCATGGAAATCTGGTGGAGGAGGTATACATGGAGATACCACAAGGATTCGACACCAACCAGACAGTGGACAAGGTCTGCAGGTTGAAGAAGTCCCTCTATGTGAAATATTACAAGGCAATAATAGTGGAATACTCCCACTGAAGGTGTTTGGGTGTGTATGCTTTGTGAAGGACAACATGTCGTCAGTTGGGAAGCTTGATCCTAGAGCAGTCAAGTGCATCTTCGTGGGTTACTCGGTGACTCAGAAGGGGTACGTATGCTGGAGTCCAGTGGAAAAGAAAAAGTTTGTAAGTATGGATGTCCACTTCCGGGAGCATGAACCATACTACCGTCAGGAGGGAACTTCAAATCACACGCCTAATACTGCTAGTATGAGACGAGAGGGGGAGAAAGAGAGCTCAGTAGTGACTGATTTAGGAGTTTGGCATGGAGGCACGGTTGAGGAGGAGCATGAAGGTGAAGAGGAACAGGGGGAGGAGATGAGAGGTGTTAGGCCTACGGCTCATGGGGAGTTACTTACCTACAACAGGAGAGAGAAGCAAACTGCAGGACCAGTACCTACAGTGCCAGTCCCAAGTCTTCGTCCCGTCTCTTTCTCCTGGAAGATCACCTTAGGAATATCAAAAGAAACAATGCATTTAAGTTGAAGGATTATAGAACTAATAGACAAGAGACTGACTGGAAAGGATGGAGCATTAAAATATTAGATAATTTTACTGAACCTGTACAATTAACAGTACCCTTACCGACGACTAGCTGAAAAGTGCCACCATCTGTCTGAATGCTGTCTGCTGATGCTAGGTGAGTGTACGAGAACTCACTAGCATTCCCCGTCACATCCCGAGTCGATAATCCAATCTGACGATTTAAGGGAAGTAATCGATGCAAGAGCAAGAGAGTCGTCAGTACCTTCTGATGGATGGACATACATGACGGCGTTGCTTCCAGCAAACAATGAGGTGGACGCCTCATCCGTTGCGCTCCTCCTGTCTCCATCATTGGACGTTCGCTGCTTCCTTCTGAGCACCTCCAGCATGTCCACCAGTGCCTGATTCTCCTCGGTAAAGGTGCCGCTAGCTCCTCCATCTCGTTATGCTACCAGCAGGTTTTCCCGATAGCCTCCTCGACCGCCTCGTCGAGTCCCACGACCACGACTACGTCCTCCAAAATGTCCTCGTCCACCGAATTGTCCCCGTCCACCACCTGAATCTCCCTCCTTAGGTGGTTTGGTGCAAGCATACCGATGGTGGTCCATCTCCCCGCAGTTGTAGCACTGTCGGTTGTGCTGCCAGGCCTCTCCCTTAGGCCCTGTGTCGCCCGACCTGGTGGCCGTCAGTGCTGACTTTGCTTCGGAAGGACCACCTATCCCCGCCTGTAGTCTGATGCGTGTCCCCTCCTGGATCATGACTGAGATAGCCTCCTCAAGAGTGGGGATCTTCGGTTGGGCGAGAAGTAGGGCCGTCCTCTGAGAAAATGTTGCAGTCAGCACTTTCAGGAAATTCATCGTCCTCTTCTGTAGACATACCTGCCTCTCTTTACATTTTGGATCCCCGCAGCTTGCCCGATCTGAGGTGTGGTAGAAATCCTGCCACAGGCGCTCCAACTCTGTGGCATACTCCTGCACTGTCTTCTCTTCCTATACGGTGTCGTCGATCTTCCCCTTGATCTGGAAGACCCGTAAGTTATTTTCCACACCATCATAGGTCCGTCTCAACTTCTCCCACACATCTTTCACCATCTCAATGCCGTCGACTGTGACGGCAATAGACTGGACTAAGGAGTTGAGAAGCCAGATGTAGATCACCTTATAAGTGGACTTTCACTCGTCATGTTCTGCCGAGCCCTCGTCCGGCTCCGTCTTCTCGCCCGATAGGAACCCCTCCAGGTTCTTTCCTGCGAAGGTTCGCCTTACCCGCCGTGACCAACTCAGATAGGTAGCTGGTCCATCCAGCTTCAGATTGATGGAGGGAAGCTCCAGTCTTGTCGACGTTCGTGTCGTGTTCTCACCAGCCGACATCTTCATCAACGTCACAACCTCCGCATGATCCAGCTTCTTGATGATCACCTCCATCGATCCTCCTCTTCAATGATCACGTCACGCTTGTCCTCGTCGTCCGCTTCTAGATCCGAACATGTATTTCCATCAGATCTAGGCTTTCGGTGTCAACTTTCGAAACAAGTCGAACATTAGTGGCACGAGTGCCGTCGCGTGCTTCAGTGTCGGCAACAGCCGCAGGAGCCATGCGCGCCGTGGGAGTGGGAGGCGTCCGACGCGCGTGCAACAGCACCGAAGCAGCAGCCGCCCCGGTCCCCGGGGGGGGGGGGGGGGGGTTCTCTGGCCGCGCACGCGGGATATAGCCGGTGGCGGGAAGAGAGGGGGGGGGGGGGTAGCGGCTAGGGTTAGGGTTTGGAAGGGGGTCGGTTGGTGGCGGCTAGGGTTAGGGTTTGTGGAATTTTGGCTCTGATATCATGTTGTAATTTTTTGATGTATTATTGATAGTCTTCTTGGCTTTATATAGCCTTACAGTCATTATTACAATGATGGAATATACTGTGGATAGACATATTCTGGCATACCAAATATGTCACAGGATATTCCAATATACTAAATATAACATCCAACATACTAAATATTCCAACATTGATCAAGAAGGCCCCCAAGGATATAAAAGTACCAACGTTATAGCTACACAAAAGAACCCCATAGAGAAATCCCTCGTGCACATCAGGATGTAAGTTGTGGCTTTTGCTGAAGGGTCAGGCTGAAGGCAATTCCTAGATCAATTTCATTGCATCTACCTTTTCTTGAGAAATTTTCTGATAAATCTGTTGGGGGATATTTCTTTTATTGGTGTATAGTGTTGTCCGCCCTTCCCATTGAAAGGTCTCAGATCGGGTAGCAAAACTGTTGCTCGCATTTTGGACACGATTCATTCCTTAAACCTGTTGAAAGGGTGGTTACAAAGTCCTGCATTTTACTTTATAGCTAATTAATTTTAGGAGTGCCATTTTGCCATCTTTTACGAACATTTACTTTCAGTCAACCGTTTTATCACGCGATATATCAGAAATTTCTATTCCATGCCAAGCCTATATTTGATTTGTTATTGGCTATCTTTCTCAAGGCTGGTGTGGAGAAATACGAGATGTTATATTCGGAGACAATGGAAGCGTGACGGTGCTTTATCGCGTTACAATACGAGGATCTGATGGAGAGGTACATTCTACTTTTCAAACCTTGCACTCCACCTTCAGCTTTTACATGTACTTTTACATCATGTCATACATGAATCACTTGATCCTGAACCATCAGCTTTAAATTTGTAGAGCCATGGAGTCGATGATGTACTGGTAGTTTATTAATTATTGTGAAACATGTTAGTATATTAAATCTCAGGAATACCATCAACAAAGGGGAACTGATTGGTAGATAAGGTTTATGGAGCTTGCCAGGAAATGTTAGGATAAAAGGTCTTTGTTCTTGTTATTTTTATTAGGTAAAATTAGTTTCTACTTAACTGTTAAATGTGAAAACAACATTCAGATTAGTTTCTTTTAACATTTTAAGTGATTGGTTATTTGATTATAATGGATTATGTCATTTTCCGTAACCTTACTAACAATAAACTTTATCCAGATGAACTTTTGGCACATGCAAATTGATCAGTACAGACTACAGATACTTGCTAACTTCTAGCCTTTGCTCACTTATTCTGACTAAAAGTTTCAAACTAGCTCATAAGCTTGAATTCTAAGCAAGAAGTTTGCGTATCTCTTTTATTCTTATATATAACAATCAGTATTATAGATATCAGATATATCAACCAATATACCGACGTATGTCGGCTATATATGTGAAACCCATATTTGTAGTTAATTAATATTAATGTCTTCGTAATATTATTAGTATTTTTAAATTATTATTATTTTATTATTATATTATTTTCTGTGTGTTAAAATGGTTTCGAAAAAAAATAATAATAACATGGCTTTTTGAGTTCAGACCCAGACCCAGACCCGAGTCCGAACCCAGACCCAGGCCTGAGCCAAATCCAATTCTTTTCCCTCTCTTTCTTAATTCTGATTTTGACTTGATTTATAATTAAAAAAAAATATAATTCCTTGAGCTGGTCCAAATTTGGACCAGCATATACCTGTTCTCACTCACCCCTATTCCTACTCTCCCTACTCTTCCTCACACACGTTCAAACCCCCTCACCCACGTTCACCTCACAGCCACTCATTTTTCTCCAACTCCCTTTTATTTCCCCTCTCCAACCCATATTCCCCATTCCTATCACTCACAGAGGAACACTCTCTCAAAACTTTCTCTCTCTCTCTCTTCTTCCTCACCAACTATTTCCTCCATCACACCAACCCTTCTCCCGACCCCTCTTCCCCGAGCTCCACGCCGCCCTAGCCCCTCGTTCCGCCGGAGCTCCCCGAAGCCGTCCGCCGACCGCCCTTGCGCGGCCGCCCCGACAGCGCTGACCCCCTCCGGCGACCGCGCGCCCGCTCCCCCGCGAGCGCGCCCCCTTGCGCGGCTGTCCAGCCCTGTCGCGCCGACCCGCGACACCCCGTTGGCCGATTCCTTTGTGGCCAGTGCCCTGTGGTCGCTGCTCTTTGGCTAGCACCCCTGTCGTGCCCTAGCTTCTGAGTTCTTCGGCATTCTTCGACGACGTTGCTATTACACCACTGTTTCGGGAATACGTTCGCTGATTTGGAGCTTTCTTTCTATTTTTCATCTGAGAGCTCTAGCCGAGCAATCCGAGGTATAACCCCCTGTCCCGCTCATTTTATTATTTTAGTCGATGATGAAATGGTCCCCGATTCCCTTTGGGAATTCGGTTTTAGCGACGTCGTAATTTTCGGGACTTTCGGAAAGGTCCTGTGAATTATTTTGGATTCCCGGAATATTTTCGGGAATTGATCTTTGGTATGTTTTAGCTTTCCGGATTTTTTCGGGAACGTTCTGTGATTTGTGGGATTGGAATCGGACTTCCGAAATTATTTCGGGTCGTCCCGATTATTCTGTGGATTGGTTGTGGTTTTTATATATATATAAATTCGGGTTTTTCCCTGGTTTGGGATTTGCAGAAAATTATCGGCGCCAATTCCCAGTTTTTGGGTTGACCAAAAACAGAGGAGATGATGCCCGATTTTTCCGTAAATCCTGGATTATTTTAAATGAATTTAAAATGATTTTCGGAGTTTTATTTGATATTTGATTTTGGGTGACGACCGTATCGGTCAATGAACCCGGCTAAGTGCAAACGAAACCGGCCCCGCCCGGACATTGAGGCAATTAGCCAAGATGAGGATCGGACCATATCTGAGACTTATAATTTACTCTTATTTTTATATTTAATTTCTATTTATATTTATTTAATATTTCAGTTTAGGACTAACGGCAATTTATCTTACTTCAATTTATGTAAATAAATTGTAATGGGCATAAGCCCAGCTGGCTGTGGTCTGTAACTGTAATAGCTTAGATTTTCTTGTCATTTCTGGTTTTACGAGTTTTTCTATTTAACGATTAAATTGACTAAAAGTATTTTCGTATAAAATTAATTAATATTTTCTCGCCTAAATTGACAAGTTTATTAATAATTAAAAATCACGTATTTCTCACTAAAATAAGAAAAAATAGCTTTATATTTATAATTATAAAAATTACCAAGTTTTCCTAAAATAATCTGGCAGCGACGATGTTTTCCGAATTCAAAGTTAAAACGATCTTTTTCCCTCGTATTAAATCAACGCACAAATAACCGTATTTTCTGTGTTTGGTTAATTAAAGAACTAAAATTGGACTAGGAAGCAAATAGAGATTTCAACTAGCATGGCTAAGTTGGTGAACCTGATATCTGAGTCTATCTCTCGAATGTAGGAATTCGAGGACGACTCTAATTACCTGTCTCGAAGTCTTCTACCTCTCCAGTCATTTCCATTGAGGCAAGTATAGTTTATGTTAGTTTACAGTTATTTATTTAATCGCTTTACTGCAATTTTAAACCACGATGCAAACACGAAACTCTCTCTGAGAGTACTGTAACTACTGGGGACTGGGGGAATAGCGTAATGATTATGACCATACTGTAACAAAATCCCTTATCCTTCCTGTAACAAACCTAAGCCGGTCATATTTCATTACCTGTTCAAATCACTGTTTTTACTGTAACAAACTGTTCATGTTTAAAACTGTTTAGAACTGCATGATTCTATTACTTATTTAACTGTTTAAAATTAGCATGAATTGTACTTTGCTCCCTCCTGACTGGAGATATATTTTTAGGGGATATTGAGGATACAGATCGGTTTTACAACAGCTACTATGACCCTGTGTTGTACCCAGTTGTGCTGTCAGAGTCCCCACAGGAGGACGTTGGGACTGAGGCCGATGATCCGGCCGATAAATAGATTTCCTTTCATTGTGTTTTATTTCAAATTCTGTATTTCATTTCAGAACAGTTTCATTTGTATTTAAATTTCAAAGTTTAATAAAGTTTATCTCCGAATTTGAGTTGTGACAAATATTGTGTTTTTGTTGTGGTTACCTGCTAATGGAACAGCTTACTGCCGCCGTCTCAACAACGGTGCAGGCTGGGCATGATCCGGTTCGACCCAATTAGTTGGGATCGGGTCGTGACATGTTTTCAGTGGTGGCCCATGCAGGTCGTATTCGTACAACAACTTAGGAAAACATACCTAGAAACCATTAGAACACTAGAACATTTGTCACGACATAGGACCGAATTATATAAATAAATATTTTTTTTTTGATTATAGACTGGTAGGATACCTTGTTATGTATGTACCCTAAACCTTCCAGATCATGGCCAAAGGAAAGACTACCCGATCCGGCCCTGCTGACGACGAGGTGTCATCAACTGATCACACCCCTTCTCAAGCACGCCGGGACCCACCTCCCTTGCAGCTGACAGACCGTCCTCATGCTGCACCAGCTCCCCGGCCCGTTTACGCTTCTACAGCGCAAACGGTGGAACCTGCACAATCTCAGGCTGAGCCACAGACCCCTGCGGTAGTGTCCGCACCAGCTGTCCCACCAGTGCCCGTAGATCCCACTGACCTAGTGGGAATGCTACGATGAGTGCTTGAAGCACAGAGAGCTCAAGCAGAAGCCCACAGAGAGCAGACTGCTGCCCAAGCTGAAGCCCATCGCGAGCAGACCGCGATTATGAGAGAAGGCATGGAGAATGCCCACAACGTGGCTATGGCTGCCCTCGAGAGAGGAGGAACCACTTCATCAGGGCCACGACCTGCCAAGGTAAGCATGATTCAGGAGTTAAGTTATATTTCTTTAAGGCCATTCTTTTGATTAGAGGCGTATTATTGCATGAAGGTTGGAGCTATAGAAAGCTTTAAGAAGCAAGACCCTCGACCTTTCAAAGGGACCGAGGGTATCATCTACGCCGATGAATGGCTAGACCATATGGAGCGTCTCTTGAGCGTCGCTCGACTCTCGGAGGACCTCAAGGCTGAAGCTGTAGGACTCCAACTACAGGATGTGGCGAGCACCTGGTATCGGAATGAACCCCGACTCCAGGACAAGCAGCTCGACTGGGACACCTTCAAGAAGTTGTTCCGCAGGAAGTTCTTTCCGACATCGGAGATGCGGGAAATGGAGAGGCAATTCCAGAACTTGAAGCAGGGAAACATGACGGTCAGCGAGTATGCGGCAGAGTTCGGCCGACTAAGCCGCTTTGCCCAGAACCTGGTAGCTGACCCCAAGGATCGTGCTGAGCGATTCAGGTATGGCTTACGAGAAGAGATTCGCACCCCTGTGATCGCAGGTGGCGCAAAGACCTATGAGAGGATCCTGATCCGAGCTCAAGATGTAGAGAAGAGCCAGCCTTCTCGATCCAAGAGAGAGTATCCTAGAACTAGCAACTTCCAGGGTAGTCAGAAGAGGCCCAACAACAACAACAACAACAACAGGCCCTCGCACCAGCAGCATCATCATCAGGCGAGGACCAATGACAGAGCACACCAGAAGCAGATCCCTGTCTGCGACTATTGCAAGAGGCCAGGGCATCAGTCGAACATCTGCAGGAAGAGGCTAGGACACTGCCTAGTCTGTGGGTCTGCCACCCACCAAGTGAAGGACTGCCCCATGTCGGCCCACCGGCCCGGAACCAACCAGCAGAGAGCTCCACTACCTACTCAGCAACAACAGTTTGGACAGCACCAGCAGAAGATCGGACGAGCTTTTGCCCTAGCAGCTGATGAGCAGGAACCAGAGCAGGAACCCACCGCAGATCCCATAACCATCTCTGGCCATCAGTTCTCAACACCTTTACTAGTGATGCCCCTGCCCAACTATGATGTAGTCCTAGGGATGGACTGGTTAAGTGAACAGCATGCGCTGATAGATTGTCACCGAGGATGTGTAATCTTCAGCCCACCAGGAGAACCGGAGTTTGAAATCTCTCGGACTCCGGAAGATATGAAGAGTATTTCCTACTCCTCTATCACCGAAGAACCCGGGCCTCCTCACCCTATCATTGCGGAATTTATGGATGTCTTTCCAGATAGTCTTCCAGGATTGCCGCCAGATCGAGATGTGGAATTCAACATCGATCTAGTACCCGGCTCTTCCCCTATTTCTCGGGGATGCTACAGAGTCAACCCCAAGGAGGCTAAGGAGATGAAGGATCAGATCGACGAGCTGAAGTCGCAAGGATTTATCAGAGACGGAGCTTCACCCTGGGGAGCACCAGTTTTGTTCGTACCCAAGAAGGATGGAACCGTGCGGATGTGCATCGACTACCGGGCGCTGAACAACATCACCATCAAGAACAAGTACCCCCTGCCCCGGATCGACGACCTGTTTGATCAACTGAGCGGAGCCAAGGTATTTTCAAAGATAGATCTCAGATCAGGCTACCATCAAATCAAGGTCAGGAAGGAGGATATTTCCAAGACGACGTTTCAACACCAAGTATGGACAATTTGAATTCTTGGTCATGCCGTTTGGACTGACAAATGCTCCTGCGGTATTCATGAACCTCATGAACAAGGTTTTCCATGAATATCTGGATCAGTTTGTTGTTGTCTTTATCGATGACATACTGATCTACTCGAAGACGGAGGAAGAGCATGAAGAGCACTTGAGGAAAGTGCTGAGTACCTTAAGGAAGGAGAAGCTCTATGGTAAGCTATCCAAATGTGAATTCTTTTAGACAAGGTGGAATTTTTGGGCCATGTTGTCACAGGAAAAGGAATTTCGGTGGATCCAAAGAAGATAGCTGCTATTGAGAAGTGGACTGCACCAAGCTCGGTTGCAGAGATCAGGAGCTTTTTGGGACTAGCTGGCTACTACCGGAAGTTCGTGAAGGATTTCTCCAAGATTGCGGAGCCAATGACGAAGCTTACCAGGAAGAATGAGGAGTTCATATGGTCTGAAGCGTGCCAGTCAGCTTTTGAGGAACTGAAGAAGAGGCTCACAACGGCGCCGATACTTGTGCTACCCGCAGGTACTGGCGGTTTCTCAATCTATAGTGATGCTTCCGGAAAATGACTGGGTTGCGTTCTTCAACAACACGGGAAAGTGATTGCCTATGCATCTAGACAATTGCGGACTCATGAGAAGAACTACCCCACACATGACTTGGAGCTTGCAGCGGTGCTATTTGCTTTGAAGCTAGAAGCACTACCTGTATGAAGAGAGAGTGGAAATATTTACGGACCACAAAAGTCTGAAATATGTTTTCACTCAGAAGGAGCTGAACATGAGACAAAGACGATGGCTGGAGCTAATGAAGGATTTTGATATCAACCTGCAGTACCATCCGGGTAAGGCTAATGTTGTTGTAGATGCACTTAGTCGATACCCAATGGCGATGTTCTTGACCAAGGAGCGCCATTTGCTGGAGGACATGGAGAAGCTTGGATTGGAAGTTGTACTGTCCGAGGAGGAAATGAAGAAACTTGGAAGAGAAGCCATCGTACAGGAGATGAATCATCATTGATGCAGTTGCAAGTGCGTTCGAGTCTTATGGACAGGATCAAGGAGACACAATTTCAAGACGAGACGCTTTGCAAACTCAGAGACCAAGTGCTAGCAGGAACGCTTGAAGGATTCTCAATCGCCAGCGACGGAGCATTGAAGAATGGTACGAGGCTGTGCGTACCAACTGGCGAACTGAGGAACGAGCTGATGCGAGAAGCGCACCAGTCGCAGTATTCTATACACCCTGGAGCCAACAAGATGTACCGGGATATGCGGACTATAGTATGGTGGTACGGAATGAAAAAAGACGTATCCAGGTATGTGGCTAGATGTTTAATTTGTCAGCAAGTTAAAGCCAGCAGACAGAGACCAGCAGGATTATTGCAGCCGCTTGACATTCCGGAGTGGAAATGGGAGCACATAACGATAGATTTTGTATCGGGACTGGCTCGATCCCAAGGAGGGAAGGATGCCATTTGGGTTATAGTGGACCGACTGACGAAGTCAGCTCACTTTATCCCCTTCAAGGTTGGTTTATCCACCGAGAAGTTGGCAGCACTGTACATGCGGCACATCTACCGGATTCATTGAGTTCCGGTAAGTATCGTATCTGACAGAGATACCAGATTTACATCTCATTTTTGGAAGAGTTTGCGTGACAGCTTGGGAACCCAACTGAAGTTCAGCACCGCTTACCACCCTCAGACTGACGGGCAATCGGAGAGAACAATCCAGACGCTAGAAGATATGCTGAGATCCTGTGTCCTGGAATTTGGAGGGTCTTGGGAAGACCATTTGCACTTGGTAGAGTTCTCTTACAACAACAGCTACCAAGCTAGCATCGGGATGACACCGTTCGAGGCACTCTATGGACGTCGTTGCCGCACTCCACTTGCCTGGGACGCCGTCGGAGAACAAGTGTTGCTTGGACCTGAGATGGTGACCGAAGCAGCAGAGAAGGTGAGAATGATCAGAGACAAGCTCCGGATAGCCCAAGACAGACAGAAGCATTGGGCCGATTGCAGCAGACGGCCTTTGGAGTTTGAAGAAGGCGACAGTGTATTTGTGAAGATCTCGCCTACCAGAGGAACAATTCGTTTCGGCAGAGCAGGAAAGTTAAGCCCCAGGTATATTGGTCCATTTGAAGTACTTAGCAGGATTGGAGAAGTGGCTTATCGGGTGGCTCTACCCCCAAGTCTCGAAGGCGTCCACAACGTCTTCCACGTCTCGCAGCTGAGACGCTACATCCCGGACCCGAGCCATATCTTGGACCATTCAGAGCTGGAGATTGGACCCAGCCTCACAGTGCCGGAGAAACCAGTGGCAATTTTGGACCGAGGCGAGAAGAGGACCAGGAACACCGTGACGCCAATAGTCAGAGTGATGTGGCGACACAATTCACCAGGCGAGTCGACCTGGGAGCGAGAAGACCAGATGCGGGAGCAGTACCCGTACCTGTTTGAGACTTGAGGTAATCCCTAACCTTGCTTTATATTTCGAGGACGAAATTTTCTAAGGAGGGAAGATTGTGAAACCCATATTTGTAGTTAATTAATATTAATGTCTTCGTAATATTATTAGTATTTTTAAATTATTATTATTTTATTATTATATTATTTTCTGTGTGTTAAAATGGTTTCGAAATAAAAATAATAATAACATGGCTTTTTGAGTTCAGACCCAGACCCGAGTCCGAACCCAGACCCAGGCCTGAGCCAAATCCAATTCTTTTCCCTCTCTTTCTTAATTCTGATTTTGACTTGATTTATAATTAAAAAAAATAATTCCTTGAGCTGGTCCAAATTTGGACCAGCATATACCCGTTCTCACTCACCCCTATTCCTACTCTCCCTACTCTTCCTCACACACGTTCAAACCCCCTCACCTACATTCACCTCACAGCCACTCATTTTTCTCCAACTCCCTTTTATTTCCCCTCTCCAACCCATATTCCCCATTCCCATCACTCACAGAGGAACACTCTCTCAAAACTCTCTCTCTCTCTTCTTCCTCACCAACTATTTCCTCCATCACACCAACCCTTCTTCCGACCCCTCTTCCCCGAGCTCCACGCCGCCCTAGCCCCTCGTCCCGCCGGAGCTCCCCGAAGCCGTCCGTCGACCGCCCTTGCGCGGCCGCCCCGACAGCGCTGACCCCCTCCGGCGACTGCGCGCCCGCTCCCCCGCGAGCGCGCCCCCTTGCGCGGCTGTCCAGCCCAGTCGCGCCGACCCGCGACACCCCGTTGGCCGATTCCTTTGTGGCCAGCGCCCTGTGGTCGCTGCTCTTTGGCCAGCACCCCTGTCGTGCCCTAGCTTCTGAGTTCTTCGGCATTCTTCGACGACGTTGCTATTACAGCACTGTTTCGGGAATACGTTCGCTGATTTGGAGCTTTCTTTCTATTTTTCATCTGAGAGCTCTAGCCGAGCAATCCGAGGTATAACCCCATGTCCCGCTCATTTTATTATTTTAGTCGATGATGAAATGGTCCCCGATTCCCTTTGGGAATTCGGTTTTAGCGACGTCGTAATTTTCGGGACTTTCGGAAAGGTCTTGTGAATTATTTTGGATTCCCGGAATATTTTCGGGAATTGATCTTTGGTATGTTTTAGCTTTCCGGATTTTTTCGGGAACGTTCTGTGATTTGTGGGATTGGAATCGGACTTCCGAAATTATTTCGGGTCGTCCCGATTATTCTGTGGATTGGTTGTGGTTTTTATATATATATAAATTCGGGTTTTTCACTGGTTTGGGATTTGCAGGAAATTATCGGCGCCAATTCCCAGTTTTTGGGTTGACCAAAAACAGAGGAGATGATGTCCGATTTTTCCGTAAATCCTGGATTATTTTAAATGAATTTAAAATGATTTTCGGAGTTTTATTTGATATTTGATTTTGGGTGACGACCGTATCGGTCAATGGACCCGGCTAAGTGCAAACGAAACCGGCCCCGCCCGGACATTGAGGCAATTAGCCAAGATGAGGATCGGACCATATCTGAGACTTATAATTTACTCTTATTTTTATATTTAATTTCTATTTATATTTATTTAATATTTCAGTTTAGGACTAACGGCAGTTTATCTTACTTCAATTTATGTAAATAAATTGTAATGGGCATAAGCCCAGCTGGCTGTGGTCTGTAACTGTAATAGCTTAGATTTTCTTGTCATTTCTGGTTTTACGAGTTTTTCTATTTAACGATTAAATTGACTAAAAGTATTTTCGTATAAAATTAATTAATATTTTCTCACCTAAATTGACAAGTTTATTAATAATTAAAAATCACGTATTTCTCACTAAAATAAGAAAAAATAGCTTTATATTTATAATTATAAAAATTACCAAGTTTTCCTAAAATAATCTGGCAGCGACGATATTTTCCGAATTCAAAGTTAAAACGATCTTTTTCCCTCGTATTAAATCAACGCACAAATAACCGTATTTTCTGTGTTTGGTTAATTAAAGAACTAAAATTGGACTAGGAAGCAAATAGAGATTTCAACTAGCATGGCTAAGTTGGTGAACCTGATATCTGAGTCTATCTCTCGAATGTAGGAATTCGAGGACGACTCTAATTACCTGTCTCGAAGTCTTCTACCTCTCCAGTCATTTCCATTGAGGCAAGTATAGTTTATGTTAGTTTACAGTTATTTATTTAATCGCTTTACTGCAATTTTAAACCACGATGCAAACACGAAACTCTCTCTGAGAGTACTGTAACTACTGGGGACTGGGGGAATAGCATAATGATTATGATCATACTGTAACAAAACCCCTTATCCTTCCTGTAACAAACCTAAGCCGGTCATATTTCATTACCTGTTCAAATCACTGTTTTTACTGTAACAAACTATTCATGTTTAAAACTGTTTAGAACTGCATGATTCTATTACTTATTTAACTGTTTAAAATTAGCATGAATTGTACTTTGCTCCCTCCTGACTGGAGATATATTTTTAGGGGATATTGAGGATACAGATTGGTTTTACAACAGCTACTACGATCCTGTGTTGTACCCAGTTGTGCTGCCAGAGTCCCCACAGGAGGACGTTGGGACTGAGGCCGATGATCAGGCCGATAAATAGATTTCCTTTCATTGTTGTTTTATTTCAAATTCTGTATTTCATTTCAGAACAGTTTCATTTGTATTTAAATTTCAAAGTTTAATAAAGTTTATCTCCGAATTTGAGTTGTGACAAATATTGTGTTGTTGTTGTGGTTACCTGCTAATGGAACAGCTTACTGCCGCCGTCTCAACAACGGTGCAGGCTGGGCATGATCCGGTTCGACCCAATTAGTTGGGATCGGGTCGTGACAATATATATATATATATATATATATATATATATATATATATATCGTAGATAGCATTTTGAGAAATCGCCGATATATCGGTCAAAATTCGATATATTGACCGATATGATATTTGATGATATCATCCTACATATTGAAAATCATATATTAAGAGGGGGATGTGTTTTCGGGTTGGAGCCTATCCTACCCGTTGAAGATTGACATAAAACCAAAAACCCTAAACCCGAAGTCCTAAACCTAACTCTCTGTGAGCGCTCCCCTCTGCCGCAACCCTCCCTCTCTCTCTCTCTCTCTCTCTCTCTCTCTCTAGCTGTGACCGCGAGGAGGATACACTCCTCTTCTTTGTCGAGACACGACTACAAGGAGGTAAGCTCTCCTCTTTGATCCCCTCTCTCTCTCTAATTGTTAGTTTGTTACCATTGTTCTAATGTAATATTAGATTTTTTTTTTGTTAGTTAGTTTTAGCCTTTTAGGACATCCATAACATTTAGTACATCTAAAAATTTGAATTCGATAGGACATTTAGTATATATAATTAATGTAGTATATATTTTATATATGTTGATATTCAATATTTCAATGTATCTCTAATGTCCGACATCCGATATGTCAAATCCAAACCGATATGAACCGATAGCCGATATCTCAGGCATTGTTAATAATCCTTTTCTTCTCCATTTCTCACTTGTTTTCTTTCTCCTTTTAATTGGACTCATTAGATAAATTTGGGTAAGTTGGGGAGGGGGTCATCCCTTTTAATGTGCCATAGAGGTGGATACAATCCCTATAAGAATTGTATCACTATAATACCTCTCATCTGGATTCTTTTTTATTCTGGGGAACTTTGAGGGTGTTTCTTTGTTGCATGGGCTTAAACTGCACAACCAAAAATGCAGGTTTACCTACCTGCCACCTGGACTTTTAGGTTTTATGTCAAGCCCCTCTCTTGCTCGTAGCTTCCTTGACCAGGAATTTGCGCCAGTAGAGACGGAGGATGTCAGGTTCAGTGGCAATAATAAAGCTTTCTTATCTCTTTCTTGGAGCTTTCTCGCGCTCCATAGCAGGCACCATTGTGATGGGAGAATGCTTTCATGATGATGTTATAAGTTATCCATACGAAGTCACAAACCCTTCCATCTTCCAAATCCTCCAAGTCTCTATTGGGATGTTTTTGCCACAACTGCTTGTGAAGATAGTTTCTCAAAGTTTCTTGAGTTTCAATTACTTCTAATAGGATCCTAAGACAATGATATCCAGTTTGTTATTATCTTATACGCTTAGCAAGCTTGTCTATACCATCCGTATGTATAATTCAAGTTGAACCACCTGGTTTATCATTACATGGTTGCTAACTAAACCTTAGTACGTCTTCATAGCAAACTACATGTTTTGCATTTGGTGCCCCATGATATAAAATCCATGCGACATCCTGTCTCTGATGACACATAATGCAAGCTGGAATGCAATGCTGAATTAGGTACATGAATCATTAAGATGTAGTTGGAAGCCCATGTTATCCATATACCATTCGGTATTTTGTGCAGTATCCTGAGATCCTTATAAACTGTGGGTCTGGGCTTCTCCAAAGCCTCCTACGTTTCCTTCTCTCAGGTCGCAGCATAGTTGTAGGCTGCAAATGATCACTACTTTCCATTGAGATTTAATACAGGTAAGAACCCTGTAAAGTGTAAAGATATACCTAGCTTGGAGCAATCCTGAAATTGCTGCAACTCTAACATGGATCAAATATGAGTATACAAATACTAGGTGCAAGGATTCTAATGTCACAGCGTAAAAGGAAATAGCATTCCTATTACTTCATGTTAGTTGGATAACTTAATCCTGTAGTAGTATCATTTAGTTGAAAATTCCATATCAATTTGCAGAACTACCATTACATGCTGTTCAAGTACCCTTTTGTTGAGAGATGGTAAATACCTTGCCAAGATTCACTGGATCGAACATCATGTTGTTTAGATCTCACAACGAACACTGATTGCATAAGTATGTCACCAGTAGCACATTGGAAATTTGCACTTAGTGGCTTTGTATATGTGTTACTGTGTAGTATAGGCTCAGAGGAGAAGTTAACATCAAGTATTATCCTTGTACCTTGCTCTTTATGATAAATATAGTTATATGAACTTCCAACTTGCTTTCTCTGAATATTCAAGATTTTGAAGGTGAAAATTGTAACTGAATTTGACTGTGAAACAAAGATGGAAAGAAATGAACTTCCTTGTACAATTTTTCTGACTTAACCCCCCCCCCCCCCAACTGGCATAGGCACATCGGGAGTCCACTGGGACAGTTCCACTAAATAATGGGCAGTTTGAGGACCCGGTTGCAGCAGCAGAGGAAATAGCCTTTTGCAGAGCCTGTGCTCGATTCGGTTTTGGCTTGCATCTGTATCACGAAGACGAGGTGCTGTAGGAGGCTTTGGTTCTTTTGATCTCAGAATACTCTAATACTCCCCTAGGTTGAACAACTCTGAGCTGGATCGTCTTTAACTGCGTCAACCTAGCTTTAGCTACTCTTTACTATGGCCCTTATTGTAGTGTTGATCATAAACTGGGATATCTATCTCTCTCTCCTGACTGTACATTCTGATGCTGCATTGCTTTGTTATCGGTCCTCGTATAGCTGTGAGTTCCGTTCGAGGCTAATTCTATTTCCTGAGCCAGCGTGTTTATGACTCGGTCGATTAATAAGTGTTGGTTCATCTTTTAATATAGTGCGGATATATGATGCTTGGATATGCTATTGTATCTGCAGATTTATTTTTCCTCCTTGTGCCAGCAGATGTGGTCTCTACTAGCTTGCTTGCAGAAGAATATGCTAAGTAGGTCACTATAAGTTATGGTCACGATTGACCGAAATTATGTTTAAGTTATTGTAATTGGATCGACACCAGAATAGGCCCCAAGGTGGTTTCGGATGAAAAGATTGGGCTCCAATCTTATGTCGCTTGAGCACGCAATATGTAACTTGGAATTTCAACCCAAACATGGTCTAATTGTAGAGGTACGAACCGGCTTGAGATTGGCCTGTCAAACTTGGGCTGAGCTGGTCTATGCTCGGTCAAAGCCTATAATCGGTTCGGTTCGGCCCACTTTTCAACCGGGTCGGGATGGGTTCCAGTTTTTAGACCCGGGTTTGGTCTGGAACACTTTTCTAACCAAGTCAGGTCGGTTTTTTTTTTTACTTCAGATGCAAAGCCCCTGGCCCAAGCCCGGTTTCTCTCTCTCTCTCTCTCTCTCTCTCTCTCTCTCTCTCTCTATATATATATATATATATATATATATATATATTGGTTCCGAATCGAGAGTCTTGTCCACGGAGCCCCGTGAGAGACCTGTCGCTCTCGATCGCTGGGCGCGCACGCGCGTCCAGCACGGACCCTCCAATTCGATGGTATTCGATGGTACAGGGAGAGGTGGGACTTTGGCCGGACTTTTAATCCGTGTCATATATATATATACTAGTCATAACCCGTGCCCATAGGGCATGGTTCATTTAAGGTATTCCCCCTCAAAATCTAGGACCCCCAATTTTAAACGAACAATAATAATTTTGAGGCCCCTATCAAAATATTAAATTCCAACCACGGATGTGAATTTTCTTTGGATTTTCCATAAAACCCCACTCTCAATAATGCTCATCCACAACCATTATGAGGCCCCCATCAAAATATTAAATCCCAACCATCAAAATATTAAATCCCCATCTTTGGATTTCCCATAAAATTCCACTCCCAATAATGCTCTTCCCCATAAAACTCCACTCCTAATAATGCTCTTCCCCATAAAACACCACAACCGTTGATTCACCAAGATTAAATCCCAACCACTCTTTATCTTGGCACAGTCAGCCCTAGGATTCAAAAATATATATATATATATATATATATATATATGTGTGTGTGTGTGTGTGTGTGTGTGTGTGTGTGTGTGTGTGACCCTAATTATAAGCCTTTACATCTTAATATGATCCGCTAGTTTTCTATTGCTCATTTTAGCTTCCAAATTCATGAGAAATATTCTAATTTATCTATTTCTCATGATTTGCAAATGCCTTTGAGAGTGCTGATGAAAGAGTAGAATCTGCTACACCAACTGGATTTATTCGAAACGGGATTCTTTCAATTAGAATACAATGGTTGAAAACTTGTCATCTAGGAAAAGAGCAGTGACGTCACAAACTTGTAAGAGTCGATGAGCCGGGCAAACTCGTTAGAGCAATGGAAGTAGTTTGAAGTACTACATTTTTGTTTTAATCAAAATTTGTAACACTTGGAAGCTGTAGTGGGCTATTGTCCACACTTGAAAAATACTAAAAAGCCGGATCTCATTTTGTTCGAGGAATCATGGGTTTGGAAATGGAAAATGTTTACTTTCCTATATTTGGGTGCCAAATGGATTGAGGAGGAAAGAAAAGTGATTACAAATGGAAGAAAAATTAGGAAGGGGAGAATGATTCCATCCATCTAAGGAAGGAATCATTTTTCCACCTTGAAATATTCACTTTCTTTTTCAAATTTCTTTGCGTTTCCAAATATTGGAAAGAAAAATCAATAAAAATTGTAATTTCAAAAAAAAAATGTCAAGGAATTGATTACCTTTCCGCAAACCAAACCGGGCCCACCAAGAGTAAAAAAAGAATAAGAAAAAATAATTAAAAAAGAGAGAAAAAAGAGGAGATTTGGAGTATATATTTGGTGTGTTATTTAGAATATACCATCGTGTGCCAATATGAAACGGATACTCTAAAACTAATAATTTATACTATGTCAAAACAATTTGAAGTATGGTACGGAGTATCCTCTGTTGATGCTCTTAAAGCCCAAGTCCAAAATCAACTACTGGTTGTAGAGCCTCTTTTGGAATTTGAGAACTCATGTAAGTTCCCAATCGCTGGTGAGAGCACTAGTGAAATTTGTCATGAGAACAGAACACTTTTTGCGTTTGCCATTTGAAGTAGAATATTTTCCATTCAAATAGGAACTGAAATAGAGTCCGTAATAATTACGGGTGGAACTTGGATGGACTAAACCCGAGTCCGATCGAGTAAACCTGTTAATGGGTTGGATTAGGATTGAAGATACTCGGATTCGGGTTCAAGTTAAAATATTTGAACCCGATCAAAAAAACGGATTGGACTCGGTTCATATGTCGGTTATCCAAAGAATCCAAAATCCGGCTTACATATAATTTATTTATATTTATAATTGGAAAAATATATGAAATGTCCAAAAACCGTAAAAGTTCTATGAAAAATCTACCACAAAATAATATTTTATCGCGTGTCCAGAATTAGCGAAAAATATATAAAAGGGTTCAGAATGACCTTTTTGCTCTTCTAATTTATTGAAAACACCTACGAAACCTACTCTTCAAAAAAAATGTTTCAATTCTTTCTCTTCTTCCATACGTTGCTCACTTTCGAATCTAGGTTTTCTCCTCCAAAATCTTCAAGCCTTACTTCAAAAACTCGTCAGTGACTCTCCATTCACAATCTTCACACCATGTCGTCATCATCAGCAGCAGTATCAACTGGCCATTCTCCGTGTTAAAATGCAGGAGAATGGCCATTTTGCGATAAACCGGAGAATAACCATTCCTTTGACGTTAAAATGGAGGTCCAAACATCATTTTTTTGTGATTCTAAAATTTGGAAGGCTGACAAACTGTAAAACAGTTTATCTCAGGCTCCTCGAAAATACGCTCATTTTGCGATAAACCGAGCCTCGTTTCGACCTCTCAGTCAAAAGTTATGGCCCTCCAAAGTTTCAACTGGTCATTCCCCGTGTTAAAATGCAGGATAATGGCCATTCTCCGTGGTAATATCACGAAGAATGGCAATTCTCCGTGTTAATATCACGGAGAATGACCATTCTCCGTCATTTTAACACGGAGAATGACCACTCCCCGTAAATGTAGGAGAATGGTCATTCTCCGTGTTAAAATCACGGAGAATGACCATTTTTCGTTGTTTAAAATTACGGAGAATGACCATTCTCCGTGTTAAAATCACGGAGAATGACCATTTTTCGTTGTTTAAAATTACGGAGAATGACCATTCCCCGTGTTAAAATCACGGAGAACGGTCATTCTCCGTGTTAAAATCACGGATAATTGTCATTCTCCGTGTTAAAATGCAGGAGAACGACCATTCCTCGTGTTAAAATGCAGGAGAACGGCCATTCTCCGTGTTAAAATCACGGAGAATGGCCATTCTCCGTGTTAAAATGATGGAGAACAGTTGACAGAAACCTTTTTTTTTTTTTTTTGCAAATTTTTTTTTTGTCAGGAATAAAGATTCAAGAGTTTTTCGTTCTTCTTTCAAAACGATGCTAACTCTTGTGGAGAAGAAGAAGAGGATCTTCTCTCCACAATTGACCTAATCGCCGAAAAACTTCAAATCTCTCCACGAAGATGATGATGATGATGAGCGATGATCGGAGTTCGACTGAAGAAATGCACTGTGAACTACGAACGATCTTTGCGATCTCTGCTGAAGATGAGAGCAATAAAATTCAGATCTCTTGTGAATTCAAATACATATATATGACCAAATTTGTGCGAATGGTAGTTATGATATTATCAAAATGACAATTTTATAAATACAGAGATCTAAAGGAAATATTGGAATATTTAACGTGAAAATATATAATTTTGGGTATTTTATAAAACCCACCCTACAGGTGGATTTTTCATAAACTCTCACTCCGAAATTGGGTATCTCAGCAATTTCCAGTTTATAATATTACTTTTTGTTTAAAATTATTTTAAATATTATATTACAGCTCGATAAACCCGACGGACCCGATCCAATCCGAGCCCAACTGGTCCTCCGAGTTTGGTCTTGGACTTCACATGTTGAACCCGAGGTCGTGTTGGGCTTGGACTCGGACTAGACTTATGATTCATCGGATTTAGCTCGGATTGACCTCAAATCCGACCCAATTCGTCCGAATTGCAAGGTTATATTTGTGTTTTTGCGAGTATGGTTTTGGCAACTCATAATGTGCTCCTACTCTGACTGTCGTACAATCTGTAAGTCGGCTCTTTCCAGATTGGAGAACGTAAGCTCAAGGTAGCTAGTGGTGACGTGTTGTTGAAAGTTTAACGAACTATAAAAAGATAAAATAAAATATTATTGAATAACATGTAATTTTGTAAGGGGACACTCTATGTTGTGTAGTAGTCCCATAAACATTTGCTTCAGATACCAAGCAATGAACACCCACAAAGTCAGCAGAAAAAAAAAAAAAAAAATTGAGTTGCACTCCATTTTATTGGTCATATTTTAAGGTGCACTCTGGTACTTTATCATAATATAAATCACCTTTCACATTTCACGAATTCCGTCCAGGTCAACTAGGTTGACCCAATTTTTTGGACCAAATTACCCCCATCTTCTTTTCAAACTTTTCGTATACAACTACTGCTCCCGCTCCCCCGCTCGCCCACGGCGCCGCCCCCCAACCCTGCGCCTCTGGGCCCGCTCCCCCACGGCGCCACCGCCCGCGTTCTCCGGACAAGGACGCTCATCTCTCGGTTGTTGGGCTCGAGCCGCGCTGCCTTCTGCGCAGCCGCGACTGCCTCATCGAACCTTCCAGGTATGGGACTCGAGGCGACCTTCTACTCGAGGCACATAATAAGAGGGAAACTGACCTTCTCGAGGCCATGTCGAACTGAGCCTGGATCATGAGCACGTATCCGCTCACGGCAGCACCGAAGACCTCTGCGGATGCATCCATGTCGAATTTGGGCCCGCCTTTTAGCACCGTCTTGGCCTCGCCGCGCCTGTGGAGTTTCATCAGTGCCTCAGCTTGCCATGCGAAGACCTTTTGCAAACATCACAACAATACCTTAATTATTGGACATACCAAGAACAAATTAATTAGTAGTTGATATACTTAACCGCGGGGGAGGGGGCGAGGGCGCGGGGGAGGGGGGGTGGCGTCGTGGGGAAGCGGGAGAGGGGAGCGGCGCCGTGGGGGAGCGGGGGCGGGGGCACGGGGTTGTTGTTGTTGTTGTTGGTGGTGGCGGCGGCAGAGGGCTGAGCGAGACGGGAGAGGGGGTGCCGAGCACGGCGGGGGAGGCAGGTGGCTGCCTACAGTTTGGAAAGAAGATAGGGGTAATTTGGTCTAAAAAATTGGATCAACCAAGTTGACCGTCAATGTTGGACGGTATTAGTGAAATGTGAGGGATGACTTATATTAAGGTAAAGCACATGGATGCACCTTAAATTTGAATAAACAAAGTGAAGTACAACTCAAAATTTCTCAAAAAGAAAAAGAAAAAAAAAAAGATCTACTATAAGGTCACATTTTGTTCCCAAATCCGGACCTTGAAAAATCATTGCGTGTTTGGATGAGCAGAAAAGAAGAATAGTTTTCCAAAGAAAAAAAAAATTGATTCCCTCACAAACGCCAATAATTCACTTTTTCTTTCGATTTCCATGACCTTTTCAAACACCAATAATTCAATTTTCCTTTCGATTTCCATGACCTTTTCAAACACCGATTTTTTTTTTTTGTGATAAATTTTTTTTTTTCAAAGAAAATGAAAGAGCATAGAATTGGTTTACTTTTCTTTCCTTTCTGCAAACCAAACGAGGCCCAAGTCTAGCCGAACCAATCCTGGCCTCGCCCCAAAAACGAGAACCCAACAAACGAAACGCTCGAAATAATCCCGAGGAAAAGCAAAGGAAGCTCACATTTACTAGTCACCCTTTGGTTCTGAAATCTGAAAGTAACCAGAGATGTGGCAAGAGAAATGCAGAAAAAGACCAATGGACCAAATGTGTCACTGCCAGCACTATCCATTCATTAAACGAAGAACAAGACGTGATGCTTTCTACAGAATCTAAATTTGTTACACAATCATTTGCCATTGGCGCCCTCCATTCCAGAAAAAAAAATAAACGACACAAGGGTCGTATATAAGGCTCAAAATACCAAAACAAGCCCACCATACCAACAATTAGTTTCTAAACAGCGAAATCTACGGATGAGAGCAATTTGTACACAAGGTAGCTATAAATGGTATCCTGAAACTGCAACTTCTTGTAAGTACATACACCATTCAAAGGATCCCAACCTCATCCGCCACCGAACTTCTCTCCCTCACTATTCTTCGAACAAAAAGGTATATTATACATAGATCAGTGTCCAAGTAAAAAAAAAAAGGGATCATAGAAGGACGACATGCTCCAAGATTAACAACAAAACGGCATGGTGATTACGTTGGTACATACGATACCTGCCACATTGTTTGTAGAAAATGATTGAAATTAATAAAAACAAAAAAGAACAAGTATAAATCTAGCTACTACAATGAAGTATTACATGTAACAAAAGGAAGAACAAACCTTCTCTAGTTTCCTGTGGAAAATGATGTACACTTCTCTCCGGAGTTCTTCCATTTCTCTAGCATAATCTCCGTATTCTTCCACTGCCATCAACTTCCCAAATTGCATCTTCATTTGATCCAATACTCTATCCAGACCGCAGAAATCTTTAAAATCTAAGGCATCTGTGGACGTAAGTTTGAGCAGACTCCTGATCGCCATTAAAGCCTGTATGACACAAATTGCCAAGCGAAGGTTACATGAGCCAGAAACGATCTCTTTGTATGGTCGCACAGTTTCAATTAAGAAACAATACCATGACTATATTAACCATCTAGGCCAGAAAACAGGTTCCCTCAGAATGCACTGTTTCCAAGTGGAAGCTCATACTACACGTTTATCAGCAAAATCATTCAGTACAGGGAAATTCAGCTTGGAAGGAACCCAAAGCGAACCTTCATATAGAGGACGCAAAAGATGGGTTATATGAAGTTTTTAGTTTTCAACAGCAATTCTATATATAACCCGCAATCTGGAACTGTATGAAATAATAATTTTGTGGATAAGTTGACGATTAATGTTAGAATATAAACATATAATCCTTAACCCTCACTTTGACTCTTGGGCTTTTGGTGCAGTGGCACCGTGCCACGAACTTTATAATGGTATCAAAGTAAGACAGTTTTGAATCATGTGGCAAGCCATTTTAAGCAGGGTTTTTCACCGTGTGAATCCAGTTCTCCACCGAAATTGGGTCTTTGACATGCTGGGGCGTGTTTGAATATAACTATATAACCCTCAACCCTCACTTGAACTCTACAGTTTTAGTGCATTGGTAGGGACATCAACAATTAATTAATGAACAACAATTAATTAATGAACGGACTTTACAAAATCATTTCAACATTCTCCTCAGAAACAAGGCTAGCAAGATGAGCTAAAAGCCAATTTATGCATCTAATACTCTCGAGTCTTGACTAATTAAATACATGGGGAACTTATGGCTCCAGAGTAACTTACAACTAGCTAGTATGTTGGCATGCATAATGACCCCAACAAACACAATATTTTAGCATAAAGCTTATACACATCAAAATAAATAGACCACGAGCACTTGTTTTTTGGAATTTGTCTTCCACATCTTGGACTTCTATGGAAACAGACCTTAGCATTTCTGTTTTGTCATGACATAACGAAAACCTATTATCCTACAGCTCTATGAAAGGCAGGGACATACCTTTTCCTGAAGATCAAGATCAGCTGACAATGTTAAATCTACTACTGATTTCAAGAAGAGGCGATTGCTAAGAAAAGGAAGTTTCGCAATCTCTGTGTTGTGAAACTGATAGTCTGCTAAATCTGCTACTAAGAAAGCAACCTTCTTCTGAAGCCTAATATCAATGCTAGAGTTGCTCATTATATCCTGCGATAGAAAAATCAATACTAAAAATCACCAAAACTTCAACTACAGCAAACTGATTCTTCGTCTTATTATTATTATTATAAATTTATCTTACCTGTAACATAGAATTTCCATTCTCCAGATAGAATAATTCCTGACCATAGTCATTATTTCTGATTAAAGCAGAAATGGCATATAATGCCTTTATGACTTCTTCAGTAAAACTGGATCTTGCCATCTTGATCAATATTTTTAGCACTCCGAGCTCAAGGATCTGAGACAAGTTCACCATAGAAACATACAATACTAGAAAACAAATGAGAAAATAAATGGAAATAGTTGTACAACAAGAGACTTTAACCAATAGGCAGTTCAAAGTTATAGAAAATACAAGATCATTAGCAGAGAAAGCACTGAAAATTAAAAGGTATCTACATACAAGTTAATAAGTAAATACTGATTATCAATATAATAATACTGCTGTTCTTCATAAGAAAGGCAAGTTTACAATTGGAGCTGATTATTAAGAGCTCATTTCATCCTCATGATGTCATGCACTTCCATCTATCTTCACACTATTCTTTGCGAATCGTATGCAGACAAACCACAATATAACCCAACCAAATGTCTGAAATTTTAGAAAGATTTCTCTATTGTGAAAAAATGGTTGTAGAACACCACGTTATAATTATAAAAATATGTCACACACTAAACAGAATGTTTGGCTCTAAGTATCACATGCTAAATGATCAATCCTCCTCTCCACATTAACCAAAAACCTTTTAAAGCAAAGCATCATTTAAGTCGATTTGAATATTCGACCTAAAACCAGTCCTCTTCTGCCCATTTATAGCAATAGCCATTGGAATATAAGCAAGCTCAAAGGAAGAAAAGAAAAAGTATCAAAAGAGGAGCAATATATCATCAGGAAGCTTCACACAGCAACCAGACACGTTATCAAATACCAAGCCTGTATTTGTACATCGTTGAAACTGTAAAATATTAGTAGTCTCCAAAAGTGTGTGTGTGTAGGTATACCAGTACGAAAATTCAATGGAGCGAAACCATGCAAATATTCTAATAACTTCATTTCTGTTAGAATAGATTCTATGATCTAATGGTTTGGTCAGTGGAACTAAATAGTTATACAAGGGGAGTATTGTAACCCAACAATACTATTACTCAATCCCAATCTCTAATATAATGTTAAATCCAAGAGGGACCCAAAATAAAATATATATACTTTTTCTCAAGCAATTTACACCATGTTGAGATAAACGTGGGCCTTATTGAGTCTTTTGACCCCCCCCCCCCCCCCCCCCCTTCTAGAGTCCAAAAATGGAATGAATATTTTCATGACAGGAAACCAATATGTGATAGACAGTGCCCAAATATTATGTTGGATAAGCATTGAGCAGCTCAGTTGTCTTGTTTGTGGATCACAGTGCACATATTGAAGCAACAAATAGATAAGGAGATAATCAGCTTGACCAATAGCATGGCCCTTAATATATCTGGATGTAAAAGAGATCGAGAAACCAACACTAAAGAACTTGGATAAAGGCTTTGCTTATTGTTAAAAAAGCAGCCTAAACTTAAGCAGCTACAAAAGAAAATTAATTGACCAAGAAATCAGTGAGTGCATTGCTCGAAAAAGCAAATTCCGTTCAGTCTTCTTTCCTAAATTTGTATTCACAGGTTATCTGATTATCAACACAATATGTATTTGTGACTAAAAAGACACGGCAAGGAAATCAGGCTGATATACAATGGAGTTACGGCAATAAACTAATATAAAATAAACATATAAGCCAAAGTTTCTTTAACTACAAACACAATTTGAATAATCGTGCAACATAGATGACTGGCATCAACAAGTTGAAACAAGAAGCCTACCCTTGAACCACTATCCTCAAGCACACGGGAGACTCATTGTAAGTTTGGTAGCGCTTTTGGCAAACATGTATGACCCAGCCATGAAGCTGAAAACCCTAGAGTCGATTCTCCACCAGAGATTAATAAGATACAACCTTTTAAGGCACCAAGACCTATGGCCTATAGAAGCATCTGGAAGACCTATAAAAGCAACTCAATTACAATCTTAGGCACAAGGAGATAAGAATAATTGAGAAACTTCCTCGGGAGAGAGGAGTTCCCAGGTTCTGGAAGCAGGGGTGTGGGTAAGGAACTGAGATTTGAGAGGATAAGAACACTGATTTCTCAAGGCAACCAAATTTGGAGGTAATAAAAAGGGCAATCAGCAATTTTAAGCCAATAAAACCAGTTCTTGATGAGTAACAGAGGATCATGTCATGTCTTTATATGAAACCCCAATATGGCGTGATTAGGAGAACATATAAGATGAGGAAACAATTTTTGTGGAAAGGAAGTTGCAACCAAAGAAATGTCATCATCTCGTTAAATGGGAAATTTGTTTGCAAGCGCAGAGAATTCAGGGAAATATGAATTAGACGATCTTTAAACAATGAACAATGCTTTCCTCACCAAGTGGTGGTGGAAGATCTGGGCACAAAGTAAATCAAACTTAACCCAAGTAGTTAAAAAAATGTAAATATATTTATATTCTAGTGCTCAAAATTCACCATAGGCAACAATAATTTTATCTGATTCTGGGAGGACCTTTGGTACGAAGATACTCTACGTTATAGGTTTCCGAACCTTTATCAAGAAGCATGGAATAAATCTGATTTCTGTTAACCTGCAATGGAGAGGAGGGGAATGACGACCACAATTTCGTAGGTCCCTTGATCAAAATTTGCGAGCCCGACGGGGAGAGCTTGTAAATTTTCTGGAGCATTGTAAACTTATGTATAATGAGCATGAGGAACAATGCAAGTGGAGGTTGAACTGTAGAGGAGCTTTTTTGATTATCTCTGTGCAAAAACCTTAACAACAGTAGGAAGAATCCTCTTAAGTAAGATGGTTTGAAAGATCAAGGCTCCCCAAAAAGTTAGGGCGTTTCTTTGGCTAGCATGCAACAACGCCATATTTACCAGTGATAATTGTGTCAAGCAGAACTGTGTTGGCCCAGACTTTTGCTCGTCCTGTAACAAACAGGAAGAAACCATAGACCACACTTTGCAACACTGCAAGATGTCCAGACTTATATGGGAGTATTTTCTCCAGAAATGCGGGATTCAAATCTTTCCAGAGTCATTCAAGTCAATTTGGGAGGGATGGAGAATAAGAAAGTACCTAAATGATTTGCAGGATCTTGGATTTGATGGCTGGCGGCAATTGCTTGGCACATTTGGATTGTACGAAACAATGTTATATTCAATAATAAAATCTTTAGAAGCAATCAACAACTATCACAACAGATTTCCACTAATATTCTTCTCTGGTCAGGAGCAACAGATCAAGAGCTGAACCAGATGGCGAAACAAGTACTGGGAGATGACGACAGAGAGACAGAGGCTATGCACTAGTTGTAGGGGAAGGGGGGGGGGGGGGGGGGGGCAGTTTTTTCTGGCTCAGGATAGAATTCTATCTCCGATCTCGGATTGTGTTTTGAGGTTATAGTAAGGAAAGCTACTATATTTTGCATGGGTTGAAGTGTTGTGTTTCGAGGTTACTGTATTTTCCTTGGAAGTTGTCTCTGGATGGATCTTGTTCATGTTGTAGTTGACTTCGAAAGTATGTATTTTGGGGGATGTCATGTTGACTCATAATGGACTGTCTTATTTTTTGTTTTCATTAAATTTTCTTTAATGAAACACTGGGGTGGTGTGTGCGTGTGTTGGGTGGGGGTGGGGAGGGGGGGGGGGGGGGTATTACTTTTATTTTCCTCAAAAATAGAGGATCATGTCACCTATTGATGATTACACTCAAATGAGAAAGAGATTTATTCGTAGCCATCAGACAGAGAAGCAGGCAACTGCTTACCTAGCTTCTTTCCCTCTTATCAACTATTGATTGTGGCAGACCATCCATCTCAACTTCCTAGTTTCTACTGGTGGCCCTCACTTTCCCCCTGGTCATGCTAACTTTTTAGGCTATAATGGAAGAACTCCCAAGCCTCAGTGCACCCTGGTTGGAACCATCTTACCTCACTAATGCCCATCATAGATGGGTACCTATCCTTCCCTACCATGTCCGTGCGTCCTCTTCATTCCTCTTGCTCCTCCCACAAGTACCTCCTGCATTACTCCTCTGACCTCACTCCAGTTTCCATCCACCTATTCCAAGTGGAGCACAGTAACTCAGCAGCAGTTAACCCTAGATGGGGAGGGTTGATGTCGTTCCTTGCAAAACATATTTATTCTTATACATGTGACTTGCTTTGCTCAGGCATGCACGCCACAATTTTGCAAGACCGCTTTGTGCCTAGGCACGAAGGACCGTGGCACCTATGTGCAGTTTTTGCCTCTGACAACTATGATCTGCTCGCTGCACCAGCTCTCATGAACACTCTTCTTTCATCTCACAAGTTCCACAATGTATCCTATTACTCTAACATGACCAAGTCACTTTTATGAGTCAGTATTAAAATGATTTTTTTTTAATTCCAGACATAAGTCACATAATACGCAAAGAGGTTTGTAAAGGAATCCAGCATATTCAATTCATGAATTTTTTTTTTTTGCTGCCTGTTCCAAATCTAGAAGGGATGCAGACCACATTGATCAACTCTTTTTTGTTGCCTTTTACACAAAGAGGTATGGAAAAGTGTCTTTAGAAAGAGGTATGAACTATTATATTCACACAAAGAGGATTATAAAGGGATCCAGTATGAGTCAGTACTACAATATATATTTTGTTAATACCTGGAAAAGTGCCTATGCATCCACCTCAGCACCTACTGACCACCTAGCGCTCAGGTGGTAGTCTTACGTAACTTAAAGTTATACAATGTATATCATAATCATATAACCATTATTTTTGAACTTCAAAATAGTACATAATATGAACTAGACACACTTTATTTTGTGTCTTTGTTGGGGGTGGGGTGGCTGTATAAAGTGTCATGTACCTGCTTTACGGCTTCATGAAAGCATTTGATGATTTATGTCTAATTTTTAATTAAATATGCACAAACTTTCCAAGTACCTAGGGATTAAAACAAAGATGAAAAAAGAATCCTTATATAAATTTCATGCTCTTATCATATCTGGTTGCATAGGATGTTCACCAAGCAATCAAGGAGTTCATTGTTCAGGACAGCCTATGCATTGTGTCAACCTTGCTATGTTAAATGCAACATGTCTCCATATCTACTAATCTAGCAACCTTATCATTGATATTGGAGAACATTAAACATATGGTAATCCACATAAGCCATCCTAGCTGACAAATGCTTTGAGGGGATTAGTCTTCTAACTAACATTGTCTTGTGGCCAGTTTGAACATGTGACAGCTTGAAGCCTTGAAACCTATACAACCTATTAGTTGACAACAGGATCACCTTGATCAAAAGATCCTTAATGGTGCACATAATACAACTAAGGATAATGGAACTTAAATTAAAAGAAGATGCTAATTTAGTGGTCATGATTGTAAATCTTTAACAAGTTCTTTCATATAAGCTATATGAATTATGATGTATAGGAAAGAGAGAAAAATAACATGAGCATCTAAATGAATTAACCCACGACTGGAAAACAAGAAATCTTACATGGCTCAAAAGGTATGAATATGCACATGCAAATAAATGTAATCAATTAGCAGAATCTTTGCATAAACAACATGCAAACTCTTAACAACATAATTGATAAACAGTCTACCAAATAAAGAGAAAACTTGTATGACTGTAATTAGATAAAATGTTAATTGCCTGGTTTTGCACAAGTGCATTATTTTGACTAGCCATCCCAATAATCCATGCGGAGGTTGTCCGTATCCCTTGTTCAGAGTTATGAAGTTCTCGCACCACAGCAACATAGCCACCGAGTTTGATGAGATCTGGTAGTTGTATAATTAAAACCAGTTAGTTATAGATCATTAGGATGACAAACATCAGATTGTGCACAGAGAATAGCACAAAATAGTACTTCAGGGATTCCCTCACTGCCAAACTGGCAACAAAAGAACGTTTCCACCTTTGCAGTTATCTTTATTTGCATTACTAAATAATTGCTTTTAAACAAAAAAAACTTTTGTAATATTACACCGAGTAAGATAATAACAGTGTTAATCCCAAACTATGTTTGCATGGACAGAGATGCTGAGAATGACGAAACAAATATGAACATAGTGACATGAATATGGTATGATTTTGGCCATGTCTTTTCGTACTTAAAACCTTGCATCCAAGCTTCCCACTCCCAGCAGTCAAGATTCTCAAGACATTGTAACTTTTGATAAACCAGTTCAGCGATAAGGAAGTCAATCGTCAATACAGGTACAGAGAGGAGATAAAAAAAAAGCTAATATCAACTCACTCTCTGCATCTGCATGTTTGTTTATTCCCCAACATAACACGGAATTAGAAGTCACTGTATGATGTCTTTCCAAAATAAACAAGTTGACGCGATCCACTTTAACATATCTTATGATTGATGATTTAGTCAAATGTTGCCAGCATTTGTACAGAGCTAGTAGCGTAAAAGGAATACCTTTACCCATAAACAGTTTGTCAAAAAACTATATAATAAAATCGTACCACAGTAAATATTTTAAGCAACAAAGTCTATTTTACAATATGGATTATCTAATGGAACTTCTTTTCTACCTAAATCTATTACAAGCATGGAATAATTTAACCATGACAACTGTGAATTGCTAAATCTAACTACTCCCTTCCACCATTATGTTACAAAAATTGTTCTTAAGAAGGTAATATTACCATTGGCATTGTCGATAGACTCAACTAGAGTCAAGAGTTCATTCAATGCACGTTGCCGATCTTCCAAAGAAGTAGAAGAATTATTCAAGTCAGCTATAGATATTTGCATCAACTCTGAATCTGATGGCACTTTTAGTCTCTCCATCAACTCCTGCATTGAAATATATGGAGATGTGCAAAGTAAGCAAAACTCTGAATGTAGCCCTGGTGACGGAGATAATGTTGCCTATATGATCTTAGAAGGATCTATTAAATAATACAGATATCAAGGTCCTTGACTTGAAAAAAAGACATCAATCATATGCGTAGATACTGATTCTCATACTTAGATAAATAAAAAAGCGGTATTGTATGTTGTTTGGTTACCACTTGATATGCAATAATGGCAAACGGAAGAAATTTACATTCAGTTAACCAACTTGGTCAATGGGTCATTCGGTTAATTTTGTTATAACCATCCAAAAACACATAGAATACCCATATCTGACAAGGCTAAAATCAATTTAACATGATATTTTGCATGCAAATCTAAATTCTAAATTTTTGTAGGTCCAAATGTCATTGTCCATGCCTACATTATCAAAAACATTAGACCTAATCTCATTATCCAAATCCTAAATCTCATCTTTTTATTAAGAAAGTACATGTACTTAGATAATAACAGATACATATTATGTATATTAGGTTTTCCAGAAAACCTCTAAAATCCCTAATAAGAAGGTTTTCTCTGCTAAATCCTTGCAGATATTTTTCAGGATAGTAATTCATAACACGTTGTGGCCCGTTATATCTTGCTTGAATAAATTATAGTAGAATACTTAATTTACAGGAGAACAATGACAATAGAGATGCAATTACTTCTCACCTTTATTTCTACTTGGCGTTTCTGTAGATCGTTTGCAGATAATCTTTGGACATCATTTGCCTTGTCCCTCAACTTTTCAGGATCAGAATGACCTAATTTACATCAGAAAGAAACATTATGCAAATAGTAAGTTCATAAGAAGTTGAAGTGATGTTCGACTTAATAGGCAAGACAGTATGCACTATCCAGAAAAAGAAACTATGAAATCATACTCATGACATGATATTTTCTTTGATTAAATAAACAAGGCTCTATATGCAGTAAGTTTTAGCATACAACTCTTATAAACTAAAATTCAAGGAAAAAAAATGTCACATATTAACTTTTCTTTTCCAGCTGTGGCACTTGTATCTATGTACCATTAAGTCATTACATTCATGTCACAAGAATTACATATTGCAGGTGTTTTTGTATCAATTATATGATCAATTGTCAAAACCTAAGAAGCACATGCGCTCCAAAATTCATGCATGTGTCTGTGTATTGGACACATCAAAATACATTAGGACACACTAATATAGGTGCCAAATCCGTGTCGTCATGTCTGAAACGCGTCGTGTCGAATCCGTGTCTGTGCAACATAGTCAAAAACAGAATCTGAAAGCGTATGGAGACATCCCTTTTGAAATTACAATCACGTTCGCATAGTTGACAGCAACATCAGGGGTAAATAAGTACCTTGCATATATAGTTTCTACGAGTGCACAAGCAAGACAACCTAGGTTGCATAAACACAGACACAATAGAAATACTGATACCGCTTTGGCATGAATACGGTTATATATACATATGATTACATACTTTATTCATTAGATCTTAGTTTAACCTTTTAAGATGTTTTTGGATAGCAATTAGGTTTCAAGGAGCTCTATAAAGGATTCGATGCAAAGAAATGTTACTTTATCATATCTCAATTAATTTTGGCACGGCCATGACAACGTCGAGTCACTTTAGTTCAGCAGCGTTTGGATCTCCTTGGAGCCTAGACATGGGCGAGTTAATCTGACACGATGTCACAGAAGTATCGTGCCATATATGGACAAGGACACGGATATGGTCCTTTGAAGGATTACCCATGCAAATAGAAGATGTCAAAGCAAAGACCAATTCACCATTTTTCCCTTTATCGATAAGTTATCAAAATTTGAAAGTAGAATTATATATATCAAGCCTTCTTTTTTATTTTTCACTAATTATGATCGACTAACAACCATGACGGATTTGTTGCTGCCTATTTACCAATAATTTCTAAGTTGTCTCTCAACAGATAGACACAGAATGTATGTACGGAAGTGAAGTGTTCCAACACAAGATAGTATTTTTCTGGAGAAGTGTAGGCTAATTTGTAACTAAATATTATGTACTTCTCCTAATTTACAAGTTGCTACCCTGAACTAATTTTAGAGAAGTTATATCCTGAACTACTAAGATTTTGCAACTTAAAAATCTTCATTAGTCTGTCATCAACTTGATGGTCACGTGACCAAATGGACATTTTGTCCTTTGAAAAAAACAAGAGACTACCTTATTCGTTCTTCCTAATCCCCATACCAACCCTAAACCCATACCATACCCTAACCCTAGATCCTAACTAGGAAGATGGCGGAGGAGAAGGCCATGTTTGTTTGAGCGTGGCCGTGAACGCTGTCGTGTCACACGCCCGGGCGACGAGCTCCCTCCAATCCCTCTCGTATGTAAATTTATAGCTCCTCCACCCTCGTTAGGATTAGGGGTCAGTTAGATTTAGGTATGACCGTATGAGGAAGAAGATATGGTTATAATGGTAACTCATATTTTGTTTTAGCAGTTGTTAAAGGCATAGCACACCAAGTTGGAGATTTCATCAAGGTATTTAGAATTAATTATAATACTTTAGGGTAGCAAGTTGTCAGGGCCGGCCCTGACCCAGGGCAACCGCTCATGGCCCACGGACCAGGAAGACCCCAAAAAATTAATTTAAACATAAATATATTAATAATGTTATATCTAAAATAGAACTAGTATGAACTATAGTCATCCTTAATACAAAATAGTTGTGGCGTAATGGTAATTATGTTTGACTTGCACATTAGAGGTTCTTAGTTCAGTTATTGGTGCCGACATTTTTTTTAATTTACTTTTATTTTAGTTTTAATTTTTTTCACATTATGTACGGAGAGGCTCATTTTGGAAGTTCGTCTCTGGGCCCATGAGCTCAGGGCCGGCCCTGCGAGTTGTTAATTATTATAGTTTAGGGTAGAAATTTGCAAAACGGGAAGTTACTGTAATTAGTTCAAATTAGCTACAATTGTATCAGCTACACCTACACACCGATGGATATGTCGAAATACAAAATCTAACAAAAGGAGCAGGTACATGTAGGATGTGGTTAGAAAAGAAGTCACTATAGTAATACAAATGGTAATCAATTTGCAACAAGTAGCTAGGAAGCTATGTTCCATGGACACGAATACAGACACAACTGATTTGGGCGTGTCCTAGAGTACTTGTGTGTGTGTGTTTCGTGTCGGACACGGACACCGATCACAGATCTTCGTAGTTTCCGCAAGATATCGAAGAGGATATAGCAAGTAGGAAATAGAGCGAAGTCTTTCTTCTTTCTTACTCCACTTGTAATCCATTACGGATCGATCCGTGATGGAGGAGCTGATGTGGAGTTACCTATGGCCCACTGGAGCATGCTGTCGAGGGAGGAGAAGCCGCCGGCGAGGTCGTCGGCGGCGGTGGGGTCGTCGGACTCCATCGCCGAGAGAAGGTCTCTGTCGTCGGTGGCCCAGAATATCCCTCCTCCTCCTCCTCCTCCTCCGTATGACGTCTTGTTCAGCCGCTGCTGGTGATGCTCCTCCGCCGACACCCGCACCGCCGCCGAAGCCGAGACGGCCGACAGGAACACGAGGAGAAGACCACCGACCATGGCGAAAGAGGAGAGTCGAACCATCTTCATCGAGAGAGAGAGAGAGGAGAGAGAGGAAAAGGAGACGGGAGCGAAGTAAGTAATTGGGGTATGGAAAGGAATCAATCAGATCCAAGCGAAATGTGAACGAAACCAAATTATTCTAGAAAAGTCCAACCACGTACGCGGTTCACCGATGCCTTTGTGCCACGGTTAGGCCACGTCATTCCATTTTACATTTAGAATTTTGACAGTTTTAATTTTACTAGTCACCACATGCGTTGCGCACGTACCCAAAAAAAAAAAAAAAAAAACCTATTTATAAGGGCACATGAAAAATTGATCAGGGCTAGTCAGGATTGGACTAGTCAATGTTTGAGAAGAATTTACTGGGACTATCCAAATTTTCTACTCATGGGTGTCCAAACCCCACATCCCCCAAAGCCCAAATTTCACTCTCATTTTTAAATTTCACTCTCTCTCTTCCAAAACCCTTTCTTCTTCTTCTTCTTTTATCCATCCATCTTCTTCTTCTCCACCATTTCCATTCTCACATCTCCATCAAAATCCTAGTTTTCTTCTCATCATCTTCTTCTTCTTCTTCTCCACCATTTTCATCATCACCATCTCCATCAAAACCCTAGTTTCCTTCTCATTCCCAATTTCGATGGCATCCCAAAAATTAAATAAACCATAAAATGCATGGAAATAAAGCTTAAATACTTCTTTCCTCACAAAGAATGCATGGAAATAAACCCTAAAATGCATATTTCACTCTATTATCAAGATTGGAATAAACCCTAATATGTTTTTTTCATTCGAAAATTTCGACTTTAGGACTGTCAGAAATTGTGGCAGTCCTGAAAGGACTTGCTGTACAGCAAGTCCCTTTCAGGACTGCCTCAACTTCTGGCAGTCCTCAATATGTCTAGGACTGCCAGAAATTATGGCAGTCCTGCTGTAGAGCATGTCCCTTTCAGGACCGCCACAATTTCTGACAGTCCTCAGTACTTCTAGGACTGCCAGCAATTGTGGCAGTCCGCTTGTACATCGAGTCTATTTCAAGACTGCCACAATTTCTGGCAGTCTTCAATACTTCTAGGACTGTCAAAAATTGTGGCTGTCCTGATATGAACTCAATTCTTCTACAACTAGGGTTTCTTCTATAGTTTTCTTCTACAACTAGGATTTCATGCATAATTCTTCTATTAATAAAAAAAATTTGTTAATAAATTAATAGATTTGATAGATTTGATAACCCAATTTCTTCTACAACTAGGATTTTATCCATAATGTCCAAACAAGAAGAAGAAAAATAAACTAGGGTTTGGAGAAAGGGATCTGAAAAATTAGAAGAGAGCAAAAAAAAAAAAAACTAGGTTTGAAAAAATTGATGTTCTTGTTCTTGTTGTTCTTGTTCTTGTTCTTCTTCTTGTTCTTCTTCTTCTTGTTGTGAGGAAAGAGAGGAGAGCAAAAAAAAAAAGTTGACTTATATACTCACATGTTGGCTAGTCCTGAGTAATTTTTTCAATGACAAACTTGTAAATAAATCAAAATTTGCTTTTGGCTAGCCCTGATCAATAGCCAAAAAAAATCAATAATAGTATTAATAAAATATATAAAAATTTAAATTATATTAAAATATTTTAAATATAATTTAAATATATTTTAAGATAAATTGTTATGATTATTTTCTAAATTATGGATATGTGTTTAATTAGACAATATTATGTAGTTAGTTTAAACATAAATTTAATTTTAAATTCTAATATTGGGTGTTTTTAATTTTTTTTACTTGAGGAGAGAGGGTTCGGTTATCCAGAAGATAAGAAAGGTAGTTAATTTTAAAATTTTATTTTATTTTCTAAAAAAAATTGTTGATGATATACACGGCCTAGACGGATCAAGATTGAGCCGTTTTGAAACCCCTTTATAATAGTAGGGATATGAACTGTCAAAATTGTACTACCTCCTAGTAATTGTTGTAGTGTCCTTAATATTTGTTTTTTAATTCACTTTTTTTTGTCGAAGTTACAAATTATTTTCGATACGATACCAATTTGGTCATTAAAGATTGATTTTTCTGTATTTAGGACAATTGTTTAATGTAAAATTCTATTAAATTTTTGACAGTTCTGAAAACAGTAAGGAACAACCAAAATTGTGGTACCTCCCAAAAAAAATCAATGCCTTAACAATACGTTTCACAATCTTGCTAACTTGGCACCTCATTTTTTGAGGCAAATTAATTTAAGTTTCTACAAACTTAGGACATTTTCAATTATAGTTATGTTCATCGAATTTTGTTTAATTTAAATATAAAAAACGAGTCAAACAATTTTTATTTCGGGGAACTGCTTTTTCAAAGATGCCATTCAATTAAAGGCTCAAATGTAATCCAAATAGAATTGAGAGACTAATGCCTCGATTGGTACACTATAATGTAATTATAATCGCAATGTAATCAAATAGAAAAAATAAGTTTTTTTCATTTGATACATTGCGATTACGTATACCAAACTAGGCATAAGAGTTTGAACAAAAAGGCTGAATGACTACATTCTAAATAAACGCTTAATATCCTTTGCCAAATATCATTTGCTGCCCTACTTGTAATATAGTCATAACGGGGTATGGTTCTTTCTATATAAATTGAGTTAAGTGGATTCTAATGTGTAATCTTTAAGCAATAGTAATTATTTTTTGGGAAAATTTTAGAATACTTTTTAAAAAAACAAGTATTAAAAAGAGAGCAAAAATAGAACACACAGAACTTACGTGGTTCGGCAATGCCTACATCCACGGAAGAAGAGGAAAGCTTTTCATTAGTTTTGTCACTCTTGCAATACAATGAGAGAAAGCCTATTTTTATAGGCAAGTTTGGCTCCTAAACTATTGGTTAGTTGTAATCAAGTAGGTAACAACAAGATGTAGGTTACAACAAATTAGTTGTAACAAGGTGGAGGTTGTAACAAAGTACTAGCAACAAGATACACTATATCCTCTTCTCCAACACTCCCCCCCTCAAGTTGGTGCAAAAATGTCAATTGATCCCAACTTTGTCAAAATATCTTGAAGCCGATCTGTTGTCAAACCCTTGGTAAAGATGTCGGCTAATTGATCTTTGCTTCTTGTGTAGGGTGTGCATATAGTATTCTCTTCCACCTTCTCACGAACAAAGTGACAATCAACCTCTATATGTTTGGTCCTCTCATGGAACACAGGATTAGATGCAATGTGAATGGCCGATTGGTTATCACAATACATCTTCATGGGTAAAGAGGGTTTAAATCCCAAATCACATAATAGTGCATGAAGCCAAACCAATTCACTTGATGTGGAGGCCATCGATCGATACTCAGCTTCTGTACTGGAGCGTGCAACTACCGATTGTTTTTTACTTTTCCACGTTACAAGATTTCCACCAACGAAGGTACAAAATCCGGTGGTAGAGTGTCTATCCGTCTGACTACCAGCCCAGTCTGCATCTGTGTATCCTTCAACATCGATATGTCCATTTTTTCTCATCCAAATGCCACGACCTGGAGACCCTTTTAAGTACTGGAGAACTCTATTTGCTGCCTGCAGATGTTTGTCACATGGTTTATGCATAAAACGACTAATCAAACTTACAGCATAAGAGATATCAGGTCTAGTAATAGTAAGATAGATTAGTCTTCCTAGTAGACGTTGAACTGCTCAATATCCTGTAAAGGTGTACCTTCAGAACTAAGTTTAATAGAGGTATCTACAGGAGTTGGAACTGCTTTAGCCCCAAGTTTTCCAGTTTCCTTTAGCAAATCCAAGCAGTATTTACGTTGGTTAAGAAATAAACCTTTACGTGAGTAGGAAATCTCCATACCTAGAAAATATTTTAACTTCCCAAGTCCTTTACAGCAAATCGTTGCTCCAAATTAGATTTGAGTTCCTTGATCGCTTCCTCATTGTTCCCTGTTATGATAAGATCATCAACATATACAAGTACAACTGTTACTCGACTCTCATTCTTTTTAACAAATAATGATGAATCATTGACACTTCTTTTGAAACCATTTATTACAAGAGCTGAACTGAGCTTGACATACCATGCCCTTGGTGATTGTTTTAGGCCATACAAGGCCTTTTGTAGTTTACATGCCATCCCTGGTTGGGCTTCACATGGGTGTCCTGGAGGCAACTTCATGTAAACTTCTTCTACTAAATCGCCATGTAAGAATGCATTTTTAACATCCATTTGATATAAATTCCATTCACAATTTACAGCAACTGATAATAAAACTCGAATAGTGCTCATTTTTGCAACAGGTGCAAAGGTCTCCTTATAGTCTATTCCATAAGTTTGTGTAAATCCCTTAGCCACCAACCTAGCTTTATGCCTTTCTACTGATCCATCACTGTTGTATTTAATTTTATATACCCATTTGCAACCAACAGGTTTTTTTTCCATAAGGCAATTTTACTATTTCCCATGTTTTGTTATCGGCAAGAGCTTGAAGTTCTTCTTCCATTGCTTTCCGCCACACTTCATGAGCATTGGCTTCATAAAAATTGGTTGGTTCAGTAACAATTTTGCTAAGAAAAGTACGATGAGAAGGAGAAATTGAGTCATAAGATAAATAATCTTGTATAAAATTAGAGGAAGTATGATAGGAGTAAAAGTCTCGTAGTCTTGTTGAAGTTTGTCGCTCTCTAGTAGATTTGCGAAGAGGAAGAGTAGGCTCGATATCGGAAGGTGGTGAAGTATCAGAGGTATCAACAGACACCTCATCAACAATCGGTAACGGTGTGAGTGTGTTCCCCCCTGCGGCGCAACACTACTTGCAAAATCGTCAACAACCGGTAACGGTATGTGTGTGTTCTCCCCTTGCGGCGCATCATTACTTGAGAAAAAAAGGTATGTTCTCAGAAAAATTCACATCACGTGAGATAAAAAGTTTTCCTGATGTTGGATCGAGGCATTTATAACCTTTTTTTGTAGAGGAGTATCTCAAAAAGATGCATTTTATTGATCGAGAGTCAAGTTTATCTCATTGGATAGGTAAAACATGCACAAAACAAAGACACCCAAAAACTCTCAGATGAGAAATATTTACTTCATGCCTTTTTAGAACTTCGATTGGTGATCTAAAATCAAGGATTCGACTCGGAAGTCGATTTATTAAGTATGCAGCTGTAAGAACACCATGTGACCAGTATCGTTTAGGAACATTCATTTGATGCATCAGTGCTCGTGTGACTTCTAAAATATGCCGGTTTTTTCGTTCTGCAACTCCATTTTGTTGTGGAGTGCCAACGCAACTTGTTTCATGAATGATGCCCTCCTTCTGAAGATGGTTACCAAGAAGAGTCATAGTGTACTCGGTACCATTATCAGAGCGGAGGATTTTAATGCGAGCCGAAAATTGAGTGAGAATCATGGATTGAAAATTTTGAAAAACTGAGACAACTTCATTTTTATGTTTGAGTAAATAAATCCAAGTGGCTCTTGAAAAATCATCAATAAATGTTACATAGTATTTAAAACCGTCATAAGATTCGGTTGGGGCAGGTCCCCAAACGTCAGAATGAATTAATTCAAATGGTGCAGCAGTAACATTGGTTGAGGTGCCAAAAGGTAATCGAGTCTGCTTCGAAAATTGGCATACCTCACAAAGATTATTTTGAGCAACAAGATCAGGAAAAATACGGGATAACGAGCGAGCAGACGGATGTCCTAAACGCTTATGCCAGAGGGTCATTGTTTGGGAAACAAAAGCTTGAGGTGCACTTTTCAAAACATAAAGACCATGAGATAATACTCCTTTACCAATCGTCCTCCCCGTGACTCGATCCTGAAAAAAAACATCAGAAGGGGAAAAAAATGACATTGCAATTCAGATCGTTAGTAACTTTAGCAACCGAAAGCAACTTTGAAGGAAATGACGGTATATATAGAGCATCAGTCATAGGGTGGTGATGAAAAAAAGATAGTTTTCCTGATCCAAGAACAGGAACAGTAGTGCCATTAGCTATTGACACCGTTTCTTTGTCCCGGGAAATGAAATGTAAAAGGGAACTCATATCATTTGTCATATTATCCGTAGCACCAGAATCAATAATCCAATTTGATGACTGAAACAATGAGAAAGTGAGAGCATATAGATTACCTGTCAGATGGGTAGATGGCTCGGAGCACAATTCAACATTACTAAATTTTTGAAGCAGTCTGGTCAGTTCTCCAACCAAACTTTTTTCTTCAGAACCAAGTGTAGTGTTATTAGCCACAGATGTAGTGGCATTGTTAGCCACTCGTCGTTTTGGATCTTTTGTGGGTCTAAGATGGGGATGCAAATCCCAACATCGATCCTTTGTATGATAGGGTTTATGGCAATGTGAAACCCATTATTTCTGTAGTAGAATTTTGTATTATTAATTTAACGTTTTCAAAGTTATTATTATTAAAAATATAATTATTAATTATTTTTGGGTGAAAAGAATTTTGAAAATTATAACAAACTTGGATTTTTGGATTTTGGACCCAGACCCGAGTCCGAGCCCAGACCCAGGCCCGAGCCCATTCTTTCTAATTCTTTTTTCTCAAATCTGATTTTTGGATCTGGTCCTTATTATTATTATATAAAAATATATATATATTTTGGTACGTTGGTGAGCTGGTCCCGAAGGACCAGCATTCTCGTGTGATGACTCCTTCCCCACTCCTATTTTTCCTCCTCCCTTTATTTGCTACACTCCACATGATCATAACCAACTCCTTCCATTATTAACCCCACGTTCTCCCCACACTCCATTCACAACAGAAGAGTTATTTCTCTAAACTTCTGGTTTCTCAACCATCTCTCTCAGAACTCTCAAATCCCTCTCTTACACTCTGATTTCTCCCTCTGTGGAGAAACCCCTCCACCCGAAAACCCTCATCCCCGTCGGCGCTCCCCGTCCAGCGCGAGACCCTCTCCGGCCAACACGCAGCACCCGCGCCGACCTCCCCGCGGCCGCGCGACCCCCCCCCCCCCCCGCGCCCCCGGCGGACTTCCCCGACCGGCGCCGTCCAGCCGCCTGCTCCCCGAGCGCGCCGCTGCCGACCCGCGACTCGAGGCGCGACCTCCCCGCGCCGAGCCCGACCGGCCCCCTCCCCGTGGCCGCGCCCTTCCGGCGAAGTCCCGCGCCCATCCCCGCGTCAGCGCCCTTCCGGCGTTCTGCCGCCGTCCGCGCCGCTTTCCAGCGGGCCAGATCTGCTCGCGAGCCCCCTCTCCCGCAGACCCTCTCTCGCTGTCCAGCGCTCTGTGAAGTTTCTGCTGTCCAGGATCCGCGACCCCGTTGTCCGAACGTCGTTTCGGTTTTTCCCAAGCTTTTCCCGCGGCTCCCCGCCAACGGAATTTGGTAAATTCTTGTTAATCATAGTAGTTCGTCCCTCCCGTAGAGTCCATGATGAGAATCGGTCCCCGGATTCCCTTTAGAAAATTCGGTTAGCTGCGTATTTTATTCGGTTAACTGCGTTAGCTTATTTCTATGATTTTATCTGCTGGGTTTTGTGTGGTTTGGTTTGATTGTGGGATTCCCGGATATTTCGGAAAGTTCTGTTGGTTGGAAAATTATTTCTGGTGGTTTGGAAAGTTGATTCGGTGGTTATATTTTGGGATTACCATTGGTTGGAACAATTGCAGGTTTCTGTGGCGCATTTCCCAGTTTTGGGTTGTCCCGAAATAGAGGAAGTGCTGCCCAAATTTTTACAAAACTTTATTTAATTTGATTTCAAAATCGGTTTTCGGAAATAAATTTTAAAACTGATTTTCGGGCGACGACCGTACCGGTCTGTGGGCCCTGGCGAAATGCAAACGCACCGGTCCGACCGGGCGTTGTGGTATTAGCTGGATTTTGATGATGGACCGAGTCTGAGACTCTTAACATTTATTTTAAATTATTTTATTTAATATTTAGGCTATTTATTATAGTTATTTATTTTACTGCATTTTATTTAGTAATTAAACCATTTCCTCTTATTTGATGTAAAAATAATTGTACAGGACATAAGCCCACTCTAGGATGTTTAGCTGTGCCCCTGTATTGTGTAGCGTAGATTTTTACTTTCTTTTCTGGGTGGATGTGATCTTGGGTGGTTTTGATTAGACGTATAATCGTAGTTAGAGCGTAATATTATAATTAATTGAGAATTAATTAAATGGATGAAAATTAGTAAATAACTAGTTCATGATTTACCATTAAAAGAAAACTATACTTTTATAAATATATTACAAAACACAAAGTTTTCCAAGTTAATTGATTCTCGTTGTTATTTCCAAATAATCCAATTAACCGGCTTAATCAAACGCACGTAGTTGCGACGTAAACGTTAGCTGTAGATTAATACAACTTAAAATCTGACTAGGACTTACTACTAGAGATTGCAACTAGCACACTTAGCCTGGTTATTCAAGGTTCTAAGTCGAGTTCTCAACTGTAGGAACTCGAAGTTACACCTGACATTCCTCCTCGGTATCAACCCGTCTTTCCAGTCATTCAATTGAGGCAAGTATAGTTTATGTTAGTTTACAGTTATTTACTTAATCGTTTTACTGCATGTCTAAACCACGTCTCAAACACGAAACTCTCACCGAGAGTACTGTACTGTAACTACTGGGGACTGGGGAATAGCGTAATGATTATGACCACTACTGTAACAAAACCCATTATCCCTCCTGTAACAAACCCAAGCCGGTCATATGTCATTACCTATTCAAATCACTGTTTTCTACTGTAACAAACCTGTTTTAAAAGCTGTTTAGAACTGCATGATTCTATTTCTTATTTAACTGTTTAATTAGCATGAATTGTACTTTGCTTCCTCCTGACTGGAGACAACATTTTAGGTAATAATGAGGATGACGAGCTATACTATAATAGCTACTATGACCCGGTTCTCTACCCTGCGACGGTATCGGAGCCGTCTCTGGAGGACGCTGATCCTGGGACTGCTGAACCTGATGTCTAGATAGTTTCCTTTTCTGCATTTTCTTTTATTTGGAGTTTGTAGTTTTATTTCAGCATTTCCCTTCCAGTTGTATTTCTGAATATTTATTAAACAAAGTTTCATTTCCGAATAGAACAGTTGTGACAAATGAAATTGTGTTGTTGTGAATACCTGCAATGGAACAGCTTACTGCCGCCGTCTCACCACGGTGCAGGCTGGGCATGGTCCGGTTCGACCCATTAACTTGGGATCGGGTCGTGACATATTTTCAGTGGTGGCCCATGCAGGTCCAACAACAACAACAACTTAGGAAAACCTATCTAGAAACAATTAGGACACTAGAACATTGATTTGTCACGACATAGGTCCGATTCATATATAATAAATATTTTTGCTTGATTATAGACCGGTAGGCTACCTTGCTTGTGTGCGTCCTAAACCTTCCAGAGAATGACCGTTGACCAAATCCTGCTGGCGATGAGGTGTCATCTCCGGATCATACCCCATCTCCTCAACCAAGCCCAGGGTCCTTTCCCTCGCGGCTGTTTGACCGTCCTCATAGTGCATCCAGGGAAGTTTTTTCTACACTGGCGATTCCTACCTCATCTCAAACTGAATTGCATTTCCTTGGTGGAGTATTCATTTTTGTTGCTCCACTAGTACCAGCAATCATCTTCCAAATGGTTGTCCTATTTCAAGAAACCCTGGAGTTCCAGAAAGCTCAAGATGAAGCCCAGCAGGAACATATGAATATCACGAGAGAAGACATGAAGAACGTCATGATGTAGCCTTAGTTATCCCCAACCAAGTTGGAGCAGAACTTTTGTCCTAGGAAGGATACCCTTGAATCTAGAAGATATTTGGGTCCCATCGAGTATTCTACTTTCCGGCAGCCTTGTCGTAAGAAGCTATGGGCTTGTAACTATTGTAAGAGGCCGGGTCATCAGACCGTTAGTTGCCGCAAGAGATTGGGACAATGTTCGGCATGTGGATCTGCTGAACATCGGGTAAAGGACTGCCCCTTATTTTTTCTACCAAACCAGAGCTCATAACCCAGCAACACCTGTTAGGCCACAACCTAGGGACCCTCTTCCTATCCAGCAGACCCTGCCCTTTACAATAAGGTATGATGCATACTCGGGGTTCATAGAAAAGGAAGCAGTTGGAGACTGCTCATACAAGAGCCAGAACCATGAAGAATAGTACCTAGAACTGTTGAATAGCATCATCTTTTTGGAAGTTGTATCAGGATGCCCCTAGATCAATCATAAGAGTTTTTGCTGTAATTCTCCACATGAATAGAAGTTTTTAGTTACACCCTTATGGCAGATGTTTTCCCTGAAAGTCTCCCCGGATTATCCCAGATCTAGACATAGGATTCACCCCTGACCTAGTCCCCGGCTCTTTTCCTAAATTCTAAAGGATGTTACAGAGTCAACCCGAAGGTGGCCAAGAAGATGAAAGACCAGAGCAGTGCAGGCTCTAGGATTTATTCAGGGTGGAATTTCACCTTAGGGAACACCTATCTTGTTTGTGCCCCAGAAGGATGGAACAACGGATGTGCATCGAATTACCAGACACTAAAGAACAAATGCTTTCTGCCCAGGATCGAGGATCTGTTTGATCTGTTTGTGTGAAGTTAGGGTGTTTCGAAGTTTGACTTAAGATTTGACTACCATCAAATCAAAGTCAGGAAGGAGGACATTTCCAAGACGGCGTTCAAACACCAAGTATGTGTAGTTTCCTGTGGTCAGGACGTTAGACTGACAAATGCTTCTGTTGTGTTCATGAATCTCATGAACAGAGATTTTCATGAGTATTTGAATCAGTTTATCTTCTCCATAGATAACATTCTGATATATTTGAAGACTGAAGAAGAGCATGAAGAACACCTGAGGAAGTTTTGGAAACTTTGAGGAAAAAGAAGTTTATGGTAAGTTATCTGAACGAGGATTTTTTGACAAGGTGGACTTTTGGCCATGTCGTCAAGAGAAGAAATTTCGATGGAAGATAGCTGTTGTTGAAAAGTGGTATACCCCAAGTTCAATTCGGAAGGTTCTTGAACTTGGCCGGCTACTATCAGAAGTTCGTGAAGGATTTCGCCAAGATTGCTGAGCCAATAACGAAGCTCACTTGGAAGAATGAAGAGTTCATCTGCACGAAAAGTTTGCCAGACGGCATTGAGGAGCTGAAGAAGAGGCTTACCACTACACCAATCCTTGCGCTACCCGCAGGAACCGGTGGTTTCTCAATTTATAGTAATGCCTCTGGAAAAGGACTGGGCTGCGTTCTTCAACAACGTGGAAGAGTAATTACTTTCATAGGCAACTACAGACTCATGAGAAGAATTATCCCACACCTAATTTAAAATTGCTGCAATTATCTTTACCTGGAAGCTATGGAAGCATGAGTTCTATGGAAAGGGAGTGAAATATATATGGACTACAAAAGTCTGAAATATGTCTTCACTCAGAAAGGGCTGAATGTTAGACTAAGAAGATGGCTGAAGCAGAGGAAGGATTTCGACATCAACCTGCAGTACCATTCAGGTAAGGCTAATGTGGTCGCTGATGCACTTGGTCGATACTGATGGCGAAGTTCTTAACTAAGGACTAGCACCTGCTAGAAGACATCGAGAAGTTTGGACTGGAGATTATACTGCCTGGAAATGGAAGGAAGAAGCTGGATGCTGATTCAGTGTTGATGAAGTTGCAAATGAGCTCGAGTCTGATGGACAAAGTCAAGGAGACTCAGTTTCAAAACGAGGCACTTTGCAGGCTTAGAGATCAAATGTTGGCAGGAACACTTGAGGGTTTCTAAATTGATCAGCATTGGAACTCTGAAGAATGGTGCGAGACTTTGCGTATCGGCTGACAAACAGAGGAACGAGTTGATGAAAGAAATACACCAGTCGCAATATTCCATAAATTCAGGAGATAATAAGATGTATCGGAATATGCCTCCATTGATTGGCGTGATGGAATAAAGAAGGACAATTCCAGGTATGGGATTAGATGTGAATTTGTCAAACATGAGGAATTTAGCAAGAGGACAATAAGCTTGTTGGAGCAGTTGGACAATTCGAAATGGAAGTAGAAGCATATAACAATGAACTTTGAGTAAGGATTGTCTTGTTCCCAAGGAGAGAAGGGCACCAATTGGATTATAATAAACCGACTGACTAAGTCAGCACACTTTATTTTCCTTCAAAAGTTGGTTTATCCACTAAGAAGTGGGCAGCATTGTACGGAAAGCACATCTACCGGATTCATGGAGTACCGCGGGACGAGCAATCAGAGAGGTCAATCCAGACGCTTGAAGATGTATTGAGATTTTGCGTCTCGGAATTTGGTAGGTCTTGGGAAGACCAAATTGTATTTGGTAAAGTTTCTCCCACCAGAGGAACAAGCAGTTTTGACGGAGCTGGAATTAAGGCCAGGAACATCAGGCCATTTGAAGTTTAAGACGCGTTGGAAGTAGCGTACCAGTTAGCTCTACCAGCTAATCTTGAGAGTGTGCAACGACTCCTACGTCACAGCTCAGACGTTATATTTCGGATCCGAGTCACATTTTGGATAATTCAGAGCTGAAGTTTGGAATCAACCTTTTCAGTGCCAGAGAAACCAGTTGCAAGCCTAGTCAGAGATGAGAAGAAAATGAGAATTTGAGCCATCACTTAAACTCCTATTCCTTATCTTTTCTTTTTCCCATTCTAATTTGACTAATGCTGCTAAGTTAGCCTAGTTTTGCAAACTATCTCTTTAAATCAAGCTTGATCATGACGATATTTTATTGGATGCACCCACTAATATATTGTCTAATCAGGACCGGTGCATGATGGTCTGATCAACCTCGTGTACTTTGGTTCGCTTTTGTATTCTTTCTGCATGGATGTCACCATAAATGAAACTTGTCCCTAAACCGTCTCATCCATGACAGCTTTGGAAATCCTTATGGTTGGACCTGAGTTACGGGCGCAGTACCCGTACATGTTTGTCTTTTCTACCTTACTTTAAATTTCGAGGACGAAATTTTCTAAGGAGGGAAGATTGTGAAACCCATTATTTCTGTAGTAGAATTTTGTATTATTAATTTAACGTTTTCAAAATTATTATTATTAAAAATATAATTATTAATTATTTTTGGGTGAAAAGAATTTTGAAAATTATAACAAACTTGGATTTTTGGATTTTGGACCCAGACCCGAGTCCGAGCCCAGACCCAGGCCCGAGCCCATTCTTTCTAATTCTTTTTTCTCAAATCTGATTTTTGGACCTGGTCCTTATTATTATTATATAAAAATATATATATATTTTGGTACGTTGGTGAGCTGGTCCCGAAGGACCAGCATTCTCGTGTGATGACTCCTTCCCCACTCCTATTTTTCCTCCTCCCTTTATTTGCTACACTCCACATGATCATAACCAACTCCTTCCATTATTAACCCCACGTTCTCCCCACACTCTATTCACAACAGAAGAGTTATTTCTCTAAACTTCTGGTTTCTCAACCATCTCTCTCAGAACTCTCAAATCCCTCTCTCACACTCTGATTTCGCCCTCTGTGGAGAAACCCCTCCACCGAAAACCCTCATCCCCGTCGGTGCTCCCCGTCCAGCGCGAGACCCTCTCCGGCTAACAGCGCAGCACCCGTGCCGACCTTCCCGCGGCCGCGCGACCCCCCCGCGCCCCCGGCAGACTTCCCCGACCGGCGCCGTCCAGCCGCCTGCTCCCCGAGCGCGCCGCTGCCGACCCGCGACTCGAGGCGCGACCTCCCCGCGCCGAGCCCGACCGGCCCCCTCCCCGTGGCCGCGCCCTTCCGGCGAAGTCCCGCGCCCATCCCCGCGTCAGCGCCCTTCCGGCGTTCTGCCGCCGTCCGCGCCGCTTTCCAGCGGGCCAGATCTGCTCGCGAGCCCCCTCTCCCGCAGACCCTCTCTCGCTGTCCAGTGCTCTGTGAAGTTTCCGCTGTCCAGGATCCGCGACCCCGTTGTCCGAACGTCGTTTCGGTTTTTCCCAAGCTTTTCCCGCGGCTCCCCGCCAACGGAATTTGGTAAATTCTTGTTAATCATAGTAGTTCGTCCCTCCCGTAGAGTCCATGATGAGAATCGGTCCCCGGATTCCCTTTGGGAAATCCGGTTAGCTGCGTATTTTATTCGGTTAACTGCGTTAGCTTATTTCTGTGATTTTATCTGCTGGGTTTTGTGTGGTTTGGTTTGATTGTGGGATTCCCGGATATTTTGGAAAGTTCTGTTGGTTGGAAAATTATTTCTGGTGGTTTGGAAAGTTGATTCGGTGGTTATATTTTGGGATTACCATTGGTTGGAACAATTGCAGGTTTCTGTGGCGCATTTTCCAGTTTTGGGTTGTCCCGAAATAGAGGAAGTGCTGCCCAAATTTTTACAAAACTTTATTTAATTTGATTTCAAAATCGGTTTTCGGAAATGAATTTTAAAACTGATTTTCGGGCGACGACCGTACCGGTCTGTGGGCCCTGGCGAAATGCAAACGCACCGGTCCGACCGGGCGTTGTGGTTTAGCTGGATTTTGATGATGGACCGAGTCTGAGACTCTTAACATTTATTTTAAATTATTTTATTTAATATTTAGGCTATTTATTATAGTTATTTATTTTACTGTATTTTATTTAGTAATTAAACCATTTCCTCTTATTTGATGTAAAAATAATTGTACAGGGCATAAGCCCACTCTAGGATGTTTAGCTGTGCTCCTGTATTGTGTAGTGTAGATTTTTACTTTCTTTTCTGGGTGGATGTGATCTTGGGTGGTTTTGATTAGACGTATAATCGTAGTTAGAGCGTA